>BSBM01000773.1:7967500-8567500 GCA_027924585.1 Larix kaempferi
GGAAGGGGGAGATGACAATGATGATGAATATGATGATGGTGTTGAAGATGAAGATCCTCCTCCTCATCATCAAACCCTCCTTGCACCATCATCACCATCACCATCATCACCATCAACATCTCCATCATCATTTTCATCCCCCCTTCCTCATCAAAATCTCCATCACCATCACCATCACCATCACCATCACCATCACCATCAACATCTTCATCATCATCAACATCTCCATCATCATCATCATCATCATCATCATCTTATATCCTCCTTATATCCAAAATTAGACAAGCTCCATATGATGATGAAGACTATTTAGATGATGCTGATGAAGATGAAGATGATGATGACATTTAACCCCATAACTTGCCTATAATCCCTATAACCTTTAGCTCTTAATCTACAATCCTTATAACCCTAACCCCAAAACCCCTAAACACCTAGAACCACTTAAATGCACTTGGATTATGGGTTAGAATAGGGCCTAAAGGCCTTTATGGGGTAGGGGCTCTAGGAATAAACCGACACATTTAGATTTGTTGGGTAATAAATGCAGTGAATGTTACCCACCGAACTATACAACGTTCAGCAGGGACGCACACGCGCGCCTTGGCGCGTGCGCATCCCTGCTGAACATAAAATTTAGAAAATCACCCATGCTCTTCTCCAGCATTTTCTCCCTGATTCATCGCGTTTTGTTTGCTATTTTCACGCATAGTTCGACAAGCATTTACATTTTAGATTGAATTCATACACCATTTGGTGCTTCCTTGACCATTTGGATAGAATACACAACATTTGGGGCTCTATTTGGCTCTTTGGATTGAATACACACCTCTTGGGCTCTATTTGGATGATTTGAGTGAATACACAACAGTTGGACTCTATTTGGATCATTGGATTGAATTCTCATGCTACTTGGACACACATGAACTCTTCTTACATATAGTGGACACATCAAAAGAGCATTTTACATTTGAAGCAAAGAGCAATCATAATTCTTGAGGTATGGTGACAATTTTATCTTGTTAAATGTATTTTAGTCTTCATTCACTTGTTTGAATGGCATCTATTTTGGTTTTTCCTCATGAATTGTATGATAGATCTATTTTAGTCTTCTTAATCTTCAACATAGACAATAAAAACATCTTAACAAAAAAAAACTACAACATGCACCAAGCAATACTTTCAACCTTTCATGAAGATAATAAAAAAAATTACTTGCATCACCACCAATAACATTTCATAATCACATTCCTCCATTTAGTATACAAACATTTGTTGAATTCCTCATGGTTTCACTACAACAACTCACACAAACACCTAAAGAATTGAAAACTCTTAGTCTTTTGGGGCTATTTTCCCTCATCCATAACATGAAAATGAAGTGAGTAGGAGCTTCTCCCTTGTAGGGAATTTGCTCCTACTAACATCCCATACCACCATCCAATACCATCCTGCTGAGTTCCTAAAGGTGATGTTGTAGTTATATGTAGGGCATTCCCAATAGCTTTTAAGATTATATGAAAACATTCTCACTAGATGTTGTTGTACATAATCAATTGCTACATTGAGCTTTACTCATGCACATCGAGTTTTAATATCTTATTTGTTGTTCATTCTTGTAGGGGTGATATTTTTGTTTTTTTTAGAACGCATTGAATATGGGCAATAGACGTAATAATGAAAGAAAGTCTAGAAGGAAGGAGCTGCCCCCTGAAAAGGCCCATGAGATAAGAGAAAATGCTAGGTTGTACATGGAAAACTGTAGAAATCAAAATGTTAGTGCCTTAAATCCATCAATAAGCAATGACGAAGTGGTTGAAGTCAATCAAATCTTGCCTGATGTCGAGTATGAACAGATGGATGTTGAACAAGTTCCTAATTGGCAACCTCCCAAAGAAGAGCACACACATGGCGAACACACTCCCTTATAGGACCAATTTGTGAATGAAGGGCCACAACAAACCATTGACGAGACTCGTACTTCCTTGCCGAATCCCTTGCCTCAACTATCAAGCGGACGACGAAGAAATCCCAGACATATTCATGTGGATGAAAGTTCATTTTCAGGACTTGAAGGTAAGATGCCCAAACGCACTATTGATTTCCATTGTAGCAAGATAATCAAAGATTTTTTTGAATCCAAAACCGATGCATCAAAATGTCAATTGTTTCTTGCTTTGTTAAAATCACATTGTCTAGCTCATGTTAGGAGAATTTTGGGCATAAAGGTAGTTAGAAGTTCAGAGGCCAACAATCATGTTGTTAGAAATCTACAATCTTCATTTTATTTGATTGGAAAAACTTCTCGTACAAAATATTTTAATGCGGCCCGTCATGTACTGTCGAAATCGATTGTAGACAAATCCACAAGGCAACGTCGCCTACTATCACACACATGTAAAATCTTTAAAGTAGATAGAAAGACTCTTCAAAAGTATTCTGCCATTAGAGAAAAACTTGAGACCCGAGGCCAAAAAGATTGTTGGGCCTTTGTTGGTAGGTTACCTCGTTCAAACATGAAGCTCATTGATGCTATTAAAGAACTAGTGCAAAAGTTTTGGCATGATAACACTAGACCGTCATCGAATCAAAGATATGTTTTAAAGTTGAGAAAAGATGTTAGAGGGGGTGAACCCCATGTCAAGCACTTCCTTGACACGACACAAACAAAACTCTATGAGAGGTTCAAGAATGAGCACACACAATTGAACTTGGGCCAAAGGTCCTTTGAAAAATGCAAACCCTGGTATGTTAGAATTTGCATTGATCACAATACATGTTGTTGTAGATACCATGTATAATTTGAGTACTATTATGATACATATAGACATATATTTTGTGATTTGCATACTAACATTGTGCAGGATTTCCCATCGTTACAACCACCGAACGCATCCAAAGAATTTATACATAGCATAATGTGTCCAAGACCTGAAGGACAAAAATATTATAAAAGATCATGTTTATATGGGACATGTTCCAGTTGCAGTGGATTTGCATTATTGAGCCGCTGCATCCACGCAACCAAGGTTCACGAATTTGGGAGGATGTCAGTAGAAATGCAGAACTTCAAGTACATAACATATCAAGTAGATAGTTCGAAGGAAAGCAAAAAAATTGCATTGGTGAAGTCACAGGTAATCTAAGTTTGCATACTTTCATAATGTACACGTTGAATTTATACATATATATTTAGAGTGCAAATGTCACATTGTATTAATGCCCTTGGTTTTGTGGCACTAGGTACAAATTTGTGATTTCGTGAAGGAATTCAACCAAAAGACCGAGCAGTATGTACAACATGTCCATGTAGCACGTTGGTAGGATGAACAGTACAGACAGTGCAGGGACGCCTTTCCCAATGGCACAATATTGTTGGTTGTGGACTTTGTTGAAAACTACACCCTACAACGACAGAATGAGATTCAAAGTCAATACTACCATTCAAACCAAGTTAGCATAATGGTCCATATCACATATAGGCACGTGCCAGAGAGCAGCAACAACATGAGGATAATATTGAAAGAGACCAACTTCTACATCAGTGATGGTAGGTGCCACTACCTGCATTATGTGCAGCATTGCTTCAAAATTTTCTATGATCAGCTGAAGGAGAGAGGTATACAGATGGATCAGCATTGGATATGGTCAGATGGTTGTGCAGGCCAGTTCAAAAATGCACGTGTTTTCCAGTGGTTGAGTATTTTGCACAAAACTTATGATGTGCTGCATGTATGGAACTATTTTGAGACCGGGCATGGAAAGGGAGAGCACGACGGGGTTGGAGCATGTCTCAAAACTGCCCTACGAAGGGAGGAGATGAGGTGCATGAGAGACCCTCATATTCGGAATGCAGAATCCATAGTTCAATGGTGCTCTGCAAAAATGTCAGATCGAACCACGGAGCAACACATACCAACAGGTAGAGAACATGTTGTCAGAAATTTATGGCATGTAGTTGATATAGATCGATCACGTTCTTATAGTTGTAGTACTGTGCAAGGCACTCATGGATTTCATTCAGTTCGAAGCTCAAACAACCCCTTATTTGAAATATGGACGTGAAAACTTGCTTGCTTTTGTGGGTCTTGCAGCAGTTGTGAGTGGGATGAGTGTGAATCAATGGATTGGGTTGATGAATGGGATCATGTATCACTTGTAGTGGACCCACGTGCAGTTGTTGAAACAATCCAGTTAGAGGAAGGCCAGTCCTCTATTTCGAATGAATATGATCATATACCTGATCTTGTACAGCCAGTTAAACATTTATGCATGCATATCCCAGTTCCCTCCTTGTTTTTGTAATTATCCAAGTTATCAAACCACTACTTGTTGGAATATGACCGTAAAATGCATTTTTGCAGGACACATCTACATAGTTGTCGCCCCGACAGACAGTGCACTCGGGACAAATTATTGGTTGGCACGATGCATCCAGGGGAAGCAAACCCTCCTCGCATCATTAACCGATAGTGAAGGCATTACCTTTTCGACTGGCTCGATGGTTGTTCAGGGGGGATATCTTTCAGTAGATGGAAAGGGACCAAAGAGCAATGGCTACACATACACAGATTATAGACTAGGTTCACGGGTGTATCACTTTACGCACCTGATCATTGGCACAAACATCCAACTGTAAACAATGTCAATGAAGACATCAAACAAGGTACGCTACTTACTACCTCATGCAAAGCATGAGAGGTTGTTCGAGACAATAAAAAACCGAGAGGATCCATAAGGCCTAATTGATTGAGGTACATAGTATAGCCATGTGATTGTTTATTCATGCATGATTAATGTTATTCATGTTAGATAGTTGATTTTATATCATTATCTTATATCGTGTATTTGATGTTTGAGTTATGATTAAGTCATGATTTATAGCCATGTGATTGTTTATTCATGCATGATTAATGTTATTAATGTTAGATAAGAATTTGATATCGTTATCTTATATCGTTTATTTGATGTATGAGTTATGATTAAGTTATGATTTATAGCCATGTGATTGTTTATTCATGCATGATTAACCCTAGAAGCACTAATATAACCCTACAAACATAATCTAGCCCTAGAAATCCTAGAAAGCTAAACTAACCCTAGAAACACTCATTTAACACTAGAAAACTAAGCTCGAATACTATAACCCTAATCTAGTCCTAGAAACCTCAACTACCCCTAGAAACACTAATCTAACCCTCGGAAACTAATCTAGAATCCTAGAAACCTAATCTAGCCCTATTAACCTAATCTATCCCTAGAATCCGTGAACCACCACATGTACCCTCAATAGGGGGTATTTGGACTCCAAGTGGGATATGATCACTATTAGAAGGGTTTGTCATGTCACAAAAGTACACCACTAGAGAAATCAACTTATAGAATCCAAGTCTACATGTCTATCTTGGAGAGGGGCACCCCTAGCACTATCGCGACATCCTGAATCCAACGGAGTCGACGGTTTGTCGATCCGAGACACGACTGTCATTATATGGCTTGTTTCGTCTTGCATCCAAAAGGCCTTCAGAGACACCTGCTGGATACTTGCCGGGGGCATAGAATTCCAACCGTGCAACAAAACCGGGTTCCGGGGAGTCCTGCAAGTATGTCTAGGGAGATTCCAGCTCAGAACGCTAGCCATAAGTGTCCGGTCGACAATTTTGCAAATTTGACCCCAATGTGCAAAACTTGCACACTCCCGTAGTGAGCAAAACCCTAGTTTCCAAAATGGACGTACAAGATGACACCTAGGCCATGGGAGCGGAGGAGAGGGGCACCCCTAGCACTATCCCGACGTCCTGAATCCAACGGAGTCGACGGTTTGTTGATCCGAGCCACGGTCGTCATTCTATGGCTCATTCCATCTCGCATCCAAAAGGCCTTTAGGGACACCTGCTGGATACCTGCCTAGGGGCATAGAATTCCAACCGTGCAACAAAATCGGGTTCCGAGGAGTCCTGCAAGTGTGTATAGGGAGGTTCCATCTGGGAACTCTATCCATAAGTGCTCGGTCGACGACTTTGAAAATTTGACCCCAATGTGCAAAAATTGCACACTCCCGTACTGAGCAAAACCCTAGTTTCCAAAATGGACGTACAAGATGACATATGGGCCACGAGACCGGAGGAGAGGGGCACCCCAAGCACTATCCCGATGTCCTGAATGCAACGGAGTCAATGGTTTGTCGATCCGAGCCACGGTCATCATTCTATGGCTCATTCCGTCTCGCATCCAAAAGGCCTTCAAGAACATCTCCTGGATACCTGTAAGGGGCATAGAATTCGAACCGTGCAACAAAACCGGGTTCCGGGGAGTCCTGCAAGTGTGTCTAGGGAGGTTCCAACTGGGAACGCTAGCCATAATTGCCCAGTCGACGATTTTGTCAATTTGACCCCAATGTGCAAAAATTGCACACTCCCGTACTGAGCAAAACCCTAGTTTCCAGAATGGACATACAAGATGACACCTAGGCCATAGGACCGGAGGAGAGGGGCACCCCTAGCACTATCCCGACGTCCTGAATCCAATGGAGTCAATGGTTTGTCGATCCGAGTCACAGTCATCATTCTATGGCTTGTTCCGTCTCGCATCCAAAAGGCCTTCAGGGACACCTCCTAGATACCTGCCGGGGCATAGAATTCCAACCGTGCAACAAAACCAGGTTTTGGGGAGTCCTGCAAGTGTGTCTAGTGAGGTTCCAGCTGGGAACGCTAGACATAAGTGCCCGGTCGACGATTTTGCAAATTTGACCCCAATGTGCAAAAATTGCACACTTCCGTACTGAGCACAACCCTAGTTTCCAAAATGGATGTACAATATGACACTTGGGCCACAGAACCGGAGGATAGGGGCACCCCTAGCACTATCTCGACGTCCTTAATCCAACGGAGTCAATGGTTTGTCGATCCGAGCCACGGTTGTCATGCTATGGCTCGTTCCGTCTCACATCCAAAAGGCCTTCAGGGACACATGCTGGATACCTGCCGGGGGCATAGAATTCCAACCGTGCAACAAAAACGGGTTCTGGGGAGCCCTGCAAGTGTGTCTAGGGAGGTTCCAGCTGGTACGCTAGCCATAAGTGCCCGGTCGATGATTTTGCAAATTTGACCCCAATGTGCAAAAATTGCACACTCTTGTACTGAGCAAAACCCTAGTTTCCAAAATGGACGTACAAGATGACACCAGGGCCACGGGACCGGAGGAGAGGGGCACCCCTAGCACTATCTCGACGTCCTGAATCAACCAGAGTCGACGGTTTGTCGATCCGAGCCATGGTCGTCATTCTATGGCTCGTTCTGTCTCTCATCCAAAAGGCCTTCAGGGACACCTGTTGGATACCTGTCGGGGGCATAGAATTCGAACCGTGCAACAAAACCGGGTTCCGGGGAGTCCTGCAACTGTGTTTAGGGAGGTTCCAGCTGGGAACGCTAGCCATAAGTGCCCGGTCGATGATTTTGCAAATTTGACCCCAATGTGCAAAAATTGCACACTCTTGTACTGAGCAAAACCCTAGTTTCCAAAATGGACATACAAGATGACACCAGGGCCATGGGACTGGAGAAGAGGGTCACCCCTAGCACTATCTTGACATCTTGAATACAACAGAGTCGACGGTTTGTCGATCCGAGCCACGGTCGTCATTCTATGGCTCGTTCCGTCTCGCATCCAAAAGGCCTTAAGGGACACCTCCTAGATATCTGCCGGGGGCATAGAATTCCAACCGTGCAACAAAACTAGGTTCAGGGGAATCCTACAAGTGTGTCTAGGGAGGTTCCAACTGGGAACGCTAGCCATAAGTTCCCGGTCGACGATTTTGCAAATTTGACCCCAATGTGAAGGCCATGCCAATCTTGCTCAAGGGTGCCATTTCTCGTCTGGAGGCACTCATGCATGCGTGGCCACCGTGGACAGGTCCACAATGGCCACGTGGATCAGTGGGAGCTGACAGAATCCAAGTTCGCTCACCGGTTTGGGTTCCGTGGCCCCGGGGCAAATTCTTAAAGTTTCCGTGAATGGCCCTGGGGTGCTCGACTAGAATGCCCATAGCATCCAAACCGTGGCTCCATTCGCGAATCCGTCGATACTAGTGGATCCAGGACGCTGGGTTTCAACTAGGGGACCCCCCACAGCGTGCCGCCGATCCCCGGAAGCGGTGCCAATGAGCCATCTCCGGAGCTAGGGTTTTGCTCAATGAGGGCCATTCCAAATTCGCTCAAGGGGCCATTTCTTGTCCGGAGGCCCCCGGGCGTGTGTGGCCACCGTGGACAGTTCCACAATGGCCACGTGGACCTGTGGGAGCCAACGAAATCCAAGTTCGCTCGCCGGTTTGGGTTCCATGGCCCTAGAGCAAATCCTTAAGGTGTCCCTGAGTGGCCCTGGGGTGCCGACTAGAATGCCTGTAGCACCCAAACCGTGGCTCCGTTCGTGAATCCGTCGATTCCGGTGGGTCCAGGACACCGGGTTTTAGCTAGGGAACCCCCCCCCACCGTGTCTTGAAGACCCGGAAGCAGTGCCAATGAGCCATATCCGGAGCTAGGGTTTTACTCAGTGAGGGCCATTCCAAATTTGCTCAAGGGGGCCATTTCCCATCCAGAGACCCTCGGGAAGGCATGGCCACAGTGGACAGGTGGACGTGGCCATTTTGGACCTGTCCACAGTGGCCACGCACGCCCGGGGGCCTCCGGACAAGAAATGCCCCCCTTAAGCGAATTTGGAATGGCCCTCACTAAGCAAAACCCTAGCTCCAGAGATGGCTCATTGGCACCACTTCCGAGTCTTTGAGGCACAGTGTGGGGGGTCCCCTTGCTGAAATCCGGTGCCCTAGGCCCACCGAAATCAACGGATTCATGAAAGGAGCCACGATTTGGGTGCTACGGGCATTCTAGTCGGGCACCTCGGGGCCATTCAGGGACACCTTGAGGATTTGCTCCGGGGCCACGAAACCCAAACCGGCGAGTAGACTTGGATTATGTCAGCTCTCACAGGTCCACGTAGCCATTATGGACCTGTCCACTGTGGCCACGCACGCTCGAGGGCCTCTGGACGAGAAATGGCCCTCTTGAGCGAATTTGGAATGGCCCTCACTAAGCAAAACCCTCGCTCTGAAGATGGTTCATTGGCACTGCTTTCGGGTCTTCGAGGCATGTTGTGGGGGGTCCCCTAGCTGAAACCCGATGCCCCGGACCCACCGGAATTGACGGATTCACGAACGGAGCCACGGTTTGGGTGCTACGGGCATTCTAGTCGGGCACCCCGGTGCCATTCAGGGACACCTTGAGGATTTGCTCCAGGGCCACGGAACCCAAACCGACGAGTAGACTTGGATTTTGTCAGCTCCCACAGGTCCACGTGGCCATTGTGGACCTGTCCACGGTGGCCACACACGCCCGGGGGCCTCCGGACAAGAAATGGCCCCTTGAGCGAATTTGGAATGGCCCTCACTAAGCATAACCCTAGCTCCGAAGATGGCTCATTGGAACCGCCTCCAGGTCTTCGAGGCACGGTGTGGGGGTCCCCTAGCTGAAATGTAGTGTCCCGGACCCACCGGAATCGACGGATTCACGAACAGAGCCATGGTTTGGGTGCTACAGGCATTCTAGTCGGGAACCCCGGGGCCATTCAGGGACACCTTCAGGATTTGCTCCAGGGCCACGAAACCCAAACCAGCGATCGGACTTGGATTTTGTTGGCTCCCATTGGTCCACGTGGCCATTGTGGACCTGTCCACGGTGGCCATGCACGCCTGGGGGCCTCCGGTCAAGAAATGCCCCCCTTGAGCGAACTTGGAATGGCCCTCACTGAGAAAAACCCTAGCTCCGGAGATGGCTCATTGGCATCGCTTCCGGGTCTTTGAGGCATGGTGTGGGGGGTCCCTTAGCTGAAAATTGGCGTCCCGAACCCACCGAAATCAATGGATTCACGAATGGAGCCATGGTTTGGGTGCTACATGCATTCTAGTCGGGCACCCCGGGGCCATTTAGGGACACTTTGAGGATTTGCTCCGGGGCCACGAAACCCAAACCGGGGAGCGCACATGGATTTCGTTGGCTCCAACAGGTCCACGTGGCCATTGTGTACCTATCCACGGTGGCCACACACACCCGGGGGCCTCCGGACGAGAAATAGCCCTCTTGAGCGAATTTGGAATGGCCCTCACTGAGTAAAATCCTAACTCCGAAGATGGCTCATTGGCACCGCTTCCGGGTCTTCGAGGCACGGTGGGGGGTGTCCCCTAGCTGAAAATCGACATCCCAGACCCACTGGAATCGACAGATTCGCTAACGGAGCCACAGTTTGGGTGTTACAGGCATTCTAGTCAAGCACCCCGGGGCCATTCAGGGACACTTTGAGGATTTGCTCCGGGGCCACGGAACCCAAACCGACAAGCGAAATTGGATTTCGTCGGCTCCCACAGTTCCATGTCGCCATTATGGACCTATCCACGGTGGCCACGCACGCCCGGGGTCCTCTGGACAAGAAATGGTCCCCTTGAGCGAATTTGGAATGGCACTCATTGAGCAAAATCCTAGCTCTGGAGATGGCTCATTGGCACCATTTTCGGGGGTTGGAGGCATGATAGGGGGGGGTTCCCTAGCTAAAACCCGACGTCCCAGACCCACCGGAATCGACGGATTCGCAAATGGAGCCACGGTTTAGGAGCTGCGGTCATTCTAGCTGGGCACCCCAGGGCCATTCAGGGGCACTTTGAGGATTTGCTCCGAGGCCACAGAACCCAAACCGATGAGCGGACTTGGATTCCGTCGGCTTCCACAGGTCCACGTGGCCATTGTGGACTTGTCCACGCTGGCCACGAATGCTTGGGGGCATCCAGACGAGAAATGGCCCCCTTGAGCGAATTTGGAATGGCCCTCGTGGAGCAAAACCCTAGATCTAGAGATGGCTCATTGGCACTGTTTCCAGGTCTTCAAGGCACGGTGTGGGGGGTTCCCCAGCTGAAACCCGACGTCCCGGACCCACCAGAATCGACGGATTCACGAACGGATCCATGGTTTGGGTGATACGGGCATTCTAGTCGGGCACCCCGGAGCCATTCAGGGACACCTTGAGGATTTGCTCCAGGGCCATGGAACCCAAACTAGCAAGCGGACTTGGATTCCGTCGGCTCCCACAGGTCCACATGGCCATTGTGGACCTGTCCACGGTGGCCATGCACACCCGGGGGCCTTCGGACGAGAAATGGCCCTCACTGAGCAAAACCCTAGCTCCGAAGATGGCTCATTGGCACTATTTTTGGGTCTTCGAGGCACAGTGTGGGGGGTCCCTTAGCTGAAACCCGACGTCCCAGACCCACCGGAATCGACGTATTTGCGAACGGAGCCATGATTTGGCTGATACGGGCATTCTAGTTGGGCACCCTGGGGCCATTCAGGGAGGATTTGCCCCGGGGCCACAGAACCCAAACTGGTGAGTGGACTTGGATTTCGTCGACTCCCACAAGTCCATGTGGCCATTGTGGACCTGTCCATGGTGGCCACGCACACTCGAGGGCCTCCGGACGAGAAATGCCCCCCTTGAGCAAGATTGGCATGGCCTTCACATTGGGTGAAGATGATGATGATGACGATGACGAAGAAGATGATGATGATGGAGATGTTGATGAGGATCCTAGAGATGACAATGATGATGAAGATGGTGATGATGATGAAGACGTTGATGATGATGGTGATGGTGATGAAGATGATGATGATGATGATGAAGATGATGACGAGATGTTGATGAGGAACCTAGAGATGACAATGATGATGAAGATGGTGATGATGATGAAGACGTTGATGATGATGGTGATTGTGATGAAGATGATGATGATGATGACGAAGAAGATGATGATGATGATGAAGAAGATGATGATGGAGATGTTGATGAGGAACCTAGAGATGACAATGATGATGAAGATGGTGATGATGATGAAGACGTTGATGATGATGGTGATGGTGATGAAGAAGATGATGACGAAGAAGATGTAATGATGGAGATGTTGATGAGGAACCTAGAGATGACAATGATAATGAAGATGTTGATGATGATGATGATGATGGTGATGATGATGAAGACGTTGATGATGATGGTGATGGTGATGGTGATGAAGATGATGATGATGATGAAGAAGATGACAATGATGGAGACGTTGATGAGGAGCCTAGAGATGACAATGATGATGAAGATGGTGATGACGATGAAGACGTTGATGATGATGGTGATGGTGATGAAGATGATGACGATGATGATGAAGAAGATGATGATGATGGAGATGTTGATGAGGAACCTAGAGATGAAAATGATGATGAAGATGGTGATGATGATGAAGACATTGATGATGATGGTGATGGTGATGAAGATGATGACGATGACGATGATGATGATGGAGATGTTGATGAGGAACCTAGAGATGACAATGATGATGAAGATGGTGATGATGATGAAGATGGTGATGATGATGAAGACATTGATGATGATGAAGACATTGATGATGATGGTGATGGTGATGAAGATGACGATGATGACGATGATGATGAAGAAGATGATGATGACGGAGATGACAATGATGATGAAGATGGTGATGATGATGAAGACGTTGATGATGATGAAGATGATGATGATGATGATGATTATGAATATGATGATGATGGAGATGTTGACGAGGAACCTAGAGATGACAATGATGATGAAGATGGTGATGATGATGAAGACGTTGATGATGATGGTGATGGTGATGAAGATGATGACGAAGAAGATGATGATGATGGAGATGTTGATGAGGAACCTAGAGATGGAAATGATGATGAAGATGGTGATGATGATGAAGATGGTGATGATGATGAAGACGTTGATGATGATGGTGATGGTGATGGTGATGAAGATGATGATGATGATGATGAAGAAGATGATGATGATGGAGATGTTGACGAGGAACCTAGAGATGACAATGATGATGAAGATGGTGATGTACATTTTATATTAATGGTATGGCTTGGTCTAAGGTGGTGCTCTCAAATAGCTATTTCAATATTTCTACTTGTGTGTAGAGCTCTAGGCATTCATCTAAAATTTTCCCAATCTATCTATCCAAGTTCATTCTACCTTCATTAATGAGTTTTGACCTCAAATTTCAATCTTCTTCTATGGTCATGTATTATTTATCTCAAGGAATTTATTTATATCCAATGTATTTGACTCTAAGAACCTCTCATGAGTGATTATAAAAAATCATGCCCTAGCGTGTGCAATAGTTAGTTGATTCCTTCTTGCATAATTTCTCATGTAATTTTCCAATTTACTTTCCTGCCACTAAATAGTCTCATTCTCACACAACATATATGCATGTATGCATCCATTATACAATATGTGTCATAATTAGTATTACCGATATGTGTCATTATGTGTCATTATCCAAGATATATCTACATATTCATACACATAAATGGTGATTAAAAAATATAAAGGTTATTAGGACCTAAATGAATATTTGCATGCTCATGAGCCATGAACAAGTCCTTGAATCACTACACAAGCTCTCTAGACGAGAATTTCCCTAACACACAAAGAACGATCCATGTGTAACTACATTAACAATTCTCTTTTATATGTAACTACACAAGCTCTCTAGATGGTGACCCTAGAGCTTGGATCCTAGCCTAGAAACACAAGAGCCTAGCCTAAAAACCCTAGTTGGTAGCGTAAACCCTAGTTTGTATTCTAATCACAATGAAACCCTATTATGTAGCTTAAGATCTAGCCCTAAATTATAATACATATAAAAATTAAATCATTTTCATTGCACGTATATATTCATGTGCATACATTTGAATCCAAATCACTATACACATATATGCATAGTTTCTCATTTATATAGCAAGGGTGCATACAACTAGAAAACCGTTGTACCTATCACCGAATACCTAATTTAGAAACCTAATGGTTTGAAATTGGTTGTACCATGAAGATTTTTATATGGTGGATATGCACACCTATGGAAACCTTCTCAATGGATGGTAAACCTGATATTATCATAACATTAGTAAAGCTTAGTCCAACATGTAGTAATGCTTACATGTTCTAGTGTTGATGGAGCACTAATGGATGCATGCAACTTGATGAGGGTGTATTTGTGACTCCATTGATGTAATGCAAGTCCTAAATGTCTTTAACAAGTGTCTGAGTGTCCAATAGATATATTATGATGTCCTAATGCCCCTCAATTTCTTCTAGACAGAATTCGAAAGCATTTGGGGTATTGGGGTAACAAGTTGGTGTGTTGAGGTGGATATAGCCTCAAAAATACACCTCATAGTAGTCATTTATTGTAATGCCAACTATATGTGTTTAAGTCAATGTGTCTACATAATATTAGATCGCTATCACATAATGATAAATTAAGGAAGTCCTAATTGTAAATGGTAGTGGATGTGATGGTCATCAAATCAAAGGTGGCTATATCCGTGAGTGAGAATTAATGAGCTAGCTATACATTGTGCTCAAGGTTGTCCTATTTGTATGGTGACAATTGATTAAGAAATGATTCCATAAGTTGGTTATTAATTTGTTGCATGATCTTAAGTAGACAAAATGGTCAATATAAATACTAGTGACGACATTTCATTATGTAGAGTATGGACATTTTGGATCTCATTATGTAGAGCTATTAAAAATCATGTTGGACCTCATTTTAACCTTTTGACAACAATGGACATTTTCTATTTTTAAGTATTCTTTTCCTAGTACTCAAGTTCCCAATATATATCTTATGTGCCATGAGGTGTGATTTGTCCATCCATTTATTCCGTTTGTTTTTAGATTAATTCTCACACATGATTTTGTTTGAGTTAGCCTATGTTTATAATATTTTCTTAGAATAGATACCATTACAATATTTTACATGTGGAAAGATAAACCAAGCTGAACTATGATATCCAACTTCTCTTCTAAGATCTAGGTAAGCTTCAGGTTGATTCACATTATCAACTAATGCATGGACATCATTGGTACCAAAACTTAAGACTGCATGCCATGGACGGATAGAAGTAAAAACCAAATTTAGACAACATCACATCATGATACACGCAACATGACACAACAACATTAGACAACAAGATACTAATATAGACAACTTCGATATAAATCACATAACTCAAAATCCATGTACATCAAGGCTACAAAAATCATCCAAACATATACAATTTCTGGAAAATAGTGGAACATGGTTCCCAATGTACATACAATGGCAACTGGTGCCCTATAGAAAATGCGACAACTCATGCTGTAGATCCAAAATACATGGCAACTCGTGACATAGATACAAAGTACATGGAAACTGGTGCACAAAAGTGCCACATCATGGATAATGTACATAACATGGTGTGTCAAGCATTGTGACCAACCTCGTCACTCCCAGGCGCATCTCCAAAGTCGATCTTCCTACTCTTCGAGCTATTGGTACCTCGGGTCTTGTTCCGTCTAGGAGTAGACCGTCTCTCCGGGCTCTGGAACAAATGATATAAGATATCGTCATTTTCAAGCATTTGCAACATTTACCACATTTATAAAACAAATGTAGAATTCAAATCTTAAATAAATCACCTCTGATGCGAGTGGGAAACGTGAGGCAGGTGTCTTGGATTTGCGGAGCCTCTCAACAATTCCAGCCTACAACATTTACAACAATCATTTCATTGAAAAGTAATAATTGCTTAAATTAATTTTTGTTAATGCATCGAAATATTTTCATAAATTAGCTTGATTCTCATCGTGAACACCTCCGACGATGGACATGGCTGGGCTTCTGGGCTAGTAGGTGGAGCAGATGGATGGACAACCAGCTTCGATGCAGTTGGGGGGGGGGGGCAGATGTAGTTGCAACCACTACAGGTGCAACCACTGGAAATACAAATGAGGATACTGGAAGAGTAGATGCCATAGTAGTGGCGGGAAGTGGGGAAGATATGGTGGGAGAAGACATGGTGGTATGGGGTGGAGGAGGACGTCGTGGACGATGAATCCCTACCGGTTGTACGATAGAGGGTATCAAACAAAAAGGATAGGGGGGATGTTGAGGGATGGTGCATGGGAGGGCAGTCCTGCATAGAGGGAGGAGGATGGACAGAAGGGAGGTTGTGGAAGAAGAGGGGGACGGTGGAAGGAGGGGGGGCGTGGATGAATGGGGGAGGATGGATAGATAGGGGGGCGTGGATAAATTGGGGAGGATGTATAGATGGGGGGGGCGTGGACGAGTGGGGAAGGATGGATGGAGGGGTGAGTATGGCCAGAGAGGGGAGGCTGGATGGAAGAGAGGGGGTGGACAGAGGGTGGGGTCTAGATGGAAGCGAGGGGGGGACTCATGGGAGAGGGTGGAAACATAGGACTAAAATGGGGACCTGCAGCTATTGGTGGCATCTACATATACATTTGTAATATCACAATTTAGTAAACAAACAATAAATTAAACCATAGTAAGTCGTAACAATTCAAATTAAAAGCGTGCTTTTAACTACACATTGTACCTGTGTATATGGTGATCTGCCAATCCCTGGCGGGGATGGTTGATCACCGTAGTTAGGGAACACCTGTGGACACCAAAATGCATGCATGTTATGAACATGTTAAACAAGTCATTATTTAGGCAATCAAGATATTCGAAAACATTGTACGAACTATCAACGTGTATGCCATAAATATAAATACTTAAGTAATATAAATGTCATAAGAAATAGCAATATTGTGCGAGGTATTGAAAATACCTCCGTGTGAGGTGCCAAAATTTCAGTTGCAGCTGCCATTGCTGCATCTAGGTTGGGAGATCCTATGTTCTCCCATGTTGGTGTCTCAGAATTGAATAACTGTACATTGAAATAATAGTTTAAGTCAAACAAAAATACTTTACAAGTTATAAAGTGATGATTGAAAACACATTAAAAAAATGCTGACCTGATCCATATAACAACCCTCGATCGGGCCAGGGAAAGTGTGCCCGCAATGGGGACAAATATGTGGCATTGTCCTCGTCGAACTGGAATTCCCAGCATGGCTACCACCGGTCATAGGTGTATCCTGGACCTGTCGTGAAGGCCCTGCACCTGGATCTCTATCAAGGTCAACCGACCTCTCCACTGTAGTCACTGCTACAAAGGAGGTGTGTATGAGGAATCCACGTGCAACATTCCTCATTTCCTCCTTGATCTGATCAATTATGTGAGATAACTGAGGTGGCTGGGGAGAGGGTTTGGGGTCGCGCCTAGGAACTAGTGGCTTTCTCATTGGGTTCCTCCTGGCAACAGGTCGATCTTGGGCAGAGCCACGCCCAACACCCCGGAACTCGGTTATGTCAAAATAATTGACATGTAAACCAAGCATAAACTCAACCCACAGTTGTCGAAGGAAGTACTGTGGAACCTCCCTAATATTGCAGGGAGGTTTATCGTACACCATGAACCACCTCTACATCCAATTGTCCCTCCATGGTTGGTAATGACACCAATTCATGCAGACACGTGGCTTTCTAGTGTTGGGTGGTTGTTGTGTTCTTGGATCGGTGAATATACTGTATAATTGGGCCTTTGTAATATTCAAATCTTTTATTGCTTCCTTGGAAATGCCCGTGGAGTAATACTCCCGCATCCTAGCTCCATATTCAGTCATGTCGGTCAATTGGCAATGTGCATGGATGAGGGAGTCAATTGAGCTCTCAATTGACGTGGCAAGAGACACTCAAGATGGTTAAGGTCATCTTGTTCAACATTTGGTTGGGGGTTTTGATTTTCTTTGGCATTTGGATTTTGTTGACGGTTTTCTTCGGCATTGGGTCCAAGGTTTGGGTTTTCTTGTGTTCCACCGGACTCCGGGTTAATATTTTGTTCACTCATTGTCTCGGTTTACAATCTGCAATTGAAAATTGGTCCATTGTTTTAAAATTTTGGGAATTATTAATAATTTAATAAACAAAAAAAATAAAAAATGTGACATAAAGAATGAATAAAATGACTAAAAAATTCGAATTTACCTATCCAATTGACGTGTTGATGAGTTGGTGGATCGATTTGGTGGGTTTTGGAGTGGAAATGGCCTCTTTTGGTGGCTGTGGTCACACGCACGCGGAGGGGAAGTCGCGCTCGGCTCCAATGAGTAGAATGGGAACATTCTGCTCTGTTTTTTTTTTAACAGGAGCGCGTGCGCACCCCTAAGCGCACACGCGCACGTGCCTCGGTTCGCTACCGAACCTAGAAGCGCATGCACGTTGCCTTAGGTGCATGTGCGTAGTTGTTTTAATCCCGCTAGCGCGTCCCCGTTGCAATGGTTTTGGGGAGCAACTTTGTGCGCCCGCCCAAAAACTAATATAGAATATCTAGACCCTCACTATTTTGGATTTTGGAAATATTTATATAGATGGAGCGTTGTTACCCACTTTTTGATGTTCAATTAGGTAATTTTTTGAAGAGCTTTTCCCAAAGTCCTTCAAAACACGAAGGCATTTTATATGACCCGACGGCTAAAATACTACATATGAGTAATGAGAAAATGGGCTACTAGAAAAAATCAATAACATGTGTGTGCCCACTTCACCCTCAACAATGACATTGATTACATGTTTGTGTTCCTTTTACTTTATTTCATTGTGTTTACTTCCATCATTATCACAAGATACTACATTCCAAGTTCCTCATTCTAGCTTTCACATCACATCGACACACATACTAGGTTTGCTAATACTTGATCCCAATGCAAGGTATTTTTAGGGTGAAATTTTGCCAATTGATTATTTTTTGGGTTTTTTTTCAAAAAATAAATTCTCTAATCAACCATTGTACTCTAAAAAATCGCTTATATTTACATAAAATATGTTTATTCTTCTTCTTCTTCTTCTTATTATTATTATTATAAAATTCACCAAAATTTACAAATTTTAGTAGTAAATTGTATGTTTTTTATTTAATATTTGTATACCTATCTATATGTATGGTTTTTTCAATCCAAAATAATCACCTACTAGAATACTATACTTAGGTATACTATTTGAATCCTTAAAAAATACGATGTCCCAATCTGAACCATCAATGTTTAGTCCATTGTGGTTTCCAGCGTAAGAAACATTAACATCATGCCTTATGAAAAGCTATGAGAATCCAAAACAAACCTACCCACCAACCCTCCCTGGAAACATGACCCCAACCATTATTACTTTATTTTATTTTTCTGTCATATAGTACAATCAACTATAGTATTTATCATTATATTTTATATTTTGACAAATCAACAAGAACATAATGCTACCTCAATACCTCACTCGTGATACGTGTGATGGACTAACAAGTCAAACAAGATGACATTACTCAAGACCACATCTATGATATCATATTGTAGTTGGACACCAAATCCGAGGGAGATTCTCTCTCTCATAGCATATTGCACTTGGATACCAACTTCGAGGGAGCTCCACTATCTCATTGACATCACCATAACCATTAAATATCGACAAGTGATTAGAAAAAGTAGAACAACTTGATACAAATCTTCCAAGAATTGAAAAAGGTATGTTTATGGGCAAATTATACTAATGTACAATTTTTTGAAGATAAGACATCATCCCCTTAGTGTTGATTAACTTGCACATCCCACCTACATTAAATATGCCCCCATTTAAGAATGGTTGTCTAGTTAATGCAATAGTTTTTATAAATTGGTCATACATTTATAAATATTATATCATTACTTTGTGAGGGCCAATCTATGATTATTAAACATCGGCATGCCTTCCTTTCATTATCACCTGAATCATTTGCTTTGTTAGCTTATTGGTGTACTTGTTCCCTTGATTGTGAGTTCTTTCTTTCAATTAGGGTTATATTTTTATTGTACAAGATGGCGCCTCTTGGCGCTTCTACTCTAACCCATTGTGGTAGTTGCAAAGGTGATTGCTATCCCATCATTGATGCCACCTTTGCTAGGAAACATATGTTTCAGAATTTACTTCAATCTGATCTAGGATCTTAACTGAGAGAACAACATGTACAACATATCTACAGCATATCAATCATGGACATAATAATGCAAGCACACAAGAGACACAGAGTTTACTTGGGGAAAATCATAAAGGTGAAAAACCCCAATAACTTCCTCAGAGATAGATAGAGCAATGATACAACCCAAGCATAAGAGATAGACATCTCCTAGCAACTGTTTCTCCTCCTCCACAAGTGCACCACTCTCCAAAGAGTGTGTGTGAGAATAGAATGATGAAATAGAGTGCCTCCCGCACTCTATTTATACTTGACTTGACTTGCCTAATAACCTTTACTAGGTCGGCCTCAACTTAACCACATAACACAATGCTGACTAGGCCGACACCCAATAGGGTGGTCTAATAACCCTTCGACCCACATGACTTATACAGGGCTGACCCCAACAAGGTGGTCTAATAACCCATCAAGTATAAGTTACGACACTTACAATATAAATGACGACACTTATGTGTAGATGAATAATAACATCTCTATAGGAATACAAACACTTCCGTATAGAGGAATAATAACATCTCTATAGGAATACAATATACATATATGTGAAATACATTCTGAAGTTACATATACATCAACACTCCCTCTTAACTAGGAAGGTATTTCTCGAAACAGATCTGCTAGCACAAGTCTTCTTCTCTGGATCATCATTAGCGGATCATCATCCTCGAATCATCGTCATCATCACTGCTGCTGCTATCTCAATCAATATCTAAATCTACTCGTCATAGGAAGTTCTACAAAGCCAATCCTTTTTCATACTGGATGTAGGCCCACCACCTGTAGGTCTTCATCATCACTGGCCGTACTGTGGAAATCTCAAGACTTATTACGTGCGTCACAAAACCTGGCTGCAACATCCCAGGCTGTTACGAGCACACAACTCTACCTGTCGGATCTCCCAGGAGCACATTACATGTGACTATCACAAAACCTTATAAAGAGTCTCTTGACTAGCAAGAACCCTAAAGAGCATATGAGGCCTTTTTCATCCTGTCCAGATCTCCAGGACTTATTACATGTGACCCCCACCACAAAACCTTAAAAGAGTGTCTTGTCAAGCAAGAACCCTAAAGAGCATCTGAGGCCTTTTTCATCCTGTCCAGATCTCCAGGACTTATTACATGTGGTCATGGCAATGCCTCGAAAGAGCGTCTGAGGCCCTTTTCATCCTATCCAGATCTCCCAGGTCTACTTACATGCCATAGGACAAAACTTCGAAAGAGCGTTTGCCAGATCTCCCAGGGAGCTATTATATGCCAGCGACAAAACCTAGCAAGAGAATCTGCAAACCACCCAGGGTGCTATTATATGTCCTCCCAAAGAAAAACCTCGAAAGAGCATTTGCTAGATCTCCCAGGGAGCTATTATATGCCAGCGGCAAAACCTAGCAAGAGAATCTGCAAACCTCCCAGGGCGCTATTATATGCTTATCGACACAACCTGTCCACGGCCACAAAGTATCAACCTGATACTCACCATACATCATCCTGATGTACACATTATCATCCTGATCATCATCACTGCATCGTACAATGCATCCACCTGATGCATACACAGTATCTGCCTGATACATATCATCATACATGATCTACCTGATCATACAATGTATCCACCTGATACATATACAAATACATGATCCACCTGATCATACCTGATACATATCAACATACATGATCTACCTGATCATACAATGTATCCACCTGATACATATACAAATACATACACATGATCCAGCTGATCATATCCAGCATCCAACATGATGCATACATACATAAATGATTCAACTGATCATATCCAGCATCCAACATGATGCATACATACATAAATGATCCAACTTATCATCCAGCATCCAACATGATGCATATACATATACAGAGTAGTAACTGGAGCATCGTCCTGATGCTCATCATCTAGCGCTTATATCCACAGCCATGGGAAGGATCATCCTCTCACCATGCTTGGAATGGCTCTAGCAAATGTCTCCATCACTTCTTCTTCGAAGTGTCGTCAATATGAAGAACACTAAGCCTCTCTCTGAAGTACTCGAACTTCACTCTGGCTAGTGGCTTCGTCAGTACATCTGCAATCTGCTCATCTTGCACAACATACAGGAGCTTCACTGCTCCTCTCTGCACCATATCCCTGATATAGTGATATTTGATCTCTATGTGTTTCGACCTGTCGTGGAACACTGGGTTCTCAGACAGCTTCACACAACTCTGGTTGTCACAAAAGATACCAGTAGCCTCCAGCGGTAGATCAAATAAATCAGACAGTAGCTTCTGTAGCCATACTGCCTCACAACTAGATGAACAGGCTGCAACATACTCTGCCTCGGCTGTACTCAATGCTACGCAGGACTGCTTCCTGCTAAACCAAGAGATCACACCTGATCCCATACAGAAGCAGCACCCAGAAGTGCTCTTCCTATCTGCAGCACTGCCTGCCCAGTTCGAATCAACATAACCCTGCAGGTTAAACTTTTGTTTCGCATCATACTTGAGCCCATAGTCAACCATACCCTTCAGGTACCTCAGAATATGCTTTACAGCAACCAGGTGAACACCTCTAGGATCCGTCAAGAACTGGCTCAATGTGTTCACCGCAAAGCAAATATTTGGTCTCGTGTTCGTCAGGTACATCAAGGACCCAATCATTTGACGATACATAGTGACATCAACTGTATCAGATGAAGCATCACACATAAGCTTCAGGTTCGATGCCATAGGTGTGGCCATGGCCTTGCAGTCCATCATCCCGAACCTCTTCAGGATCTCTACTGCATACTTCCCTTGTCCAAGGAAGATTCCATCTGTACTCTGCCACACCTCCATGCCTAGAAAATAGTGCATCATCCCCAAGTTCTTCATTTCAAACTTGGCAGCAAGCTTCCGTTGCGTGTCGGCAATCAATCTATCTTCACCTGTAATAAACAGGTCATACAAAAGTAGTATCACTGGATTGCCTTCCTCAACCTTGTAGTAAAGGTTGGAATCCGCTTTACTCTTGGTAAAGCCCAAATTGGATAGAAAGTTGTCTATCCTACCATACTAAGTTCTGCACATATATGACTTCCCATCATGTGTCTCAAAACCAAGTGGCTGCTGAACATACACTTCCTCTTCGACTACACCATTCAAGAAAGTTGTCTTGACATCCATCTGGTGTATCTTCCATTTCATCACTGCAGCTAGAGAAAGTACCGATCTGATGGAAGTGTGCCTAGCTATAGGTGTAGAAGTCTCTTCATACTCAATCCCTCCTTCTGGGAGAAGCCACGAGCTACAAACCTCGTTTTGTATTTCTCCATGCTACCATCTGCAACATGCTTGATCTTATAGATACATTTGGAAGTCACAACAGACCTCCCTTCAGGTCTTGGGACAGCATCCCAAACATCATTCTTCATGATCGACTGGTACTCCTCAATCATGGCATTCTTCCAGAATCCTGGGAACTTCAATATATTCAATATCTTCAATAGATAACTTTTTTGCTGAAACAAATGTTGTAGTCCTTGTTTTGTAGGTGATGGTATACGATCTTTCCTACAAGACAAGTTAAATTGCATGATTAGAAATATCTCATAGTTTCATAACAAAATCTTACACATAAGGATATATGTCATACATTCATGCAATTATTTTAGCCAATGCTTCAATACAACATTTATCCATATCTCATAACTTTCTAGATGCCTTCCAATCTCTACCAGAACATTGTTAAGAGTGTGCACAACTCCCAACATGTCAGCAAAGAGGTTTCATTCTAGATAAGTAGCAATGGAATGTTGTACAGTGCCATAGGCCACTTACCCATCACATGCATATTAGTAGTATACTGTTCATTAATGCAATTATTCTAATATGCATAATACACAACCTAAGTCTAGGAACATAAGCATATACATCATTGAACAACATTATTTAAACAAACAAATATGTAAGAAATGACAATTCAAGTACTTATCTTTGTTTGGTTGTTGGGTGGACTCCCTCTGAATCTTTGCAACTCCATTCTGATGTGGATTGTGAGAAGTGGTCGACTCCCTCTGAATATCTGCATCCTTGTAGAAACTACTGGAGTGTGCTCCCTCTTGATCTTTGCTTCCTGGATTACTTGTCTTTGAACTTATTTCCATCCTCGATCACTATGCATGCTTACAAGTATCATTATTGTGATATCCTCGAGATCTCATACATAATCATACATTTATTAGTATATTCTCAATACTATCAAAACACAATACTCTTAAGCATGTATAGTCATGATTATTTCAAATAGAAATAATAAGCATTAGTTTTCAAGGACTCTTATGGTTAGTTATATCATAAACTAAAGTAAGAGACATAATATGCCTAAACCCGTGATTACTCAAACCTATACTTTCATGACTCTTCTGGTTAGTCATATCATCAATTAAGGTAAGAAACATAATATGCATACACCCATGTTTATTCAAACCTATGAATAATCATTATCAATCATGCCATGTATACTTATATAAGAGATCCTATCACAAGGTAGGATTCTAACTTGATATAGGAAAAACATACCTGGATTAGTATGTTAGCTAGTTATGTCTAACATACCCACATGATGTCTTCTTGTTCTCTTCAATGACTTGTGCTAGTAACCTACATATCTCATAGGTTAACCAAGTTATACATACCTCGTAAGTAGATCTTCTATGTGATTCATGGCAATGGATGAACCTTTGTCTTCATGTCACCATGGTCATATGTTCTTGAACTAGAACATGATTTGTCTTTTTTGATGTACCTTTCATGTTAGTGGACAACATCAACCTCATACAACATCACAATGCATTAGTACAATCATAAGTGTCAAAAACCCTAATCAATGAATATCTTCTATCATGCATTCATAATTTTATTAAGGTGATACGACAAGTCTAAAATTAACTAAGATTGTACTAACCGTAATAATATGAAGACAAACATATCATAAACTTAATTATGAACAGAATTTGAAACATACCTGTATGAGTCATACCTGTCGAGATTGCTTGTAATCTTCTTATGCAAGGCCTTAGCCTCATCTCCCTTTGAAACAGGAACTTCTTCACTTATGCAGGTGACCAATCCATTCTCTTCTAGGATTAACCCAATCCACTTGATTTGCAGGAACTGGATCTGGAGCTGGATTAGGGTTTGCCATAGAAACCCTAAAAATTCAAACTTTGAATTTCAAACTTCTGAAAGGATAGAAGGATGCGCCTTGATGAGCTAATCAAGTCGGTATATTCAGAATTTGAAAACTGCAAAGTTTCACCCCTCAAATTTGCCTTTGAAACTTCCAGATTCACTGGACATGACCTCGAACTAGGGTTTGATAAAGGCCACCCTTCTTCCCAATCAAAAGGTTTGATCCAAAGCTCTAAGCTTCTATTTTTCTGAGGAGCTTCCAGCCGTGGTCATAGATTTAAAAAATTCCCATTTTTTGCAGAAGCCCTAATTTTCCACTTTTTCGATCAAAGTCCCGAACTAGGGTCTGATCAAGCACGGCCTTTTTCCCAACCAAAAATTCTGATCTTCGTCTCTAAATTTCGATTTTGATGAGTAGCATTCAACCATGGTCTCCGATTACAAAAATTCCAACTTTCTATGAAACCCTAATTTCCGGAGCCATGAATGAAGGTGCTCAAAATCCAATTCTGTTTTGACAGAAATATGCACCTGATTGTTTCTGGTGTCACTCCGAAATTACGAATCCAAAGGCTGTGAAACTTCTACTTATGGTATCCCAACCTGTCGTCTTTCCAACCCCACAGGTCTGACCTCAATTGGATTCTCTGAGAGAGAGTTATGCCAAGTGTCACAATGTGATCTGTTTATGGGATAAAACAAGAGAGCAAACTTGTACGGAGTTCCATGTGTCACTAGTTCAGTTTCCGCCTCTGAACAAGTTACCTAAGAAATTAAAGTCCGTGCACTACCTATCACTTTTTACGAAATTTCATTTGGAGCTTCCTAGCCCAAGTTATGACCTTTTTTCCTAGGTCACCTGTTTATGACTCAGATATGGAAGAGGTAGAAACCCTAGATTGTACAGATCATAAAACACAAATTTCAACGAATTAGAAGTTGTCCTTTGGACACAAGGTACATGGGGATTTGATATTCGACCTGTAAACGTTTCAGATCCGAAAACTTCTCCAAAATGGATTTATAGCGAAAGTGATACAATGACTGGTTTTTTCTATATCAATCCCAAGCATCGCAAGTGCAACAAGTGTCATACATGCCATACCATGCCTTCTTTCAGGCTAGCTCTGATACCATGTTAGTTTTTCAGAATTTACTTCAATCTGATCTAGGATCTTAATTGAGAGAACAACATGTACAACATATCTACAGCATATCAATCATGGACACAATAATGCAAGCACACAAGAGACATAGAGTTTACTTGGGGAAAACCATAAAGGTGAAAAACCCCAATAACTTCCTCAGAGATAGATAGAGTAATGATACAACCCAAGCATAAGAGATAGACATCTCCTAGCAGCATCTTCTCCTCATCCACAAGTGCGCCACTCTCCAAAGAGTGTGTGTGAGAATAGAATGATGAAATAGAGTGCCTCCTGCACTCTATTTATACTTGACTTGACTTGCCTAAAAACCTTTACTAGGTCGGCCTCAACTTAATCACATAACACAATGCTGACTGGGCCGACACCCAATAGGGTGGTCTAATAACCCTTTGACCCACATGGTCGACCCCCAATAGGGTGGTCTAATAGCCCTTTGACCCACATGACTTATACAGGGCCGACCCCAACAAGGTGGTCTAATAACCCATCAAGTATAAGTTACGACACTTACAATATAAATGACGACACTTCCGTATAGAGGAATAATAACATCTCTATAGGAATACAAACACTTCCGTATAGAGGAATAATAACATCTCTATAGGAATACAATATACATATATGTGAAATACATTCCGAAGTTACATATACATCAACAACATAGTCATTAGGCTGACACATCATTTCAATATGAATATCACGATATATTAGAGTGAATAATGATACATGGGCCATCTCTCTACCCTTATCCTACCCCCTACTACAATGACACTTGTTCTGTGCTCAATTTATCAAGTTTTGAATAGATGAATCTTATAGGTGTGTTATCATCTACAACTTCTGGCATAATCCATCAATTCTTATTACTCACTATGTATGGATTACCTTAAAATACCTCTGTTGCATAAGTTGGTCTTTGAATATCTTTAGACAATTGAAATTAATTAGTTATTACTAACACATATCTTATTCTGCTCTACAAGTCATGTGATTTTAAATTAAAAAGGATTAACAACTACCAATTTAGTTTTTCTCATTGTGATGCAAGGCAACAAACATAGTATTATGGGGACCTCCATCCTCTACCTCTTTGTTGATGGTCCTACATGTTATCTCATAGTCACGTCCCTCCTACTCTTGCATCTTTCTATGTTTAGAATGGAACCTATTAGATGGTCCACATTTCCCCTTGATTAACTTTCCTATACGACATACAATTCCATGCATTGTGATTGTCCATTTTAAATGGGCTCCATCTTAGTTCCCATTTTATTTGATATTCTTGTTTTGATATGCACCGATAAGTTTTATCTTAATAAAATCCGAGTTCAGTTGTTGCATTGTTTTTCGATGCATACTGCTTGACAATCCAATGCACCAAAATTGAAATATTGGTTAATGATACCTTAACAAGAGCAACAACCATGCTATGTATCTCACTAACATATCAGGCATCATGCACACTACCAAATATTAATGAGATTATAGTGTTAAGATCTCATTACAAATCCAAAGAAAAATAATTTTCATATTGCAATTACTATTGGTGCACTAGGACCATTTGTAAAGTTATTGAAGTATTTGGTAGTTATCATAAATTATATTATGAGATCATGTGCTAGTATCTAAAACTAAATCATTGTACCACATAACTAGAAAAGGAGAACAATTCATTTTATCCACCAAAATCCCCAATGGTTCATAGATTATAGTAGATGTGGGACATGAAAATTTATAACGTGTAGCAAAATAGTTAGGGTGAAGCATCACCCTATCAAACTGGAAGTGATCTGCCACTAAGCAGAGAGTGAAGGAAGAAGGGAGTGGAGTCATCACTTGGTTCACAAAGGTAGTAGGGAGCCAAAGGGAGGAAGTTGAAGGGAAGAAGTGAAAGAAAGAGGTTAATTATTAATCCAGTGTTATTGTTCGCCTAACATATAATTAGTTTATAGGGGATATTTTTCTTAGTTTAGAGATTTCATAACAAAATAGGATTCCAATGCATTTAAAAGGAAAACTATGGAAATCAAAAGGAAAGGAAATACCCAAAGAACAAAGGAGGAATATGAACAAACACACCAAAACATAGAATATTCAACCTTTAGTGAAGTCAATAAAGAGAATGAACTACTACCAAGCTCAAAACCACCATTGATTCCTCTTGTGTATATGAAAATAGTTGTCTCCAATTGGAATGTATATACAAAATGACATTAAATCTACCAAATAATAAAGGGAACAAAACTACCCATTAGTAGATTGTTGTCTTTTTTGTTTGATCTTATATATTTTTCATTCTTGTATTCGCGGCTTGTATTTACTTATATGACTTTCAGTTCCTTGTGCAGATTCTTAAATCTGCTGCGTCCAATTACTTGTTGGACATTGCTATATACTATCATATATTTGCGGCCTTTATATCATCCACTTGTAGGTGCTGCTTCGTTTTGGACTGATCGGTTGTAATCTCTGTATTACACTCCGATTTTGGCGTCTATTTATCTGCTGGGGATGCCTTAGATGTTTGGCATATGTGTGTTATTATTATTTTGGACTCTATTGGACTCTTATGTTGTTTTGATGATGTTTTCTGTTATGATGTTGATAGCATTGTGATTTGTCATATGGGAGATATGTGGGTGTTGTGGCATCTTGGTAGACATTTTCTGTTTGATCTTTTGATACATTATGGTGATGTAACCGGAATGTTACAGGGGCTACTTCTAATAGCTCTATTATGACATTGTTATGGACTGACAGCTGGACATATTTTACTATTTCGCATATTAATAGTAAGTTATATTTTTCTATGAAAAAGATAAAGTTGTCCCTCAATTGTGGGTACTATCTCTAAAAATATGGTGTTGGTGATCCTCTTTGAAAGAGAGATGGATAGTATCCAAGAGAAACCCAAAATGACAAACCCTAGATCCATGATCAACTAGTAAGTACAAAAGGAAGAAAACAAGCTAAGGAATAATCACAAGGATGAATGTAAGTCCTTCACATGAGGGAGTATTTGGAGACTATACATTCATGTATCTCAAATGCTTAAGTAAAGGCGAGAGAGGTTCAATAAAAAAAGAAACAAAAAGAGCATTATTTATAAACCAAGGAACTCCATTGGGGTGTACAAGACATGACAAATAACCACTGAGGAAAAGTTGGAGGGTTTAACTATTGATCCATAGGATTTTCCAATGATTACTTGCTATGATCTATTGGTGTGTTGGAGACAAATGCATATCTCCCATACAACCCTTGTAAAGTGTGCCAAGAGTGATACTAAAATGGGATATCATCTTTGATAGTGCCAATCCTTGTATTTTCCTATAATGGTTATGTGTACATTTGGAACACCAAAAAGGTTATCTCTAACTAACCTAAAGTGTACCAAATCATGCATGAATGTTGAGGCTACTCCAAGATAAGGAAGAGAAAGTCCAAGTAAGAAACCCACCAAGAAATACGCATGACTGAAGTATGATGTAAACAACAAGGGGGACCTTGCCTAGGCCTATGTGAGGGGGGTAATTAAGGGGAGATTGTTCACACTGATAATTTATCTTGAGATGATGGGAGGAATCATGGTCATCTTTGTGCTTTGAGTGCATGAACACAAAATCCACGCACCACATAATTCACCCTTGGTAGAAGAGATTGTCCATGGAAGGGATAGTGTTGAGGTACCAAGCAAAGAGAAAGTGACAAGCAAGAGAAAAAAACTAAAAGAGAAGACAAAGTGTACAATAATATCAAACACTGGCACATAAGAGGAATGCCCCATTGAACAATTGTGGAATGATATGGTGTTGCGATACAATGAGGGAAATCTCTCACATGATAAGATATATGCCATCTAGGTATCCTTATGGGATAAATCAAATGGTTGAGTGCTTTGAGATTCATACAAGAAGTATCAAGTTTGATTCCTTGGGTTGGTTGTCATAGTTGCATGCCTCACTTAATGTCCCTACCATGTTAGGACCCATAATTAGTGTTGATATGTTTGCACAAGGTGTGATCCATGAATGCAAGGAAGCGCCAAATTCCAATGAGTTTGCTCATGAGGTTTTCCTTGGAAAAACAATTATGCCATCTAGTGGGTCCTCTTACCCAAACATCGAAAACACTAGTGAAAAACCACAAAGCCTCACACAAGCACATGATAACAATAAATCCATGAAACGTAAAGCAATATCACAAGAAACCTTGAATATTAATCATAAAATATTTGGGATAGGGAGACAAACAAGATCTAGTTACTAAGAATGAAATAAAGACTAAGTTATGAAGTACTAATATGTGAAAGAAACTAACTACTTGGGGTATGGAATAGGGTTATAAAAAAGAGAAATAAATACATAACTACAAAAACCATGGAATTATATATATATATGACAATGTTGGTTACCAACAGGCCAATGTTCTAGAACTATAAACTAGAAATAACATAATAGGTTTGGCATAAATAATAAAAGTCAATTAAAGCATGAAATTAACAATATATATGAGCATGATAATTCTAACTAGAACGTAGGAAATAAATCCAACCACTAAGAATAAATAACAACTAAAATAACTAACATAAAAGGCCTAACCATTAACATGGAGAAACCAAATCACAAATTGGAACCAAGAGTTAAAGGGTGCGATACCTCCAATTATTGTACAAATCATTAGGTAGAAAAGGGTGAGATACTCCATGCAACACTCAACATGCCATAGCTACTAGTGGGGGACCTACACATATCATTTGAAAAAAATCACAACACCTATTTATGCAAATGGACAGGTGTCCCCTAGATGCAGAAGGAAACCTATAAAAAGAAATTCAAACATCAAGGGGAAAGGGGGTGTATACCTTGAGGGTAACATAATCCAATTCAAGCATGGATTTTCCCAAGAGAGTTAGAGGGAAGGAGGTGACTTACACTCCCTTAGTGGGAGAGGATACACATACTTATGAAAAACATATATCAAAATATTAAGAGAAAATGTGATACTTCACAATAAAGGGAAGGACGATATAACCTATAGGAAAGTGAGAAAGAAATATTGGAAGACTATATTAGTTTCCATAGGGACCAAGGGGACCTTCACAATGAGTATTGTGATAAAGGGGTATCAATGCTGCTATGGATGAATGAAGGTTGAGAAACTAAAGCACTTGATAAAACACACTAGAAAATAATAAAAAAAAATATATAAGAAGAGAACACACAACACATACCTTCCTAGCAACCATCAAGAAGGGAAGGATGTCATATCTCACTCGAGGTAAGGGGGAGAAATATCAACAAGAATAGAAGGGTAAAATACCCCTTTTAATATAGTTTGACACTAGGACCTAGGTTAAGTTCAATTGGTTTAAAGTAGTATTAGGTTAAAGTGTGATTTTAGTGTCGTTTTTTGTACTTTTATGAATTTGATAGTAACAATCATGCCTTACATGGACAACAAGAAGATGTATGCGCATTTGGGACCAGGCATGGAATCCAATGGAGGTGCCATCCTTGAGATTCAGAGTAGGAATTGGAGAATTTGAGTAGGAATTGGACATTATGTCATTTGAAAGAAATCGTTGATGATGGAAAGCCATTGGGAAATTGATCGAGATCAGGACTTGGGCGCAAGGTGCCAAGTGTTAAACATTGTCTCTAGATGTGCAACTTGTATAGCCATATGACAATAACAGGGTTCCATGTGTATATTCCTAGAAGAATTTTGTAAAAAGAAAAAATCCCACGTGTAACTTATTGGTATACACTTGTCAAGCGAGAGGTGCCATGTGTAATGTTTCGGATGCCACCTATAAGATCGTATTCTACAAATAGGTTATATTGAAAAAGTTGGAAAAAATGACACGGAGAATACATGTGAGTAGAAGGTGATTTGGAGAAGCCATGTGGAATGAAATATGTGATGTGTACTAGCCATGTTGGATCGAGTGCAAAGATGGTATATGTTCGACTACACAATATAATTCCAAAAGACCGAACACCTAGAGCAGCTGCTCACACAAATAGATCACATATCAACACATCGATGTTTTCACGTGGTTTAAACCCTCGAAAGTTAAACACTCCATGACCCCATCCAAATAGCTACTTGAGGCAGTTTATTATGAAAAAGAAAGAAAGTTACAAATGAGCTTCTCATAATTGATCAACTAGCAATTGACCCTCCATGCTCTTTAAATAGATATCATGGACCAATCAGGTGTTAAGCCATGGATCAAAGGTAGTTATGATCTAATATAAGTTGAACCGTCGGATCACTCTATGTCTAGAACATATCGTGACTGTCGGATTAGATATTTACAAATGCATACTAAAGAAACACACTTTTCCTAACATATATATTATAATAAGTTGATCTTAACTAACTCCTAAGTGTCTAAATATCCTAACATCCCCCCTTAAGAACAACTTGGGATGGGATTGAAGGATTTACAAAAGTGACACTATTAGGAGAAGGAAGGAGGCATTAGATCCTATCCCCCCTTAATGACAAGTTCCTGAACTCCTAACACAGATCAAAGTTTAGAAAACTTCACTTATGTAAGAGATTTGGTGAAGATGTCTGCAACTTGATCATCTGTAGGGAAAAAGAGCACTTCAAGAACGCGATCATGAACAAGATTTCTTATGAAGTGCATATGTAGCTCAATGTGTTTGCTATGTTGATGTTGAATTGGATCTTTGAAGAGCTTGATGGCACTTTGATTGTCACACCAAAGGGGAGTAAGATGTTGTTGTTGGAATCCAAACTTTGAAAGGATTTGTGGAAGCCATAAAGCTTCTTGACTGGCATTAACTGTTGCACGATACTCTGCTTCTACTAAAGAGAGAGCAATATATTGTTGTTTCTTACAATCCTAGTGAAACCAACAAACAAAGGAGTCCCCCTTGAACTGCAATGAATCCCAAACTGAATTGTACCCCAAATATATCGAAGTATTCTTTTTGTAGCTTTACAATGAATTTCATGGGTAATTTGCATATAGTAGGGAACACGACCAATGACAAAGGAAACATCAGGATGGGTATGATTCAAGTATAAGAGACTACCAACAAGTTGACGATACAGGGTGGCATCAACTTCAGGTGAAGTGCAAATGGCATAAAGTTTGACTCCAGACTTGAAGGGAGAGGGGGTTGGTTTACAATATTCCATGTGAAAGCGACGAAGAAGGTCACAAGCATACTTAGAATGAGAAATAAATATTCCTTCTTTGGTTTGCAAGACTTGGAAGCCAAGAAAATAATGCAAATGTCCTAAGTTTGTCATTTCAAATTTTCGCTTAAGACTGGATTTCACATGGGTTACAAGCTTAGGGTCGCTACCACTAAGAATAAGATCACCAACATAAAGAACAAGGATGATGATATTAGTTCCTACTTTCTTGGTATAGACATTAGGGTCAGAATGACATCTAGAAAAATCAGTGTCAAGGATAAAGCTATCCATTTTGGCATACTAGGCTCAAGGGGCTTGCTTAAGGCCATATAAGGATTTTTTAAGGCGACATACAAGGCTAGAGTCATTCTGAACAATTCCAGGAGGGTGTTCCATGTAAATTTCCTCTTACAAATCACCATGTAAAAAAACAGACTTGACATCCATTTGATGGACCTCCCATGTATGTAAGGATGCAAGGGAAAGAACAAGGTAGATGGAGTTCATTTTGGAGACAGGGGCAAAGGTTTCATTGTAGTCAATTCCCTCAACTTGGGAAAAACATTTGGAAACTAACCTTGCCTTAATCCTTTCAACACTTCCATCTGAGGCATACTTAGTTCTGTAGACCCATTTACATTTGGCAAGTTTTCTTCCTTTTGGAAGAGGGACAAGATCCCAAGTATCGTTCGTCATTAAGGAATGATATTCTTCATCCATAACTGTATCCCGATCTGGATTCCCTGAAGCTTCTGCAAAAGTATTTAGATCACAATTCTCAGAAACTTGATCCAAAAGAGAAGAGGCTCGTTGGAATTGAGAACGTGTTCGTCGTTGATCTCTAGGATTATCGACAAGATCACCGATTGATTCACATGTTGAACGGACCTATCCAGGAAGCGATTGTGCTGGTGCAACTCGAGGAAAATGAGCATGCAGAGGTGGATTTTCATCCTCAATGTCATCATCAGAAAATGGAATTGGAATGATGTCAAGGAAGTTGGGAGTAGAAGAAGGCACAAGCACCGAATTAGGCTCGCAGGCCAAAGATGGCACAAACGTTGAGTTAGGCTCGTAGGCCAAATATGGCACAAATGCTGAGTTAGGTTCGCAAGCCAAGATATTTTCATCAAATTTAACATATCTTCTAATAATTATATCACGAGAATTTGGCTGAAGAAGTCCAGAACCTTTTACATTTCTAGACTATCCAATAAATATGCACTTTTCACTTTTAGGCTGCAATACTTTTCGTTTTTCATCCGGAATATGAGCCCATGCTTCACTACCAAACACACGGAAGTGACTTACATCTGGTTTAATTTTACTCCATGCTTCTTTCGGTGTGATATATTGTAAAGCTTTAGTGGGGGTGGGATTAAATATGTAATTTGCACAATTTATGGCTTCAGCCCAAAATTGAAGATTTAGTCCCTTAGCTTGAAGCATACAATTAGCCATTTCTTTTAAAGTGCGATTCTTCTGTTCAATTACACCATTTTGTTGTGGTGTATATGGAACATTGTGTTGTTGTTGGATTCCTTGTTCAGTGCAAAAAGTAGTGAACTTGTTGTTAACATATTCTCCCCCATTATCAGATCTTAACTTAAGAATTTGATTACCAGATTATTTTTCAATAAGGGCCTTGTAGGCCAAGAACATGTTAAATACTTCACTCTTAAGTTTTAGGAAATAAACCCAAGTGCATCTAGAGTAATCATTAATGAAAGTTAAGAGATATTTGAAACAAAAAAAGGAAGCAGATGGAAGAGGACCACACAAGTCACTATGCACAATCTCCAAGGGAGTCGAGGCATGCCAAGAGGCACGTTTGTCAAAACTGTCCCGATGATGTTTCTTGAGTACAAAACCAGAACAAAAACCATCCCTGCAAGATACAATTGAAATACCTGTCACCATATTTTATTTACATAGTTGTTGCAATGAACGATAATTAAGTGACCAAATTGCACATGCCAAAGTTTGCTAAAGTCATCACTATGAGCAACAAAAATTGAGGGAAAAGGTGGTGACCCAAAGTTGTTAAACTTGTACAACCTGGTAATATCATCAACAATTCCAGTGGCTAGGACATGCTTAGGATCTTTAAAATCCTTGATTACAACTTGGTGAGGTGTAAACGTTACATTTTTACCTTCACCCGAATGAGTGATTTGATAGACTGATAACAAATTGCAGGAAATTCTTGGAACACATAATACATCACTAAACTGTCCATTATCTACCAGAACTGTTCTATATCTTACAACACTAAGAGATCTATCATCACCAACAAATATTTGTTTGGTGTTACATTCATGCATAGTAGAAAACATGGCTTTATCCTTAGCCATATGATAAGATGCTCCAGAATCAATGAGCTACTCATTCGAAGTAGAAGAAAAAGATGCATTATAGGAAAAACCAGAAGCACAAAGTGCATGTTCGTGAGATAAAGACTCTGAAGATGAATCAAGGCTGATGTGGTGCTTATTCATTACTACTTCCAAGGCTGCCATCTTCTTGAAACATTTAGATTCATCATGATTATCTTTCCCGCAAAAGTTGCAATGACGCTTAGTATTATTACCTTTTGGTTTGTTTCCTTTGTCATTTTTTGAAGAATAAGCTGGATGAGAGGGTTTGGGACCTTTGTTTGCTTATTATTGCGAAGATTTTGCTTCTTGGGATGCTTGGACTTCTCTTTTTGTTGTGCCAACAAGGCTTTGTCAGATGTATCTGCATTGCTAATCATTCCAAGATGTATGAGCTTATCTTGCTCTCTAATCAAAGTATCACAAAAATATTAAAGAGTAGGCTCTTTATACTAGTTGGATCCAATTATTATTTCATGGAGTAAAATGTAGATACAAAAATAGAATATGTAGGTCCAAGTTTGGAAAGAATATGATAAACGCATTGCTTATCTTCTCTTTTAATTTTTCATTATGCACATAAGAGTATAAGAGTTTTGTACTTAGATAGATAATATTGAATGCATGAAAAATCATTTGGATTCAAGGAAATCAACTCATTTTCTAGCTGGTGACCTCGATTCTCATTGTGTTTACCAATCACAGTTTCCAATTTTTCCCAAGCTTGATTTGGTTCTTGACATCCCAATCAATCCACGAGCTTCATCACATTTATTCACCCATTTTATTTTCTTATCAGCATCAATGGGCTTTGTTTCTTTCCATGAGGTAATTCGGAAAATTTCCTTACTTCGTAGGACATCCTCCATACGAGATTTCCATGAGAAATAGTTGGAACTAGTAAGTAAAATATCACATGGGGCGGACATACTATAAAATTAAGGTCATAAAAATAGAAACCAATAGTCTGGATGCAAAGATCTTGAAAAACCAGGCTGTTTAAAAAAAACGGCACTGAAAATTGACTTCGGATTAGGAAGTTATGCTTGATAGAAAAAATGGTTGTAGGTGACCCCAACAGATATGAGGTAGGCAAATGATTGACCCAACTAAAAAAGACCCCCTCTCTTCCCAAACTTAACATTTTAAACTCAATTTACAATAATGTTGCTTTATGTGAACCACTTTTGTAAAATAAGTGGAGTTTCACTTTTACAATAATGTTACTTTAAATATTGCATGCAAAAAACTAAAAGACTTTAAGTGCGTCACTTTTATAATTTAAGGGAGATGCACTTTTACAATAAAGTATCTGAAAAATAGAAATTACATGCAATTTTAGAAAAATAACTAACAAAAAGATTTGAACTCAAGACCTCTTATTAAATAAAATGACTTTTAACCAAGTGAGCTAATATTAAAAGGTACGTAAAAGAAGGAAAGAAGGAAGGTTTTTTTCGTCTGGAACTTCCTGCTTACCAGAAAAAAAGACATTTTTCCTGCAAATCACTTCACATAAACCGAAAAAAAATAAAAAATAATATGCCTCAAATTTTGGGTTAGACCTCATTCGCTTTCCCAGACTGTATATGTTTTCTCACTGTTTCTGATTTGTCGAGGTCGCACGAAGTGCACGGCAAAGAGAATATGCAGTAAGGAAAACCCTTTTTTTATGTGTCTGATTTGCCGAGATCGCACAAGGTGCAGGGAAAAGAGCATACGCAGAAAGAGAAGGTAACAACCCAAACAAAACAAAAAAATAAAAAACTAGATATAAAAAGAAAATGAGAAAATTATTTTAAATAAAAAACGTCACTCTAACAATATACCTTTGGATCTGATGAAATGCAAGTATCTTGGGAAAACATAAGCTTTTTTTGATGAAACGAAAATTGTTTCCCACTGAAAACGATGCTCTGGACGCAATGAAACACCTCTCATAGCCCAAAAATGTACAAAAAATTCAGAACAATAAACCCTTTCATAGCTTCGGCAACGCCAGTTCAAAATCTAGATCACCAACGAAAGCGACTCTTCAGAAAGGATCCGATACCATGTTTCAGAACCCAAAATTTTTGAAAAATTTAAAATTTTTGAATTAGCATGTAATATTAATAAATGCATTCAATGATCTGTCTGATTAATTAAAGTGATCATAAATGTGTCTAAATGATCTGTGATTGTACTTAAATTTTAATGTGAATATTTATGGTTACTGATTGTTTCTGTTTTGCAACCTCAAGGGGGATTTGCCATAGCAGACTGGCTTACTTAGCTTCTGAGCTAATGCATCAAAATATCTTTTTCTTACAGATATACAGGTACAGTGCAGGTCGTTACAATTAAATATTTAAAGTATTAAAAGTCAGTTAGCTGTACCAATCCTTCAGTAATAGTCTAAGCATGCTAACAGGTCATCAAGTGTTTAAAGGTAGCATCCATTCTATGATCCCTTCAAGATATTACTGTTATAGAATTAGAAATTTCTTAAAGATTATGACAGCTATGTTTCTGGAGAATTGAAGAATTAAATATCTCTATGAAGAAAATGCGCTCTGATGATATTACTGAAATGCAAGTATATTTCAATAGTTAGTACTGTAGGTTACAACTGGTTTCCTAATACCACATGACAATTATTACTCTTCTGTTGTTACTGTATCATTATACTATTATCCTTATAAAGGATCTGGAGATTTTCATCGTAAGATTTGCTTATTGCTAGCATTGTATGATATTCTATCAATTACATGTCTTCTCATGATATCCTTAAGGGTTTGATTGGATTGCACCGCTACTCTTCTTCCTATAAATGTTAAAAGATATAAGAACAAGACTAAAAGCTATCTCAAATGACACTAACACAGTAGGATTGTAAATCATCATACTAGACTTTATTCCATTAGCTTGTAGATTTAAGGATTGATGTACCCTTTGTCTTTTTTTTCATGAGATTAGGGTTAAGGCAAAAATAATGATATGTTATTTTAAACCATTTATAAATTACATTACATTCTTGCCAATATAACTTTTATAATGCAAATGAATCTTCTCTAAGTATAGAGCTCTTCAAATTTAAATCTTAAATGATATTTGTAATACATGGTTTAGTAAGTCCAAGTTTTGGATCGATGCAAGGCAAGAATTAATGGCATTCTTCAAATGTTTTGATTGTTAAAAAGATGACATATGGTATTGCTACCATTAAGGATAACTCATCGAATTCTTGGACACTATTGACAATGTATGGTTCTATGGTTTTTAGGGCAAGCATTAATGTTCACAATGCAAATTTCGGAGGCACCGTTGATTTAACATGAAAAATCCGGTAGTTTTAAACTATAGTTTACGATCACCATGGAATATCCATGTTATCATTTTTATTGGCAAACACTCGATGGGGATCTTCGTTGTAGAACTATGGAATTCGACCCACTGTTTGTCAATTATTAAACAATTACGTGGCTGCTCCAGGGCCATGCATTTGTGATACTTAAATGAGGTCTAAACCCTACATGTTATTCCTCCATTGCCTTCGGGCTTGGTCGCTCTGCGAAACCCTCCTGTCCTAACTCCGCTGAGGCACACTGTTGAAACCACTTCCATATTGTTAGGGCCCTTCGTGTTTGTCATCGGTACTGGGTGGGAGTTATTTATATTTTGTGTTATCAGCCCTGAGGTTGTTGAAAGGAAGCTAGAGTTTTTCCTTGGTTGCCAATGTTAACCCTGTAACTGCGCGACTGCAAAACTTGACTGAGTTCTGTCAAGGCTTTCAATGAGGGAGTTACTACTTGCTTTTGTCAGCTTATTCTTTTAAATGACAAGGGTGGGGTATTACCTTGGCTCAGCCGTGGTTATCAAACCATCTACAGGGTTTGCAATTTCTGTCGATTTCTGGTAAGTTATCAAGATTTCTTCGTCGTTATTCAGTTTGAAAGAGTTTGTTTTGTTTTTAAGAAAAACAAAAGTAACTGAAGCGATTATGTCATGTGCAGGTGTTGGCTACTCTTTTAAATTGTAACAGTCACAACCCTCGGCGCTCGGCTCATACCTGGTAAGCCTGGTTTCACCATGGCTTATCCTCCTTGCTGGTTGCTAGAGCGATAGGGTTTGGAAAGAGTAACTTTGTGGTTACAATCGTTTTGATTTGTCTTTAAACTGTTTGTTAATGAGTTTTTTGACATGTTTTAACCCTGTATTAAAAAGGGTTGTTATGGCTCTGTCGAAAATGTAAATAATAGTCTTATTCTGAATTAAAGGATTTCTGTAACTGGAAAATTGTGTATTTAACTTGATGAATGATAAGAAACGTAAGTCTATCTGTGGATAAGATGGCGACCTCTTTAATTTTGTTTTCATACTGTTCTGTTAAAACGTAAAAAGGATTTCACTCAGGGTTTGTTAATGTGTTTTGTTATAACTTTACTGTGTAAATGAACGCCGATCGTAAGACTTATTATCAGTCCTCATGTATACCTGAGCTGGTGTGTGGTGTATAATTTTTAATTCTATGTTTTTAAATCACTTAAATTGATCCTTGGCTGTGGCCGTAGATGAAAATGTGGTATTAATGCGGTAGCATTGGTTTATTTGTTCAAAACAGGGCTGGTAGGGTTTGACCCTAATAAGTTACAGTTGGGGTTATTTATTTTTGTTCGAATGCTTAAGCTAAAAAGTAAGAAGTACGACTCGGATGGAAATCTGTGAGTTGAACAAATGTTAATAACTCGATGAATAAGCTAAATAACGTTCTGTCTGTTTTCTTCTGTTGTAGGAATAGTAACTAAGTTATTTCTCTGTTGATGAATTCGTGTTGTAGAACTAGAATGATAGGATTCATTTCGAAGTCCTCTGTCGTGGTTTTGTTTAGTTACTAATTCAGTTATTTAGATTTCGATTCTGTGGGTAATATGGAAGTTACGAAAAAATAAAACTAAATAATTTAAGCTCGATATCGAGCTAGATATGGTTCTGATACTTCTTTTGTTTTTAATACAATAACAGGTTTATTTAACTATTAAATAAGTTCTGTGTGAAGAAGTTCTGTTAGGGTTTCTGCACAATCTTTTTGTCTGATAATAAATAAATGGATAATTGTTAACTAGGTTTTGTTGTACTAATTTACTTAATAGAAGGGGACAGGCTAACTTCTGACTAGGGTTTGTACCCTAAGATAGAGATCCTATTTGTTACTACAAAATATCCTGTAGGTTCTGTCGACCTATATATAATTTATTGTAGTATCTATGGTTAGATTTACTGTTTGTCTCCTATAACTGTATATTAAATTTTATAATATACAGAGTACAAATACTTTATATGTAAACCCTGCTTACCTGTTGAGCAAATATAATCAACTAGGGTTATAATTATAACTATGAATTATTACATAAAGCATCAATAGTTTATTGCATAAATTATAAATACATTAACTGCAGAAATTATAAACACATTAATAATAATATAACCAGGATATTACATCATACTAACGATACAAAAATCACAGTAACTCTCAATAATTCTACTGCTGATACTCAGGGATACTATCCTTTACTAAACTAATTACTATTCAGACATAAAGAAGATAAATGTAACCTACATTCATTCATTCTTAAACATAAAGAGATAAAATGACAGAACCTGTTGAGCTGTGGACAACAACAACAATGGGAGGCTGTTCCTCCCTACCAACTCCTGGAGAGTGCCCAGACAGCACTTCTCAGGAGCCCCGAGCTTGCTCTGGTCTCCCTGGTTGGAACTAGGTGCAACAAAATAATTCTCTCAGCCCAATCAGCTACAATGGAACCAAGTTTCTGCAGCATTCCTCTCAAGCAGCTCCCTTACTGTATATTTCCCTCTTCCTCAATGGGACTCCTGAATAACATTCACCTGAATGTATTCTCCCTTCCAGAACAATTCGAACCCCCAGCTCAGTTCATTGAGTACTATTTAAAATATTGCCTAGGTCTTTGTTGGGTTAACTGTCATTAATGAGCCACCTGCTCAGATTCCACTTTCTTGGGGAATCATGAACCCAAATATAGGGAAGTTGCCACCTACAACTTAGGAAGTGTTTGAGGATGCTGCCACTTGTCTTTTTTCCTTTCCACCTAGTTCCATCCACCAGTTTGACCAGTAACCTCTTTTAACAGCTCTCCCATGCTGTTGTCTCCATAATTAATTTATTAATAATAAAATATTCTGAATTACATTCCATTTCTAGTGACTCTGCTGAGTCATCAATTCCTACTTAGCATTAAATTTAACATAATGTCTCAGGAATGTAATAAAACAATTACATAATTTTTACAAAATTGGGGTATGTGACATACACACCCCCTTAAAATGTAACATCGTCCTCGATGTTACTTATTCCTCATCCTCAGCCACCTGCTGGAATATATTTGGGTATGCTTCTCGCATCTTACTTTCCAGTTCCCAGGTAGCTTCTTCAGGACTAAGTTGCTTCCATTGCACCTTCAGCTGTCCAATTGTGCAGTTCCGCAGAGTAATTTCCCTCCTCCCGAGGATACAATCCGGTTCCACCAAAACTTCCCCTTCTGGTTATACCTGTACAATGTTCCAATCAATAACATGAGTAGCATCATGAACATACTTTTTCAGAACAGAAACATGAAAAACATTGTGCACTTTTAAATTAGTTGGTAATGCTAGCTGATAAGCAACTTGACCAATCCTAGATAAAATTTCAAACGGACCACAGTAACGTGGTGCTGATTTTGCACAACTCCCCAATCTTAGGGAGCTCTTCTTTGGTCTTACCTTTATGAACACATGTTCACCCACCTGGAACTCTTTAGGAGTTCTTTTCAAATCTGCTTGACTCTTTTGCCGATCCTGGGCAATCTTCAAATTTTCCTGCACTTGTTTCACAATCTGTTCCATTTATTTTAATAATTCAGGACCTAACACTAATCTATCCACTGGATTATTCCAAGAGATAGGAGTGTTACATTTACGTCCATACAGAATTTCAAAAGGACTGAACTTAGCTGACGATTGATAACTGTTATTGTATGCAAATTCTGCTAAATATAAGTAATCCTCCCACTTACCTAGTTGATCCTTAACATACATTCTTAGCAGATCTTCCAATACCTGATTGACTCTTTCAGTTTGTCCGTCCGTCTGAGGATGGAAAGAAGTGCTGAAATTCAGTGTTGTGTTTAATCCTTTGAACAAAGATTTCCAGAAATTTCCTGTGAATTTAGGATCCCTGTCTGAAATAATAAATTTTGGGACCCCATGTAACCTAAAAATCTGTTTCAGAAATATATCAGCTATATTTGCAACCTTGTAAGTGGTTTTAACAGGAATAAAGTGTGCTGATTTACTCAATTTATCTACTACCACCATAATAGAATCATTTTGATTTTGATTTCTGGGTAAACCGGTAATGAAATCTAAGCTAATTATTTCCCATTTCCAACTAGGAATAGGCAGAGGTTGTAATAACCCCGCTGGATGTTGATGTTCTGTTTTTACTTGTTGACAGTCCAAACATCTAGCTATATACTCAGCTGTTTCAGATTTCATTTTAGGCCAAAAATAATCTTTTCTCAACATGGTGACAGTCTTCTGGTAGCCTGGATGCCCTGAGTAAGGGGTTTTATGCACTTCATCCAGAATTAGTAATTTAACCTTGGATACATTAGGCACATACAGTCTGTTCTTAAACAATAAAAATCCATCTTTGTTTAGGCTGTAACCCTTTATTAAACTTTCTGTAGGTTCTTCTTTAGTTGTAGCTTGTAACTTCTGATAAATTTCATCTGATTTTATCCCTTCAGACAACTGTTCATTTAAATCAGAGGTATAAGTGCTGCTGGCTGATATAAAATTCAGCCTTTCATTTCTGCTCAAAGCATCAACCACCTTATTTTCCTTTCCTTTTATGTGCTGAATTTCGAAATCGTATTCACTTAAGAAGGCCAACCATTTTGCTTGCCTTGCATTTAAGTTAGGCTGATCTAAGAGGTATTTTAGACCCTTATTATCAGTCATTAAGGTAAACTTTCTACCTATTAAGTGGTGTCGCCACATCTTTAAGGCATGAATAACAGTAGCTAGTTCTAAGTCATAAGTGGCATAATTCCTTTCATGAATTTTCAGCTTCCTGGACTCATAGGCAATGACATGTCCCTCTTGAGTCAACACTCCGCCTAGACCGTCATTACAAGCATCGGTGCAAACCACGAAATCCTTATTAGGATCTGCTATTCTTAGAATAGGCGCAGTTGTTAATAAAGTCTTTAATTTCTTAAAGTTTTCTTCACACTTCAAGTTCCAATCAAATTTCTTGCCTTTCTTTTGCAAAGAAGTGATTGGGTTGGCTATTTTTGAAAAGCCTTCAATGAATCTCTGGTAGTAACCGGTAATTCCCATGAATGATCTAACATCTGTTACATCTTTTGGTACTGGCCATTCTTCAATTGCCTGGATCTTTTCAGGATCGACTGAAATCCCTTCCTTAGTCACTACGTGTCCTAAGTACTGGATTTCATCCTTTAAGAAGTCACACTTACTGAACTTCGCAAAGAGATGCTGCTCTCGTAGTTCTTGTAAGACTATCCGTAAATGTTCTTTATGCTCCTCTTCATTCTTAGAATAAATTAAAATGTCATCGATGAATACGACAACAAATTTATCTAAGTATTTATGCATTATGTTATTCATTAGGCACATAAAGACGGTTGAGGCGTTAGTAAGCCCAAATGGCATTATGACAAATTCGTAATGTCCATACCTCAATCTGAAAGCTGTTTTGAAAATGTCTTCTTCTTTAATTCTCACCTGATGATAGCCCGATCTCAGGTCTATCTTAGAGAATACCGTAGCTCCACGTAGCTGATCAAACAGATCATCTATGAGAGGAAACAGATATCTGTTTTTAATTGTCATCTTGTTTAGTTGACGGTAATCTATGCAAAGTCGCATAGTTCCGTCCTTCTTTTTAACAAAGATTACTGGTGCTCCCCAAGGGGACACACTGGGTCGAATATAATTCTTATCTATTAATTCCTTTAACTGGGTTTTTAATTCGTTAAGCTCCAAAATATTCATACGATACAGAGCCTTTGAATTGGGCACAGCATCGGGTACCAGTTCAATTGTGAAATCTAGTTCTCTGTTGGGAGGTAATCCTGGAATTTACTCCAGAAAAACATCAGTAAATTCATTCACTACCGGAATACCTCGACTGTTATCTTGCTTAAATCAGATTTAACTGCCTCATCTGTAATAGTTACAGCATAGGATTTGCACCCTTTTCTGACTGCTCTTTTAAGTTGTAAAGCAGAAATCTGCCTGATTACAGTTTTCCTAGGAATACCCTTAACAGTTACAGGCTGTTCATTGTTCTTTACACAGGTAAAAGTTTTATCAAAATAGTTTAAAACTACCTTATGCTATTCTAACCAGTCCATACCAATAAGTATGTCATACGAGCCAAGTGGCAGAATATTTAATTTAACAGTAGTTCTAAAATCCTTCATATCTAGAGCACATTCCTTAACATAACAGTTTACCTTCCTTTTTGCCCCAGTAGCTAGTTGTACTGACCAAGAATTATCAAACATTTCAACAGTCAGATTACATTTTTCTACTAGCTGGGGTGAAATATAACTAAGACTAGCACCTGGATCTATTAAAATAGTTACAGGGATTTTGTTAATCATACCTCCTACTTCCACCATGGAAGTTTGATAGTCAGCTTGGTGGTTCTCCAACGCTGCGTTGATTCGGGGCATAGTCCCTGCAAAGTCTCCAACAGTCATTTCATCTTGTATAGTATGAATATTGCCATTTGGCTTCTTCCGATTCGGGCAAATTGATGCATAGTGTGGGCCATTTCAATCCCAGCACTTAACAGGCTCCTTTCATTCAAAATTCTTAGTGTAATTTCCATGATTGTTAGAAACCTCCTTGCTGCCCGTGAAGTTACTGGAATTATTAGCAACTCCATTTTTGCTTCCCTGGAAGTTTTTACCATTAAAATGGTTTTTGTTTTTATTATTCTTGAAATTTTTATGGGGTACAAACTCCTTTTTCCTGTACTCAAGTTGATTGCTGTTCTTTTTAGCCTTCCAGTTGGCTATCCCTTCTTTCTTTTTATTCTATTCAAAACAGAAATTAGCCTTTCGCATAACTTCTTCTAGAGTTTTGGGGTTATCATATTCGATTCTGTCCTTGATATGATATGGCAGGCAGCTAAGGAACCGTTGTACTTTAGGTTTCTCTTCAACAAAATACGACACATATCTCAACAGACTTAAGAACTTACTATTTAAGTCCTTCATCGTCATAGATCCTAGCTTTAATTCATAAAATTCCTTGGCTCTCTCCTCATAGTACTGTTTGGACAGAAATTTATTTTTGAAGTATCTTTTAAAAGTACTGCAATTGACCTCTTCTTCTTTAATCCCCTTGACCCTTTTCAGGTCTTGCCACCATATATATGCCTTTCCAGAAAGGTTATAGGTGGCCATTCTCGCCTTCAGCTGATTTGAATAATTGTAGATCTGAAAATATTTTCTCATCCCGGATAACCAGGATTCTGCCTCTTCTCCTGTTTCAGATTCTCCGTTGAAAGTTGGGGGTTTTATTTTCTTAAAATCCCCGGATATCTCTTCGTAAGGCCTGAATTTCTTCTTTCTGTTATACAACTCAGCCTCACTGCTGTCACTAGTAGTGTGATAACTGTGTTGTTCCCTTCTTCCTTCAGATGATGAACTGCTGTCAGATTTAGCTAGTTTCACCCTTTTAGACCCTTTTTGATGACTAGCTTCTTCAGATTCAGATCTTTTGCTTCTTCCTTCAGTCTAAAATTTTTCCATCAAAATTTGGTTTAACTGCTCTTGAGTTTTCAGAATCCTTTCATTATCCTTCTTGACTGTTTCTATCTCAGTCTTTAGACCATTTATAGTCTGCATTAGCTATGAGGAGTGAGCAATCACCTCCTCTATCACAGGTTCTCTGGACATCCTTCTTGTCTCATTGTTTGGAGATTCCTCCTCAGCATATTCTCCTAGCTTCTCCATACCTGCCTGTTAGATTCAGAAAAAGGAAATTTTCTGCTCTGTGTTTATGAAACAGAAATACAAGTTAGTACATTATATATATATATAAATTTTTCTTTTCATTGTCACTGTTCTGCGGAAACTAGTTGAGTCAGATCAAGGCCTAGTATTTGAACCATGCTCTGATACCACATGTCAGAACAAAAAATTTCTGAAAACTTTAAAATTTTTGAATTAGCATGTAATATTAATAAATGCATTCAATGATCTGTCTGATTAATTAAAGTGATCATAAATGTGTCTAAATGATCTGTGATTGTACTTTAATTTTAATGTGAATATTTATGGTTACTGATTGTTTCTGTTTTGCAACCTCAAGGGGGATTTTCCATAGCAGACTGGCTTAATTAGCTTCCGAGCTAATGCATCAAAATATCTTTCTCTTACAGATATACAGGTACGGTGCAGGTCGCTACAATTAAATCTTTAAAGTATTAAAAGTCAGTTAGCTGTACCAATCCTTCAGTAATAGTCTAAGCATGCTAACAGGTCATCAAGTGTTTAAAGGTAGCATCCATTCTATGATCCCTTCAAGATATTACTGTTATAGAATTAGAAATTTCTTAAAGATTATGACAGCTATGTTTCTGGAGAATTGAAGAATTAAATATCTCTATGAAGAAAATGCGCTCTGATGATATTACTGAAATGCAAGTATATTTCAATAGTTAGTACTGTAGGTTACAACTGGTTGCCTAATACCACATGACAATTATTACTCTTCTGTTGTTACTGTATCATTATACTATTATCCTTATAAAGGATCTGGAAATTTTCATCGTAAGATTTGCTTATTGCTAGCATTGTATGATATTCTATCAGTTACATGTCTTCTCATGATATCCTTAAGGGTTTGATTGGATTGCACCGCTACTCCTATTCCTATAAATGTTAAAAGATATAAGAACAAGACTAACAACTATCTCAAATGACGCTAACACAGTAGGATTGTAAATCATCATACTAGACTTTATTCCATTATCTTGTAGATTTAAGGATTGATGTACCCTTTGTCTTTTTTTTTCATGAGATTAGGGTTAAGGCAAAAATAGTGATATTTTATTTTAAACCATTTATAAATTACATTACATTCTTGCCAATATAACTTTTATAATGCAAATGAATCTTCTCTAAGTATAGAGCTCTTCAAAATTAAATCTTAAATGATATTTGTAATACATGGTTTAGTAAGTCCAAGTTTTGGATCGATGCAAGGCAAGAATTAATGGCATTCTTCAAATGTTTTGATTGTTAAAAAGATGACATATGGTATTGCTACCATTAAGGATAACTCATCGAATTCTTGGACACTATTGAAAATGTATGGTTCTATGGTTTTTAGGGCAAGCATTAATGTTCACAATGCAAAGTTCGGAGGCACCGTTGATTTAACATGAAAAATCTGGCAGTTTTAAACTATAGTTTACGATCACCATGGAATATCCATGTTATCATTTTTATTGGCAAACACTCGATGGGGATCTTTGTTGTAGAACTATGGAATTCGACCCACTGTTTGTCAATTATTAAACAGTTACGTGGCTGCTCCAGGGCCATGCATTTGTGATACTTAAATGAGGTCTAAACCCTACATGTTATTCCTCCATTGCCTTTGGGATTGGCTGCTCTGCGAAACCCTCCTGTCCTAACTCCGCTGAGGAACACTGTTGAAACCATTTCCATACTGTTAGGGCCGTTCATGTTTGTCATCGGTACTGGGTGGGAGTTATTTATATTTTGTGTTATCAGCCCTGAGGTTGTTGAAAGGAAGCTAGAGTTTTTCCTTGGTTGCCAATGTTAACCCTGTTACTGCGCGACTGCAAAACTTGACTGAGTTCTGTCAAGGCTTTCAATGAGGGAGTTACTACTTGATTTTGTCATCTTATTCTTTTAAATGACAAGGGTGGGGTATTACCCTGGCTCTGCCGTGGTTATCAAACCATCTACAGGGTTTGCAATTTCTGTCGATTTCTGGTAAGTTATTGAGATTTCTTCGTCGTTATTCAGTTTGAAAGAGTTTGTTTTGTTTTTAAGAAAAACAAAAGTAACTGAAGCGATTATGTCATGTGTAGGTGTTGGCTACTCTTTGAAATTGTAACAGTCACAACCCTCGGCGCTCGGCTCATACCTGGTAAGCCTGGTTTCACCATGGCTTATCCTCCTTGCTGGTTGTTAGAGCGATAGGGTTTGGAAAGAGTAACTCTGTGGTTACAATCGTTTTGATTTGTCTTTAAACTGTTTGTTAATGAGTTCTTTGACATGTTTTAACCCTGTATTAAAAAGGGTTGTTATGGCTCTGTCGAAAATGTAAATAATAGTCTTATTCTGAATTAAAGGATTTCTGTAACTGGAAAATTGTGTATTTAACTTGATGAATGATAAGAAACGTAAGTCTATCTGTGGATAAGATGGTGACCTCTTTAATTTTGTTTTCATACTGTTATGTTAAAACGTAAAAAGGATTTCACTCAAGGTTTGTTAATGTGTTTTGTTATAACTTTACTGTGTAAATGAACGCCGGTCGTAAGACTTATTATTAGTCCTCCTGTATACCTGAGCTGGTGTGTGGTGTATAATTTTTAATTCTATGTTTTTAAAATCACTTAAACAGTGATCCTTGGCTGCGGCCGTAGATGAAAATGTGGTCTTAATGCGGTAGCATTGGTTTATTTGTTCAAAACAGGGCTGGTAGGGTTTGACCCTAATAAGTTACAGTTGGGGTTATTTATTTTTGTTCGAATGCTTAAGCTAAAAAGTAAGAAGTACGACTCAGATGGAAATCTGTGAGTTGAACAAATGTTAATAACTCGATGAATAAGCTAAATAACGTTCTGTCTGTTTTCTTCTGTTGTAGGAATAGTAACTAAGTTATTTCTCTGTTGATGAATTCGTGTTGTAGAACTAGAATGATAGGATTCATTTCGAACTCCTCTGTCGTGGTTTTGTTTAGTTACTAATTCAGTTATTTAGATTTCGATTCTGTGGGTAATATGGAAGTTACGGAAAAATAAAACTAAATAATTTAAGCTCGATATCGAGCTAGATATGGTTCTGATACTTCTTTTGTTTTTAATACAATAACAGGTTTATTTAACTATTAAATAAGTTCTGTGTGAAGAAGTTCTGTTAGGGTTTCTGCACAATCTTTTTGTCTGATAATAAATAAATGGATAATTGTTAACTAGGTTTTGTTGTACTAATTTACTTAATAGAAGGGGACATGCTAACTTCTTACTAGGGTTTGTACCCTAAGATAGAGATCCTATTTGTTACTACAAAATCTCCTGTAGGTTTTGTCGACCTAGATATAATTTATTGTAGTATCTATGGTTAGATTTACTGTTTGTCTCCTATAACTGTATATTAAATTTTATAATATACAGAGTACAAATACTTTATATGTAAACCCTACTTACCTGTTGAGCAAATATAATCAACTAGGGTTATAATTATAACTACAAATTATTACATAAAGCATCAATAGTTTTGCATAAATTATAAATACATTAACTGCAGAAATTATAAACACATTAATAATAATATAACCAGGATATTACATCATACTAACGATACAAAAATCACAGTAATTCTCAATAATTCTACTGCTGATACTTAGGGATACTATCCTTTACTAAACTAATTACTATTCAGACATAAAGAAGATAAACGTAACGTACATTCATTCATTATTAATAAACATAAAGAGATAAAATGACAGAACCTGTTGAGCTGTGGACAACAACAGCAATGGGAGGCTGTTCCTCCCTACCAACTCCTGGAGAGTGCCCAGACAACACTTCTCAGGAGCCCCGAGCTTGCTCTGGTCTCCCTGGCTGGAACTAGGTGCAGCAAAATAATTCTCTCAGCCTAATCAGCTACAATGGAACCAAGTTTCTGCAGCATTCCTCTCAAACAACTCCCTTACTGTATATTTCCCTCTTCCTCAATGGGACTCCTGAATAACATTCACCTGAATGTATTCTCCCTTCCAGAACAATTCGAACCCCCGGCTCAGTTCATTGAGTACTATTTAAAAGATTGCCTAGGTCTTTGTTGGGTTAACTGTCATTAATGAGCCACCTGCTCAGATTCCACTTTCTTGGGGAATCATGACCCCAAATATAGGGAAGTTTCCACCTGCAACTTAGGAAGTGTTTGAGGATGCTGCCACTTGTCTTTTTGCCTTTCCACCTAGTTCCATCCACCAGTTTGACCAGTAACCTCTTTTAACAGCTCTCCCATGCTGTTGACTCCATAATTAATTTATTAATAATAAAATATTCTGAATTACATTCCATTTCTAGTGACTCTGCCGAGTCATCAATTCCTACTTAGCATTAAATTTAACATAATGTCTCAGGAATGTAATAAAAAAATTACATAATTTTTACAAAATTGGGGTATGTGACACCATGTTTGAATACACAAGATAATTCCAAAAGATCCAACATCTAGAGTAATTTCTCACAGAAATAGATCACAGATCAACACACCGATGTTTTTACGTGGTTTAAACTTTCGAAAGAGAAACACTCCATGACCCTAGCCAAATAACTACTTGAGGTAGTTTATTATGCAAAATAAAGAAAGTTACAAATGAGCTTCTCATAATCGATCAAATAGCAAGTGACCTTCCATTCTTTTTAAATAGATATCATGGACCAATTGGGTGTTAAGCCACAGATCAAAGGTAGTTATGATTTAAGAGAAGTTGAACCGTCGAATCACTCTATGTCTGGAACATATCGTGATCGTTGGATAAGATATTTACAAATGCATACTAATGCATACTAAAGAAACACATTTTCCCTAACAAATATATTATAACAAGTTGATATTAACTAACTCTGAAGTGTCTAAATATACTAACAATAGAATCTAAGGGCCTAGTTGGCACCCAGGTGGATCTGAGTGGACATAGGCAAATTAGGGTCTGCCACAAATGGCCAAGATTCTCTTGAGCAAGTTTCAAGGGAATATATGGACCATTCGTGCAAGGGGAGAAGATCAAGATTTATCAAAGGGGGTAGTGCTATGAATGACTCAAATCAACTTAGCAAGTTCGGTTGGCATCATCCTCACCATTTGTGGAGAAAGAGGTGCACGAGTTGTAGATTTGGGGTATTTTCCATCATGAATGGTATAGATTCATGAAGCAAATATGAATAGTATGATCGACACCATTCATGGGAAAGGTGTTGTTAGGTTGCCATCAATTAATTCAATATGATCTAGGATCTTAACTGAGAGAATAACATGTACAACATATCAAACATAAGAGACAAGAGACAAGAGACACAAAGCATTTCACCGGGGAAAACCAAGGAGGTGAAAAACCCCGCAACTTCCTCAGAGATAGAATGAGCACCAATACAAAGATCACCAAGATGAAACCCCAAAATATAGATGTCTTTAGCAGCTACTCCTCCTCCACTTGTGCGCACTCCTCTCTCTCAACTATGCGAGTTGGATGAGTGAGTGAATGAGTAAAATGAAAGAGACACACTCTCTATTTATACAGCAACTTAACCTGCCTTTAACCCTAACTACGCTGACTTCCTAAGGAATCCTAGTAACCCATCCACATGAATCTTACAGGGCCGACCCCACCAAGGTGGTCTAATAACCCATCAAATATAAGTTACGACACTTACAATGTAACTTGCGACACTTGCAAATACAAATGTCGACACTTCCAATCAGAGGAATAATACATCTCCTTTGGGGATACAATAAAGTACAAATGTAATACATACAATATACAAGTGAATATCTTCCGAATTTACAAATAAATCAACACTTCCTCTTAACTAAGAAGGTATTCTCTTGACACAGGTCATCAATACATATAGGCACAAGTCTTCAATTCTGGAGCTGGATCATTGTCACTCGATCACGGAGCATCATCGTCACTGCTTCTGTACTCATCATCTCGATCACTAGTGCTATCTCTCAATTCTTCTCATCATAGGAAGTTCTACAGAGTCATCCCTTTTTCATGCTGGATGTAGGCCTAGCCTCATGTAGGTCTTCATCATCTCTGCGAGCGTCCATCCTGTGGAATTCTCAGGGCTGATTACGTGCGTCAACAGAACCTCGAAAGAGCGTCCTAGGATTGATTACGAGCTCACTGCACAACCTATCGGATCTCCTAGGACTTTTACATGTGACCTCCACAAAACCTTAAAAGAGTGTCCTGCGACCTGCAAGATCTCTAAAGAGAATCCCAAGACTTTTATGTGACTAGCACAACTTGTCCAGATCTCCAGGACTGATTACATGTGGTCTCCACAAAACCTTAAAAGAGTGTCTTGCGACCCGCAAGATCTCTAAAGAGCATCCCAAGACTTTTACGTGCCTAGCACAACTTGTCCGGATCTCCAGGACTGATTACATGTGGTCTAGCAAAACCTTAAAAGTGTGTCTTATGACCTGCAAGATCTCTAAAGAGCATCCTAGGACATTTATGTGCCTAGCACAACCTGTCCATATCTCCAGGACTGATTACATGCTTCTGCACAACCTGTCCACAACCACGAAGTATCATCCTGATACTCATGATCACACTGATCATCCTCGCATGGAGCATCATCCTCATGCTCATGATCATACTGTGCATCATCCTGATGCACATCATCATCACATGATCAACCTGATCATCATCATAGCATTATCCTGATGCATATCATCATCACATGATCAACCTGATCATCATCATAGCATCATCCTGATGCATATCATCATACAGAGCATCATTTGGAGCATCGTCTTGATGCTCATCACACAACGCTTACATCCACAACCATGGGAAGGATCCTCCTACCACCATGTTTGGAATGGCTCTTGCAAATGTGTTCCATCACTTCCTCCTTGAAGTATCTTCTATTTGAAGAACACCAAGCCTCTTTTTGAAGTACTCAAACTTCACTATGGATAGTGGTTTGGTCAACACATCTGCAATCTTCTCATCTGTCGCAACATATAGGAGCTTCATTGCTCCTCTCCGCACCATATCCATGATATAGTGATACTTGATCTCGATGTGCTTCGACCTTTCATGGAACACCGGGTTCTTAGACAACTTCACACAACTCTGGTTGTCACAATATATATAAGTAGCATTCAACTGGAGATCAAACAAATCAGACAGTAGCTTCCTTATCCATATTGCCTCACAACTAGCTGAACAAGCTGCGACATACTCTGCTTCATCTATACTCAGTGCTACGCAGGAGTGCTTCCTGCTAAACCAAGAGATCACACCTGATCCCATACTGAATCAACACCCCGAAGTGCTCTTCCTATATGCAGCACTGCCTGCCCAATCTGAATCAACATAACCCTCCAGATTAACCTTTTGATTCGCATCGTACTTGAGCCCATAATCAACCATACCCTTTAGGTACCTCAGAATGTGCTTTACACCAATTAGGTGAACATGTCTAGGATTCGTCAGGAACTGGCTCAATGTGTTCACCGCAAAACAAATATCTGGTCTCGTGTTCGTCAGGTACATCAAGGACCCAATCATGTGATGATACATTGTGGCATCAACCGACTCTGATGAAGCATCACTCAATAGCTTCAGGTTCGATGCCATAGGTGTGGCCATGGCCTTGCAGTCCATCATCTCGAACCGCTTCAGGATCTTTACTGCATACTTCCCTTGTCCAAGGAAGATTCCATTTGCACTCTCCCACACCTCCATACCTAGAAAGTAATGCATCATACCCAAGTCCTTCATCTCGAAACTCGGCAGCAAGCTTCCTCTTCGTATCAGCAATCAACCCATCCTCACCTGTCACAAACAGGTCATCTACATACAGTAGGAGTATCACTGGATTGCCTTCCTCAACCTTGTAGTAAAGGTTGGAATCCGCTTTACTCTTGGTAAATCCCAAATTGGACAGGAAGCTGTCAATCCTTCCGTACCAAGTCCTGGGTGCTTGTTTTAAACTGTACAAGGATTTCTTCAATCTGCACACATATGACTCCCTGTCATGTGTCTCAAAACCGAGTGGCTGCTCCACATACACTTCCTCTTCGACTACACCATTCAAGAAAGTTGTCTTGACATCCATCTGGTGTATCTTCCACTTCATTACTACAGCCAGAGCAAGTATTGTTCTGATGGAAGTGTATCTGGATACAAGTGCAAAAAGTCTCTTCATAATCTATTCCTTCTTTCTGGGAGAAACTACGGGCCACAAACCTTGCCTTGTATTTCTCTATGCTATCATCTGCAACATGCTTGATTTTATAGATCCACTTGGAGGTCACAATAGGCTTCCCTTCTGGTCTTGGGACCACATCCCAGACATCATTCTTCATGATCGACTGGTACTCCTCGATCATGGCATCCTTCCATTACTGCATCCCTGATCCCGGGAACTTCAGATTCTTCAATATCTTTATATATAGTTTTTCTTGAACTTCGTCGCATGTTCTTTGGAACAAATGTCGTTGTTCTTCTTTTGTAGGTGATTGTACACGATCTTTCCTACAAGTCAAATTTAATTGCATGATTAGAAACTTCTCATAGTTTTTAGAACAAAATCTTACACCTAAGGATATATGTCAAACAGTCATGCAATTATCTTAGCCAATGCTTCAATACAACATTCATCCATATCCCGTATTCACACGGTAAATTTCTAGATGCCTTCCATCTCTACCAGAACATTTGTTAAGAGTTTGCACAAATCCCAACATGCCAGCAAAGAGGTTTCATTCTAGATAAGTAGTAATGGAATGGTATACAGTACCATAGGCTACTTACCCATTACTTGCATATTAGTAGTATTTTGTTCATTAATGCAGATTTTCTAATATGCATAATATACATCCTAAATCTAGGAACATAAGTATGTACATGACTGAACAACATCATTTAAGTAATCATATATACAAGAAATGACAATTCAAATACTTATATTTGTTTGGTTGTTGGGTGGACTCCCTCTCAATCTTTGCTTCCTTGCAGGAGCTACTAGAGTGTGCTCCCTCTTGATCTTTTCTTCCTTGTAGGAGCTATTGGAGTGTGCTCCCTCTTGATCTTTGCTTCCATTATGATATCATCATGATTATATGTCTTTTAACTTCTATCCATCCTGGACCACTATGCATGCTTAAGTGTGCACTAGTGTCATCATTGTGTCATCCTCAATATCTCATGCATAATCATACATTCATTAGTATAATCTCGATACTATCAAAAGATTATGATTCTAAATAATCTTAAACATGTATGGTCATGATAATTTCATACACAGGTAATTCACAAGCGTTAGTATTCAAGGTTTCAGGGAGGACTTCTTTTACTCATGCATATTCTTATTTGACCATAGGACTCTTCTGGTTTGTTATATCATTAATCAAAGTAAGAAGCATAATATGCATAAACCCATGATTACTCAAACCTATAACTTCATGAATAATCTTGATCAATCATACAAAAGTATACTTATATGATATCCTAACACAAGGTAGGATTCTAACTTGATATAGGAAAAACATACATGGATTATCATGTTTGCTAGTTATGTCTAACATACCCACATAATGTCTTCTTTGTTCTCTTCAATGATTTAGAGAGCTTGTGCTAGTAACCTGCATATCTCATAAGTTAAGCATTGTAGAACCAAATTATACATACCTCGTAAGTAGATCTTATATGTGATCAATGGCTATGGATGAGTCTTTTTCTTCATGTCACCATGGTCATATGTTCTTGATCTAGAACTTGATTTGTCTTTCTTGATGTACCTTTCATGTTAGCGGACAACATCATCCTCATACAACACCACAAGTGCATTAGTACAATCATAAGTGTCATAACCCTAATCAATGAATGTCTTATATCATTCACATACATTCATACTTTTACTAGGGTGATAAGACAAGTCTAAAAGTAATCAAGATTGTACTAACCTCAATAATATGAAGACAAACATATCATAAACTTAATCATGAACATATTTCAAAACATACCTGTATATCCTCAAGTCATACCTGTCGGGATTGCTTGTAGTCTTCTTATGTAAGGTCTTAGCCTCACCTCCCTCTGGAACTGGAACTTCTTCACTTATGTAGGTGTCCAAATCATTCTCTTCTAGGATTAACCCAAACCTATACATTTTGATTTGTTGAAACTGGATCTGGAGCTGGTTAGGGTTTGACAGAGAAACCCTAAAAATCCAAACATGGAATTTCAAACTTCTGTCTAGACAGGGAGATGCAGATGACTGAGGTGATCAAGACAGTGTCTCAGATTTTGAAAACTCCAAAAATTGACCTGCGAGTTTCGGATTTGCAGCTTCTGTCAAATTCTAGTTTTTTGGTCCAAAACCTGAACTAGGGTTTGATAGAGCCCGGGGTTCTACCCTACCAAAAACTTCGATCTTGGTCTCTAAATTTTGATTTTGATGAGGAGCATCCAGTCATGGTCTCAGATTCCAAAAATTCCAACTTTTGCAGAAACCCTAATTTTTCGCAGTAGTGACAAGCCAAAATGAAAATGCTCAGAATCCAATTCTGTTTTGACATAAATATATGCCATATTGTTTCTCGTGCATCTATGAAATTTTGGATCCTTAGGGTCTGAAACTTCAGCCTGCGGTAGAATGACCTATCATATTTCTAACCCCACATATCTGAGCTTCAATGGATTCTCCATTAGAGAGATATGCTAAGTGTCGCAACATGACCTATTTATGAGATAAAACAATGTAGCGAACTTGTACAGAGTGACACGTGTCACTGTTTCAACTTCGGCCTCTGAAACTCGGACCTGTGAAACTACAATCCGTTCCCTAACTGAAACTTTTACGGAATTCCATTTGGAGCTTCCTAGCCCTAGATATGACCTCTGTGCCTAGGTTACCTATTTAGGGATGCATTCTAGAAGAGGCAAAAACCCTAACTTGTACGACTCATATCTCACAAAGTACAATGAATCTGAGGCTGATATTCGGACACAAGGTACATGAACATTTCATATTCGGCCTGTAAAAGTTTCAGATCATGAAAATTCACCAAAATTGATTTATAGCTAAAGTGCCACAATGACTAGTTTTTACTATATCAAGCCCTAGCTTCCAATTTGTCGTAAGTGAAACAAATGTCATAAATGCCATACAATGCCTTCCTTCAGGCTAGCTCTGATACCATGTTAGTTTTTCATCAATTAATTCAGTATGATCTAGGATCTTAACTGAGAGAATAACATGTACAACATATCAAACATAAGAGACAAGAGATAAGAGGCACAAAGCATTTCACCAGGGAAAACCAAGAAGGTGGAAAACCCCACAACTTCCTCAGAGATAGAATGAGCACCAATACAAAGATCACCAAGATGAAACCCCAAAATATAGATGTCTTCAGCAGCTACTCCTCCTCCACTTGTGCGCACTCCTCTCTCTCAACTATGCAAGTTGGATGAGTGAGTGAATGAGTAAAATGAGAGAGACACACTCTCTATTTATACAACAACTTAACCCACCTTTAACCCTAATTGGGTCGACTTCCTAAGGAAGCCTAATAACCCATCCACATGACTCATATAGGGCCGACCCCACCAAGGTGGTCTAATAACCCATCAAATATAAGTTACGACACTTAAAATATAACTTGCGACACTTGCAAATACAAATGATGACACTTCCAATCAGAGGAATAATACATCTCCTTTGGGGATACAATAAAGTACAAATATAATACATACAATATACAAGTGAATATCTTCCGAAGTTACAAATACATCAACAGGTGTTAGTGTGAACCTTGACTCGGGATTGAGTCAAAGTTGGTTAGGTCTAGCACATGTTTTTGGGCACATGGTATTGCCCCATGGTATTGCATGTAAGGAAGCATTTATAAGGCTTGAGGAGGCTCCATTGTAGAGTGGCCTAGAGGTGAGCGATGGCTAGCTCACTTGGCCCGGATGGCCGGTTTGGCCATGTAATGAAGATCTTCATTGGGTGCTGGTTTTCCCCACATGGGGTTTCCAGGGTAAATTATGTGTCTCTATAATGATTATTTGTTTCTGTTTATTTCTCTTGCAAGTTATTATGTGTATGCTCGTATAAACCTAACAATTGGTATTAGATCCATGGTGTTTGGAGTCCCATCTGGAATTTTTTTGGCCCGTTTTTAAAATCTGGGCAGTGAGAAGCTGAAGAAGAGAACTCCCTCCACTTGGCCGCAAAAAGAAACCCCAGCTGCGTGAAGGAGCAGTCTGTGGACCACAAGGACAATCGCTGCTCCGAGGTGTGTGCTGAATATGCTATGGCGGATCTACTAGAGGGTGTGAAGTTCTGAGAGTATCCTCAAATGCCAAATGCCATGAATAAGAAAGCGTGGAAGAGCTTGTGGTCATCGTTGGAGCTGGTGGGCGTTGCCATTGTAGAGAAGAACCATTTCATGGAGAGTGACAGCACTGCTGTCGTAGAGAAGAAGTGGAGAAGAGCCTGCCACCACCGAGAGGGAGCGGCGCCACCACCAAGAGGGATCCGCGTGAAAGCAGAAAGGAAGGGCCACCGTGGGAGAGCCAACCCATAATCTTGCTGAGGAGCCTGTTTGTGGGCTGTAGCCGGTCCCGTGGAGCATTGGAGAGCTCGTGAAGGAGCCTGAAGGATGATCCCGTGGAGAGCTAGCGTGAAGGAGCCAACCTGTAAACCAGTGGTGAACCCAGACGTGGAGAAGAGCCAGCCGTGAAGGCTGTGCGGTGTTGGAGGAGGAATTTTGGATAGAGAGAAGAGTTGCCGCGCATGAGAAGTTCGTAGAGGAAGACCTGCATTTCCTTGAATGCTGTAGAGGAGCATTGTGAGGGAATATCACTCCAGACATATAGTAGAGTGTGCATCTTGTGCAGAGGATTACCACTCCAAGGAAAGTATTGGTCATGGCCACCATGCTCAAAGATGAACCACATACTAGAAACCCTAGATTGTTGGATTTGCTATGAAAAAGCTGAGTAAGTTTTGTTGTTGAGTGATAGCTCTGGATTGGGTAATCAATGCCTCATGTTGGTTGAGGTTTATTGTAAAGGAGCTGCCCCCCATAGCTATGAGAGAGAAGCTTCTATGTGAAAATCAGTTCGCCAGAGTCATGAATGCATGTATGCAATCAGCCGAGAGCAGAATGTATCGAGGATACCTTAGCATGAAGAGAAGCCATGGTCTGCGTAAAAGAAAAATAAAAAAATCACATGGATAAATATGGAGGACCATAAATGGTGAAAGTATTTAAATAAAGCATGGAGTGTATAAAAGTTTTTAAAAAGAAAGGTTTAGTGCCATGTCATTTTAAGAAAAAGTGGAATGAGATATTTGTAAAAGATTTATACAAAGGAAGGTTCTATGGAAGACTTTTGAAATTCCATGTTTAAAGTTTTTATCCGAGGTTTTTTTAAAAAGTGGTAAAGAGGTTTTTTAAATGAATGCATGTGGTATTGGTGGGATATGCCATATTGTTGAGGCCCGAGTTTGCAAAAGAAGCATGGCAGAAAACGAGCAAGAAAGTGAGCATGGAAAAGCGAGAGGATGAAGTAATAGATGGTGATCGTGTAGTCAACGTGAAGACACATGAAAAAAAAAAAATGGAGTAGTTTGCATGTAAAAGGGCATATGGCTGTAAGACCTAGTAAGGCATGCATACCCCTGGTAGCTCACTGGTAAATTTAGGAGAAAGACCTAGGTGATAGGGGGTGAATGTGAGATTCCTCGGTTAAAGCTTTGAGGGGGGTTGGTGATTACTCCAAGTCAAGTTTAAAGGGGGGATTGTTAGGGTTAACCTTGACTCGGGATTGAGTCAAAGTTGGTTAGGTCTAGCACATGTTTTTGGGCACATGGTTTGTTGTAGCCCATGGTATTGTCCCATGGTATTGCATGTAAGGAAGCCTTTATAAGGCTTGAGGAGGCTCCCTTGTAAAGTTTCCTCGAGGTGAGCGGTGACTAGCTCACTTGGCCCGGATGGCCGGTTTGGCCATGTAATGAAGATCTTCATTGGGTGTTGGTTTTCCCCGCATGGGGTTTCTAGGGTAAATTATGTGTCTCTATAATGATTGTTTGTTTTTGTTTATTTCTCTCGCAAGTTATTGTGTGTATGCTTGTATAAACCTAACAAAAGGAAGTTGTACAAGATTTATTTCATGGGAGCTATTGCGAATGGCCAGGACTCAATCGTGCAAGTATCATCACAATATCTGGACCATTAATGGGAAAGTAAAGTGATCATAGGTTTTCTAGGGTTGTGATGCCGTGAATGACTAAGATTTTATTTGGGTCCATAGGAGGACATATCTAGACCACTCACAAGGAGGATGGTACACACGTGCGATGACACATGTGAAGAAGAATCCAGTGCCAAGAAATTTCCTACTAGCCATAAAAAATGACTTGCCATTGATTTTAAAACATTGGAAACCAAAAAACCATTTCTGGTTATTGAAAATCCTCTTTTTGTTCGTAAAAAAACAACCTTGAGTGCTTAGAAAACCATTAACGGTATAGGTGGTATAGCGATATGGTGACCTGGAAAGGATTCCAAATAGGACGATAGTTTGTATCAATGGACATGTGGAGCTCATAGAGGTGTCTAAGTGGAGATCATGTTAAGGTGGTGGTCAATAACATTTTGAAGGGAATAATCATATCCCTCGCATGTGTGTTTGGTGGAAGAATATGCATCATGCATCAATGATTGAGACTAATCGACAAATAGAGGAGGATAAATGTTACACCAAAATGTCGTCACCCTTGTGCAAGTGTTGTCATCATGACCTAGTGTCGTCACCATGACCGTTGCAAGTACCGTCATTATGACCAAGTGTCGTCTGACCGTTGTGATAATGTCGTCATCTTGACCGTTGTGTAAACTCTTTGCTCTGACCCCTACACTCATTCTGGGATAAAACACATCCAACTGAGAGATTTCCCTACCTAGTTGACCTCTTTGAGTAGGCTCTCGCACTTTGTCTTCCTACAGGATGCGATAGACCCCCTCTATCGCAGTTCTTGGTCAGCTAGGGTGAGACACTGTCGCACTTTGTCTTCCTACAGGATGTGACAGACCTCCTCTATCGCAGTTCTTGGTAAGATAGGGTGAGACACTGTCGCACTTTGTCTTCCTACAGGGTGCGACAGACCCCCTCTGTCACAGTTCTTGGTTAGCTAGGGTGAGACACCGTCGCAGGTTGTCCTCAGGAAAACTGGGACAGACCCCCTCTGTCGCTCTGTGTCCTCTACCAGGGTGCAATGAGGTTGGTTAAAGGTTATTTTGGGGAGTCTCGAGGTATTTCTAGAAGTTTGTTGAGGTGGAGACCTATCCCTAGACTCTAGGTGAGGTGGCATTTCGGTTCCTAACCTAATAGGAGGATCCCTTAACCATCTCCCCCTAATCCTCAACCTACCCTATCTCTTTAACCATATATAAGTGAAGCTCCTCTCCACTCCAAGGGGGAGGAAGTCTATAGTATCTACATGCTGGTGAAATTAGCTTAGGAGAGATCCCTACTCATCTATTGGGAGACTCACACTTCCTTGGGAGGCTTTGGCATTGTCTTGATTGAAGAAGGATTTCTATGTTAAGTCATTGGTTGAAATCACTTCCATCTATGTATTTGCCTTATTATACAGTAATATAAATGCTTTCCACCAAATCTCATTGCGTTGATGATGTTTTGTGTAGTTTTCCTGCTTAACTGCTTACTTAGATCTATTATTGTGTAGATGCATTTTACTACTTGTTTTGTTTTGTGTTGTCTTGACAAGTTTTGCAGCTGAGATCTGAAGACCATCAAGCTTGGAGCAAACATCAAGGAGAAAGGATCAACGATCTGAAAGGTAAAGCATCTAGTTCCTTGATCTCTAATTAGATCTAGGAAAGTTATTTCTATTCTGTTCTGATTTGTTCTAGACTTACGTTAAGCTAGGGAGATTAGGCCTCGAGTTTGCTCTTGGTAGATTGTCTGTCAAACAAATCTGGAGACCATACTGGGGAATACATTGTTTTAGTTTTCAATTTGAATGACATTTTCATTTGATTTATTTTACAAGCCATCTCATCTGCCTTCTAAGTCTTTTTCACCATCAGATCTTCGCTTTGAACAGTCTGTAGTCCTCCTATGAGTATGTACTCACAATCTTTGGACCATTTCATTTCTCATTTCTTAGATATTTGTTGATCCTTGAGTTTGGATCTCGCTTGTCGCATATGGGAAATAGAACCAGAGCATCGATTTGTCAATTTTGCAATTTGTTTCTCTTTGTCGTCACAGTTCTCCCACTAGTGTCCTGCAACATTGTCACAAACCCCACACTGGTGACCTGCGACGGTCGCTCTGTGTCTGAACACAGACTGTGCCGATCTGTTAAATTTGACATATGGGCATCCCCCCTCCATTTTTGAATTGAGTTTTTATTTGGTGTGCAGACCTTCTCTGTGCTGTACTTTCCAGCCACAGACCTCCTAGACACAACATACTATCATTTTCCTCCATTTTTTGGGTCTTTTGATATTTGGATCCATGTTTGGCCCTTTGAGTCAAAACTAATATTTTTCTTGCATTTTTAAGCGAAATGGATTCTATTTTTGAATCGTGCATCCTATAGTCGTTTTGACCCATCTCAAGGTTTTGAGATCATTTTTGGTTTGGTGTGATTGGCTTGTTTTAAAAGATTTGAAAAGTGTGGGATATCCATGTCTTTTTGAGCCTCTCTTTCTTGGGTTGTGCATCTTATTTCCTTTACATCCTATCTAATGATTGTTTGGAAAGATTGATTCTTTGTCTCCACTTTAGTTCAAAGAGAAGCTTGATTTTGTCACTCTTTTGCTATATTCATTGAATTGGAAAACATAGGTATTCTTCTTGCTTTAATTTGATCATTTGAAATTCTTGGTCTCACATTCATAAGAAGAAGAAATGCTTGTTTCAGATTTGTGTGCGTTCGAGTTAGATAAGACTGTTAAGTACTTTTCTTTGTCTTGCATTTGATTGGAAACGTTTGTGGAGTTTTTCTTTCCATAGATTAGATGTGTCTTTTTCGAGTGTAAAAAGATAGGAAATGGATTATAATTATTGCATTTGGCTTGTTTTGAATGATCTTTGAGTGTCATAAAGTTTGTGGGTGCTCTCATTTTTTCTTTGGGAATTTCTGGGTGATTAGAGTGCTATTAGACATTCTCTCATTTTATGCTTGTTGATCTGAAAAGTAATTAGTTATCAAATTTCATCCTGATACATGCATATGAAAATCAAAGTGCTTCATTAGTTTGTTTTCAAGGACAATATTTTGTTGCATATAAAGGTTTTGTCACATCTTTGATTTCCTTACTTTTTTAGCCCATTATAGCGGAAAGTTAGAGTTTATGCATTCTAGATAGGAATTCTTATTTTCATTACTGCTTAAGGTCATTTTGATTATAAAAAGAGAAAAGAGATCTCCTTACCTTAAGTAGGTTTCATAGAAAGACAAAGGAAAATGTGCATTATCATGTAGTTAGGATTTGCATTATTTTTACATTTCCTGTCTACACCTCATGCATCCACCTAACTGCATAAGATAAAATTAATGCTAGCTTAGGTTAAAATCATTTAGTAACTGTGTGTAAGTTAGAGACGTGTTCCAGCGTTGTAAAACGTGGCAACTGTCTTTACTTGCCAGCACTGTATTCCGGGGGTATTGTATTCTTCCACGTACCAACCGGTAAATCGAAGCTCTTTCATGTACCAACCAGGTATATAGAAGCTCTTTCACGTACCCACCAAGTACTTCATGTACTTGGCGTATATCGAAAGCTGTTTCATGTACTTGGCATATATGGAAAGGTGTTTCACGTACTCGGTAGTATATCAGAAGGTCTCGTGTCGTACGGTTGTGCATTAGACAACACCACTACGGATTTGAGCTCCCACGTACCTTGAGTATATCAGGAGACACCATTAGGATTACTGAGACCAACTGAGTTAAAATTTTGGTCGTCTTGGCAGAGAAATACATCGAGAACAAAACTCGGGGAGATTACTACACACGTGCCATCCAGGTAGTCGGGTATTCAAGAAAGGGTACAGCCCCAATCCTCCTTGTCGCATTTTACTGTTGGACCCTGCGGTATATAGCGAGTTGTGGTGCCTTGATAATCTTGTGAGGATCCTGACTTTTCATCCACTCCTATTCACACAGTTTGCTTGTTGCTTTTAAACTTGAGTAGCGTTTGACTTGTGTGGTACTTTTAGAGACTCTTAGGAAGTTTAGATATGGAATATTCTTCTAGGACTACCAACCAAGAGACCCCTTTCCAGGGTATGCCATTTTTTATTCCCCCTTGTGGAACTGTTGGTCCTCCCTTTATGGCTACGTTGAGTCTTCCTGGATTGACAATAGGATTACCAGTATGGTTATTCTCCAATCCGGTTACACCAAGTGCAACAATTGCGTCGAACCTAGGTCCTTCACCACATGAGCATCAATCTCATGGTGACCTTTCTCCTTCTTCGTCGAAAGTTGAATCGGCTTCCGTCTCTTCCTCTTCTCCTACTGAAAACTTTGATGTTAGTAAGAAGGTGGGTGAGAAGAAGAAGAAGAAAGGGAAGACTAAGAAGAAGAATACTAAGTAGAATGTCACAACCCCAGCCTCTGACCATCATGCTGGGAACTCACCAACCCCTGATCATCATGCTGGGAACATCGATACATCTGTTTCAAATTTGATCCCTTGCAAACTTTGCAAAGGGTCCCATTTTCTTAAGAGATGCCCTGGTATCTCCAAGGTATTAGAAATATGGTCGCGTTCCAAACAACCCATGTCATCGGTATTTGGACATCATACTGATGATACCCCATAAACTAGTGACGTTGTAATTAAGGGTCAAAAGGGTAGAGACACAGACCCTTGTTGGTTATGCGAGGGCATGCATCATACTTACCTTTGTCGAGGAATGGATGAAGCTTCACAATTGTTGGAAGACATGGACATATCCCATAAACACCTTCCAACTGAATATTGTAGGTTGTCCCTTGATCCTGCACTAGTTAATAGGACGGTCAACCCAACCCCACCCTCGGTTGACCCCACTCTTTCATCAGAGAGTGAAAATGAAGTGGTCGATTCAACAACATCCTTGATCGACCCCATTCCTCCCTTGAGGGATGATACCCATGCGGTTAATCAAGTCTCATTCTTGGTTGACCCCACTCCTCCTTTGAAGAGTGAAATGAAAATGATTAATCGAGCATCACCCTTGGTTGATCCCACTCCTCCTTTGAAGAGTGAAACGTAAGCGATAGATCTAGTTTTATCCTCGATCCACCCGACTCTTTCTTTGGAAAATTCCCAGATTGAAGCAGTCACCATCACAAAATCTTCATTGTATCCTGCTTTCCAACTGAAAGTGAATTAGAAACTGTTGATATCTTTCTGGTCAGTTCAGATTGTTCTGGGCGAGGGGAAACCATGTCCATTTCCACAGGACCCCCTCTAAGTACTGAGGTCATTTCCTTTGATTGGAATGGTCTAGCAGAATCTCATCTTCCTTTGAGTGTTCCTTTCCAGATATCTGTAGAAATTTTCGATAAGGAAATATTTCGCACTATAGTGGATGAGGGAGCTTCTGTTAGTATTTTATCCTCAAATGCAAGCTATAGGTTCTCCTCGTCTTGTGCCAGTCACTGACCAGATACTGGCTTTCAATAGAAGTCCTACTGGACCTTTAGGGATCCTTCCTCAATTACCTATCACTTTGGGAGGTAAAATTGTTTATATTGATGTCATGGTTGTCCAAGGCCCCTTAGATTTCAATTTGCTCCTTGGACGTGATTATGTATATTCTATGAGAGCCGTAGTGTCCACACTCTTTCAAGTGATGTATTTTCCATATGATGGGAGGATTGTGACCATTGATCAACTTTCCTACGTGATACCCACTCATCACATGAATCCTAGTCATCAAACTTCCCTAAATGTTCCACATGTTTTAGTGGTTTCTTCCCCCTTGTGATGGGGGGAAGGTCTCCAGCTTCTAGGAATTATGCTGGAGTAGTTCCCATAGCTTATTATGCTGGGGTGCACTCTACCAACCTCTGGTCATCATGTTGGATAATTTCCAAGCAAAGTTTCCTTTTTGGTTTCAAGCTTGTGTAAAAATGAAACCATTTCCAAGAAATGTTTCCCTTTTGGTTTCAAGCTTGTGTAAAAATGAAACTAGTCCCAAGCATGGTTTACCTTTGGTTTCAAGCTTGTGTAAAAATGAAACCATCCCCAAGCAAAGTTTACATTTGGTTTCAAGCTTGTGTAAAAATGAAACCATCCCCAAGCATAGTTTACCTTTAGTTTCAAGCTTGTGTAAAAATGAAACCGTTTGTGAGCATAGTTTCCTTTCTGTTTTAAGCTCATTAAAAAATGAAACAAGTCCCTCCAAGCATAGTTTCAGTTTGGTTTCGAGCTTGTGTAAAAATGAAACCATTCATGAGCATAGTTCTTTTCCTGTGTCAAGCTCGTTAAAAAATGAAACAATACCCAATGAGCATGGTTCCCTTTCTGTGTCAAGCTCACTAAAAAATGAAACAGGTCATATGAGCAGAGTTCTATTCCTGTGTCAAGCTCGTTAAAAAATGAAACAGATCCTTTCCCTTTGAGTCGAGTCTTCTCGTAGACTTAGTACCTGAACCTTCTTTTCATTCGTTTATGCCTTAGGCGAATGAAATGAAGCTTGGGGGCATGTCTTCAACCTCTGGACATTATGTTGAAGTCAACTCGATCGCCTCTCCACATCATGTTGGAGCTAAGTCACTCACTTCTAGAAATCATGCTGGGGGCATGTACCAACCTCTGGATACTATGTTTGGGAAGAGTCCACCAATGGGAATGTTTTCGAGCATACTTTTCTTTTGGTTTTCTAGCTCATTAAACCATGATAATAATCCCGAGCATAGTTCATTTTCTGTTGCAAGCTTGTTAGAAAATGAAGCAGACATTATGAGCATTCTTTTCTCCTGTCTTTGAGCTCGTTAAAAACAGTAAGATGGTGTTGAGCTTACTTTTCAGTTTTTTTGTGCTCTGGTTGAAACATGAAAAGTGGTTTGAGCTTAATTTTTACTTTTTCGTGCTTTGGTTCAAATATGAAAAAGATTTTGAGTGCTTTTGATACCATTATCGTGCTCGTTAAAAATTTGAGTAAAAAGGTGTGTCTAACGAGTATAGGTTTATCAATTTATCCGGCCTCGTTAGAATATGTACAGAAAATGAAATCTGCTGAGTTTACTTTTTCATTTGTCGTACTCGGTTGTCAACAATGACAAAGTTGTTCATGGAGTCCTCTTTAAGCTCTTTTCAGACTCCTAAAATAGGAAAAGATGGCTAAGCGAAATTGATTCATTCACGCTTGTAAAAAGATTTGAATGATCGTTTTCTTGGTGATAGTTTACCCCCTTTTCGGACCAGGGGTCACTACTTATGAAAAAGGTATACTCAAGCCAATCATGACTGGAAGAGTCCTCTCTAGCATTGTTTTACCCTTTTTCAGGTGAAGAGGCTAACCTTACAAAAAAGGACCTTTGGAGTCTTCTTTAGTTCTTTTTAGACTCTCTAAACATGAAATGACACCGAGTTTACCTTCTATGGACTCGTTAAAATTCAACATTGAAGGGCCCACCATGGGACGAACCCATCCTTTCTGAGGTTTGGAAAATATTTGGGATTGGCCTCATCTATGAGGTGAGCTATACCGAGCATCTGATTACCCTCATCAAGCTCGCCAAAAACACATGAGGCACTCATCAGTCATGATGGGGAAAAAGGAAAGTTTTTGTGTTACATCTTAATTACGACAGTACGTAGTCACTCTTGAACATGGAACTAGTTTGGATTTGCATTCAGTACTTGGGTAATCCGTTTGTCTCCGAGTCCTATCAATTCCGTGAGTCTTGTCACTCCTTTGGGTCTCCCAAAGAATGCTTCCATCATCAAGTTGCATTGGGGGTTGGTGTCGTTCTCGTCATGTCAATACTGCCAAGTCATTCCATGCCCATGTTCAAGAGACATTTGTTACTCATCATCTGCAATCAATACATCTTCGATCATGTCGTTCTACCTTGAGTCAGTCTTGCACATTACTGTACCATCCAATCCACTCCAAACATCTGTTATCGAGTTTCATGTTGATGATGGGGGATTCATCATGGCCCTACTTCAAATCATCATCCGAGGATTGAATCTAGAAACCAATCGAGTACCTTGGGCCTGCATGCCTCAATGGCAGGTTACCTCGCTTTCAACATGAGTTTACATCATTGACTCTTGATTGAAATATTTCATCAAGCATTCAAATTCAACTCATTTATTCATGCTTGGTGATATGTACTATGATACCTTGGGAATCATTGAAATCAATGGTGATTTCCCTCGCGCTTGTTAACAGTATACATTAACGACCGGTAATCAAGTGGTTTCTACCATGTTCGACTCCAAAACATTGTAATCACATGGATAGATTCGTATCATTGTGGGTTCGACTTGAAGACCCTGGGGAAGTCATATTGTACCCAGGTTGCGATGGAGATTGTTTAAGTTATATTACACGGATCCACTTTGTATTGTCCGTGGCTCTGTTATCATCTCATCATGGATCTACGGTTGTGTCTAGTAGCCATGATTGTGTTCGGTCGGTCTTTACTATCATGGATATGTAGTGTATTGGTCGGAAGCCATGTTTTGTGAGACTTGTGGATCTCAGGTCATTTCTGCAGCAACTCCTTCCAACCAGCAAGTCCTTGCCATTTTTCTAACTACAAATCATTTCACCTATCTCATTACGTCAGCTTCATGCTTTGGGGGACATTCTCTTACACCAAAATGTCATCACCCTTGTGCAAGTGTCGCAAGTGTTGCAAGTGTCGTCATCATGACCTAGTGTCGTCACCATGAGCATTGCAAGTATCGTCATCATGACCGTTGTGATAATGTCATCATCTTGAGCATTGTGTAAACTCTTTGCTCTGACCCCTAAACTCATTCTAGGCTAAAACACATCCAACTGAGAGATTTCCTTGCCTAGTTGACCTCTTTGAGTAGGCTGTCGCACTTTGTCTTCCTACAGGATGCGATAGACCCCCTCTGTCCCAGTTCTTGGTCAGCTAGGGTGAGACACTGTTGCACTTTGTCTTCCTACAAGGTGCGATAGACCCCCTCTATCGCAGTTCTTGGTTAGCTAGGGTGAGACACTGTCGCAGGTTGTCCTCAGGAAAACTGCGACAAACCCCCTATGTCACTCTGTGTCCTCTACCAGGGTGCGATGAGGTTGGTTAAAGGCTATTTTGGGGAGTCTCGAGGTCTTTCTAGAAGTTTGATGAGGTGGAGACCTATCCCTAGACTCTAGGTGAGGTGGCATTTCGGTTCCTAACCTAATGGGAGGATCCCTTAACCATATCCCCCTAATCCTCAACCTACCCTATCTCTTTAGCCCTATATAAGTGAAGCTCCTCTCCAATCCAAGGGGGAGGAAGTCTATAGTATCTACATGCTGGTGAAATTAGCTTAGGAGAGATCCCTACTCATCTATTGGGAGACTCACACTTCCTTGGGAGGCTTTGGCATTGGATTTATTGAAGAAGGATTGCTACGTTAAGTCATTGGTTGAAATCACTTCCTTCTATGTATTTCCCTTATTATACAGTAATATAAATGTTTTCCACCAAATCTCATTGCGTTGATGATGTTTTGTGTAGTTTGCCTGCTTAACTGCTTACTTAGATCTATTATTGTGTAGATGCATTTTACTACTTGTTTTGTTTTGTGCTGTCTTGACAGGTTTTGCAGCTAAGATCTGAAGACCATCAAGCTTGGAGCAAACATCAAGGAGAAATGATCAATGATTTGAAAGGTAAAGCATCTAGTTCCTTGATCTCTAATTAGACCTAGGAAAATTATTTCTATTATGTTCTTATTTGTTCTAGACTTACGTTAAGCTAGGGAGATCCGACCTTGAGTCCGCTCTTGGTAGATTGTCCATCAAACAATAAATCCTGACAATTAGCGAGGATAGGCCATATGTGTTGAAGGATGAAAGTTGGATCACCATGAAGGACCAATATTTAATGATCAAATATGTGAGGGTTGATCATGACTATTCACAGGGGTGACCCTTATGTGTGCTGCATGACTTAGATTAAAAGATGAAAATTGCATGATGCGATTTGAACCATTTGCATGGAGTATCATTTCTATAGCGCTTGAGAAAGTACAATTTCCATGAATGGATAGGATTTCATGAGGAAAAGTGCACGATAAATCATGATCATTCGCAAGGAACCCTCCCTTGTTACATTTTGATTGACTATGATACCAAAAATGATGGATCTTTAACGCCGAAAGTTGCAAGAATGAATTCACATGATTCACGGGGAAGGGACACCATTTAAACTTATGATAATGTAGATGCCATGAATGGTGGATATTAACAAAGGGTATAACAAGATTTAATCCACATCGTGTGTGGGGTAAAGATGCATTACTGCAATAGTCTAACTTGGCATGAGTAGTTGGTGATCTAGATGACATGGCAAGTTATGGTGATGGACATGTAGGACATCCACTACCACATAGGCAACCCCATATGATGCCACATCATTAGGGATCCATGGTGGCAGTTGCCACATTAGAAATTTAAAAAAATATTTTCTTAACATGGGAAAAATTCACCAGATTGAGCAGAAATCAAGGTGATTCAAGGAAGGGACTAATGTCTTAATTTGTGCAAGAAAGAGTTGTAGCTAGATATTTTATCTATATTGGCATAAAATTGGGCCTGTGCATGAATTTTTTTGAAAGGATAAGATTGAGGTTGAATAACTAAAAAGGCGAGCGAGCTTAAAGCATTGACAGAGGGATAATAATATTTTTGTTTTCGGGGATCAAAGAGATAGTTTGACAATTATAGGGATCCTATAGCTTCATTAATAGGGTCAATGATAAAAATTCCAGTGTTGTGATAATTCATTTGATACAATTTCAGTTAATATGCCTAATATTTCCTTGTTATAAACACATTACAGGTAGAATATTGTAGTTCGCAGTCAAATTCAAGCATAAATTGAAGACCGGTGCATAAATTTAGAGATATAACGGGGAACAAAAACCATTCGTACAATCTTGATGATAAAGCAAGAGGACAAAATATTGCTTAGGAAATGAAGAGACCAAGTCCAATGGACACAGAGAGTCATGAACCAGTAGAGTTGGTGGATACCTTGAGAAGTTTAAAAGGGAAATACAGAGCTGCAAGGTTGATAATGGAAGGATATTAAGGGTTTGAGAGAAACAAAACCAAATAAATGACAAGGTATTGCAGAGTTTGAACCTATTGCAAAGGCAAGTATAAATTGATTCAGTTTCACTCCAGTAGTAGGAGGAAAGAACACATGCCAAGAGGAGGTAACATGATAAATATAAGTATTATGAAGGTGCCATAGGGAGTCATAGACATCACTATGATTAAGCTCATGTAGATAGAAGATCTTATCCATAGGGAAATGAAGAAACGGTCCAAAAAGATCTCCAGTAAGATATCATAAAATAAGGCACATGGGAGATCAACTGTAAGGTGAACTAAGAAAGAACAAGCAACCTACATTTGATGGTGAGAACAATAAGGGTGAATAAGCTAAAGCATGGTTAATAGGAAGGATAAAATACCTTCATCTGCACAATTAATCATCTAATATGGAAGTTAGGGTTGCAATATACAATTTGAATGGTAAAAATTCCATATGGTGGGATAAACTGGTGCAAGTTAAGCATCTCAATGAACGAATAATTACTTGGAGACAGTTCAAGAAGTACTTTCAACACAAGTACTTGTCGAAACACTATTATGCAATGAATATGGAATTCTTTGAAATCAAGCTTGGTAATATGAGCATGGAGGGGTATGAAAGGAAGTTTATAGAGTTGTTGAGATATGTTGGTTTTCTCAAGTATGATAAGGTTAAGATACAAATATTCCTAAGTGGGTTTACTTCATTTTATAGGAACAAATTTTAGATTGAGGAGCCCGAGACAATTGAGGAAGAAATAAGGAAATCCAAGAAAATGTATGAGTAAGACAAAGGAAAAGCTAATTATCATAAGTCCTGGATGGACAAGAAGAAAGAAAAACAAGATCAAAGGAAAATGGTATTTAAGCCTTCATTCTTCAAGAATAAGGCAAGCTCTTAGGAGAGGATTACTCCTAATTAGTATGAACCAAGGAGGGTAGAATCTCGAGGGAAAGATACAAGACATCATATTAAGTGCCTAGGTTTTGAAGGTAATCATTTGTACAAAGATTGTCCTCAAAGGAGAGATGGGAGGAGGACTGTACATAGCATTCAAGAATCCAACACAATGGGGGATGTAACCAGAAGAATTCCAAGATCAATTTAGGAAAGCTTGGACAACATGCAAGCAGAGCATCAATCCAACATGATTGAGGTTGAAGGTAAAATTTCCAATCAACCTCTTGTTATTCTCATTGATTTAGGGGCATCTCATAGCTACATTTCTCCTTGTCTAATTGAAAGATTTCAATTAAATAAAATCAAGCATAAGAAGTATTGGATTGTTTATTTTTCCATTGGAACCAAGAGGAAAATTAGTGAATTTGTTAGAGCACATCCAATAAGTATGAATGGGATGGAGACTTATGCAGATTTGAATATCATACCACTAGGTTCATATGATGTCCTAATTGGTATGGATTGGTTAGATACCTATCACATGATGTTAAATTTCCATAACGATTTTTTCACTTCTATGGATGAGGAGGGGCAACAAAAGACATTGAAAGGCATTACAAGACCCAACTCTTTAAGAGAAATTCAACTATGTAGCTGAAAAAGTGTCTCAGGAAATGTTTCCATCTGTTTGCAGCTCATATGGAGGAGCCCAATTAGGGTAAAGGACCAAGTTTTGAATAATTTCCCGTATTGAGAAATTTCGAAGATGTGTTTGGGGAAGTACTAGGTTTACCACCAAGAAGAGATATAGACTTCTCTATTGATCTGATGTCTGGAGATGCCCTAGTTTCAAAGTTCCCATATAATATGAGTATACCAAAATGAAAGAGCTGCAAATGCAACTAGAAGAGTTCTTAAAGAAAGGGTACATACATTTGAGTGTGTCTCCTTGGGGAACATTGATACTTGTTGTGAAGAAAAAAGATGTAACTCTAAGGTTATGCATTGACTTCAGGCAGTTGAATAAGGCCACAATAAAGAATACATATCCTTTCAAGAATTGATGACCTATTTGATTAGCTGAGAGGAGCAAAGATCTTCACAAAAATAGATCTGGGATATTCTAAAATATAGATATGAGATATGGATATCATCATGTAAGAATAAGAGAGGAATATATAATCAATACAAATTTCAAGACTAGGTATGGTCATTATGAATTTTCAGTGGTGCCATTTGGGTTGACAAATGCACTAGCTATCTTCATGTGTTTGATGAATGGAATATTCAAGCATTACTTGCATTAGTTTGTCATTGTGTTCCTGGATGACATTCTCATCTATTCCAAGTTAGAGGAGGAACATGTAGATCATTTGAGATCAGTGCTACAAGTACTAAGGGAACATCAACTTTATGCAAAGTTGAGTAAGTGTTCATTCTATCAGAAGCAGATGCATTATTTTGATCACATTATATCAAAAGAAGGGATAACAATAGATTCTAAAAAATATTGAAGCCATCATGTGTTGGATTACACCCATGAATGTATACGAGGTAAGATCATTCATGGGGATGGATGGATACTATATAAGGTTTATTGAAGGCTTTTCAAAAGTGGCACATCCAATTACCTCTTTGCAAAAGAAAGGGGTAAATTTTGATTGTATACCACAGTGTGAAGAAAGTTTCCAACAATTGAAGAAATTGCTCACAAGTGCAGCAATTCTCAAGATTGCAGATCCAAATGAGGATTTTTTGGTTTGCACTGTTGCATGCAAGGAAAAAATTGGTGGAGTGTTCAATCAGAATGGGTATGTGATTTGTTATGAGTCTAGGAAGGTGAAGGAACATGAGAAAAAATATGTTATAGATGAATTAGAGTTGGTTTCCATAGTGCATGACTTAAAATGTGGAGACATTATCTCATATGCATGAAATTTGAATTGAGGATATATCACAATGGAATGAAATACTTGTTTGATAAACAAACATGGAATGCAAGGCAATGCAAATGGTTAGAATTTCTCTGTGAGTTTGATATTGAAATCAAACATATTAAGGGGAAAGAGAATATGGTTTTTGAGGGATAACTTGACAATCAACCAACCATGTAACAATGCAATTTGCATAATCACTAATATAGTGCAGACAAGTTTATTTTGTTATTTTTGACTTTTATGGAGAGTGCCCTCCATAAAAGTGTCAGAAATAGGAAAGGACTTGTACTGATCAATAGTTAAAACTTAAATCCAATATATCATAACAATGAATGCTCGGGAGTGAGAAAGTCAATGTACTTCCTATGTTTAATAATGTGCTTACTATTTTTGTAATTAGTGAAATATAGTTTATGTCCATAGCGAATTATATATATATAGTAATTAGAGGAGGCATAGGATTTGTTGCCTCTCTTTTTGATATAATATTAAGCTCATGCAAGTCCATGAAATAGGTTTGGTAAGCTACCATCTCATTATTGAATACTTGTTGGATATTTCTATTGTTTAGGTTCATTATTGGTTGAGAAGGAATTCAAGGCTATTTAGGCACTTTTTGAGTAGAATTTTGTTAGGTTGTGGTCTGTTGAGGTGAAGGTGGTAGACAATCCTATTTTTACTGGCCTTGAGGTCTCCAATATTGTTGAGGGATAGACCATTGTGCTTGGGGATGCATCTAAGGTTGGAATGGAAAAGATTGGGCTTGAGATGAGTACTGACACTACTAGTTTTGCATTGGCCAAACTTGTTGGTTAGAGGGATATCAATTGGCAGGAAGAGCATACATTTGTGTATTGTAACCGAAAAAGTACCAAGGGTCAGAGAAGGCATAGATTCGAATATATGCCTTATGCAATTTCATTTACAATATCATCTTCAAAGTCATTTATACCAAGCCCATTTACATATTAGAAGCTATCTCTAAGGAACAATTTAGTTTTCTAAGTGGAAGACAAATTCATGTGGCACGAGGGATTTCTCTTAAGGTCATGCACTCAATAAATAAGATATAATATATATCCTTCATTTACAAGAACAACCTATGACAAGTGCAACCATGTTGTGAGGAATATATTTGAAGTGGTATATGAATTTTTCTCAGAGTTTCTTGTTAGGTATAAATAATACCTTAGAAGAGGTCAAGCAAAGTTATATTACTGAGTTTTAGAAACCCAAATTTAAGCATCATATCTGTTTTGAGATAAAGGATCTAAATATGATAGTTTTGGATAACACCTAGGGGTGTGATCAACATTTCTAGTGATCCATAATATGTTGTGAATATTCCACTGGAATAGTTCGTCACAACATATCTTACACCTTAATTCATTGTGTTCTATTAATTCCATAGAATGATAAATTGACTAGAAGTAAAAGGAAACTAACTAAAGAAAAATAACACAGCTACAAAAATAACACAAGATATATCCTAGGAAAACCCACTATGGGGAAAAACCCAAACAAAACTGAGGACTATGCCTTTTTATTTTCTTCTCCAATATGTAATACAAATACAAAGAAAGGGATACTCACTATGGAGTTACCTCTGACACTGTGGCATGGATAACTACTACAAAATATCCTACTTCCTTTGTTATTATCTAATATCCACTCACTTACTATTTCTTAGATATGGAACAATACAATAACATCAATGGAATGGAACCTCTTCTCCTCCTAACAACTCGATATTTAACATAGCCTGATAGTCGTCTAGGGTTGGTTTTGGTTTTTATATACGCCTCAACTCCCGAATAGGGATAGGGTTTCAGAACCTATAGAATTTTCTTGAAATTCCACATGTGACTAGCTCCACATGTGTGGGGGATAAGAGATGATGTGTAATCCACTTGGTACTAGGGTGGTCAACTGGATAGGTCAACTTGCAGGAGGCATAAATTCTTCATATGGACTCTAACTGAGGCAATTCTTGCACTGTTGGAAAGGTCTTAGAGTGTAGAATAATGTCAAGGGAGTGGGAATTATGTTTACAAAATTTTAACCCCAAAAAACTTCATTTAATACCTCAAATGAGCCTCAAAAGGTTCTGGACCCCAAATATGCAAAGTAAGACTTACCCCTAAAATGTTGAAATATTGTAACTTCTAAGAATATTATATTTGTACTTTATTATTCCGGAGATGTTTCATTCCTCCGTGAAGACCTTATTGTATATCCGGATATGTTTATTCCTCCGTCGGAATGTGGTAACTTGGGTTATTAGACTTCCCTAGTGGGGGTCGGCCCTGTATGTGTTATGTGGGTCAAAGGGTTATTAGACCACCCTAGAGGGGTTGGCCCAGTCAGTTGTAATGGGGTGTTTAACCCAGTGGTTAAAGTTGGGGCCGACCTAGTAAGTGTAAAGTCAAGTCGGAGTTGTGTATAAATAGAGGAGGTGTGTTCCTCATTTAACACACACTACACTCACTTGTGAATAGCACATAGGTGAGGGAGAGGTCTTCTATGGAGGAGAAGGAGATCATGTCTAAGGTTTGCATCTTTGTATTTTCTGGTCATCTATATTGAGGAAGCTTTGCTGGGTTTTCTACCACATGAGGGTTTCCCAGGATAAATCCGTGTCTCTTGTGTTTATGCCGTGCTTGTTGTTCTTTCAGTGATCCTGTATATGCTATTGTTGTGAAATGAAATGAAATGATGATATTTTATGTCTTAGCATATTGAATCTTAACATGGTATCAGAGCTAACCTGAAGGAAGGCAATGTATGGCACTTACGACACTTGCTTCACTTGCGACAATTTGAAGGTTAGGGTTTTGTATAGAAAAAACCAGTCATTGTGGAACTTTCGCTATAAATACATTTTGGAGAAGGTTCGGGATCTAAAACCTTTACACGTCGTAGACAACATACCCATGTACCTTGTGTCCAAAGGACACCCTCATATTCGTTGTACTTTGTGAGTTATGATCAGTACAACTTAGGGTTTCTGCCTCTTCCAGATCTCAGTCATAATCAGGTGACCTACGAAAAAAGGTCATAACTTGGGCTAGGAAGATCCAAATGAAATTTCGTAAAATGTGACAGGTAGTTCACGGATTGAAATATCTCAGGTAGCATTTTCAGAGGCCGAAGTTGAACCAGTGACATGTGGCATTCCGTACAAGTTCGCTCTCCTGTTTTATCCCATAAACAGGTCACGTTGCAACACTTGGCATAAATATCTCTCAGAGATTCCAATTGAGGTCAGACCTATGGGGTTGGAAAGAGGACAGGTCGGGATACCATAGGAAGAAGTTTCAGACTCTGTGGATTCGTAATTTTAGAGATGCACCAGAAACAATCAGATACATATTTCTATCCAAACAGAATTGTTTCTGAGCACCTCCATTTTTGGATCGCCACTACTGTGGGAAATTAGGGTTTCAAAGAAAGTTGAAATTTTTGGAATCGGAGACCACGGATGGATGCTACTCATCAAATCAAAATTTAGAGACCAAGATCGAATTTTTTGGTTGGGTAGAAGGCCGAGCTTGATCAAACCCTAGTTCGGGATTTTGATCGGAGAGATGGAAAATTAGGGCTTCTGCAAAAGTTGGAATTTTTGAAGTTTATGACCACGGCTGGAAGCTCCTCAGAAAAATCGAAGCTAAGAGCTTTGAATTGAACCTTTTGATTGGGCAGAAGGGTGGGATTCACCAAACCCTAGTTCAGGATCCTGTCCAGAAGATCCAGAAGTTTGAAAGGCAATTTTGAGGGGTCAAATTTTGGAGATTTCAAAATTGAAGTATGCTAGCTTGATCAACTCATCAAGGCACATCTTTCCATCCATTTAGGAGTTTGAAATTCAGAGTTTGAATTTTTAGGGTTTCTCTGACAAACCCTAATCCAGCTCCAGATCTAGTTTTAGCAAATCAAAGTGGATTGGGTTAAAAGCAATCCTAACAGGTATGACTTGAGGAGATACAGGTATGTGTTGAAATTTTCTCATGGTTAAGTTTATGATATGTTTGTCTTCATGTCATTGAGATTAGTACAATTATGATTGTTTGATAATGAATGCATGTGAATGATAGAAGGCATTCATTGATTAAGGTTGTGAAACTTATGATTGTACTAATGCACTTGTGGTGTTGTATGAGGATGATGTTGTCTGCTAACAAGATATGGGTATATCAAGAAAGACAAATCAAGTTCTATGACCATGATGACATGAAGACAAAAGACACATCCATAATCACATAGAAACTCTACTTACGAGGTATGTATGACCTTGTTCTACTATGCTTAACCTATGAGATATGCAGGTTCTAGCACAAGGTCTCTAAATCATTGAAGAGAACAAAGAAGATATTGTTTGGGTATGTTAAGACATAACCAAGCTTGATAATCCAGGTATGTTTTCCTATATCAAGTTAGAATCCTACTTTGTTAGGATCTTAGGTAAGTATACCTATGTATGAAATGATCATGACCATACATACTTAAGATTATCATGTTTTGATAGTATACTAATGAATGTATGATTGTGTATGAGATCATGAGGATGACACTAGTGCACAGTTGAGCATGCATAGTGGTCCAGGATGGATAAAAGGTTCAAAGACATATAGAGATCAAGCGGGAGGCAACCATAAAAGATAAGTATTTGAATTGACATGAAACAGTAAATGATACTGCTTGCAATAGTTGTATGCATATTTAGAATGTATCATGCATAGTGTGAGCATTCATATAGCATTGAACGGTATACTACTAATATGCATATGATGGGTAAGTTGGACAAACATTCCATTGTTGTTTATCTAGAATGAAACCTCTTTGCTGACATGCTGAGAGTTGTGCATGCTCTCGACAGTATGTTCTGGTAGAGATGGAAGGCATCTAGATAACCACTGTATGCATACATGATATGGAAAAGTGTTGTGCCAAAGTATTGGTGAAGATAGTTGCATAACCATGTGAATCATATTTGTATTCATAATAAGGTTATCATGTCAACATGATTTGATCATTATGAAGTATTTCTAATCATGTAATTAAATTTGATTTGTAGGTAAGATCATAAAGAATGATGAACATCGAACAAGTGATGGATGTTCAACAAGAAGACTTACAAATCAAACATACTATAGAAGGCTCGTGACTAGAAGATTCTCTTAGAAAGAGGAAGAGGATCATGACAAGATGTTTGCTCCAAGTGGCTCGATAAGACCATTCTCTTAATGGTGCAATTGAAGAAAGCTCTGTACGGGCACCTAGGATCGATAGTCATTTGATGCGCTTAATGATCACCATGGGTGATGCAGATTTCAACCTTTGCTACAAGGTTGAAGATGGTGTCTATATACAGATGGAATTCTTCTATTAGATGGATGCAAGAAGTTCAAATGATCTTGAGGCTCATATCAGTAGATCCATCTAATGAGAGATGGCACAGATAGATATGCAGAATATCACTCAATGTAGAGTGTGAATGATGTTCAGTCACATAGGGAGAATTGACAGTTTCTTGACAAGCTTGGGTTTTACCAAAAGTAAAGCTGATCCTAACCTTTACCTTAAGGTTATGGATGATGAACTGTTGTACTATTATTGTATGTGGATGATCTCTTTCTGACAGGGAAAGAGAAATAGATCATGGAAAGCAAGAAGAAGCTAGCTACAGAATTTGAGATGAAAGATCTCGGATTGATGCATTACTTCCTAGGTCTGGAAGTATGGAAAGGCTCAGAAGGAATCTTTCTCAAACAGGAAAAGTATGCTGTGGAAATATTGAAAAGATTTGATATGTTGGAATGTAAAGCCATGGCCACTCCCATGGATTCCAACTTGAAGCTGTTAGCTGATGAATCATCAGAGTTAGTGGATGTGACTCTGTACAGATAGATTATTGGGTCATTGATGTATTTGACGAATACTAGGCCAGATATATGATTTACTGTGAACACCTTGAGTCAGTATCAAGTGGAACCTAGGCATGTTCACCTGATAGCTGCAAAGCATGTGATGAGGTACCTAAAGGGTACGATAGACTTTGATCTATGTTATCTTGGAGATCATGAATTCAGATTGTATGGCTACACAGATGCTGATTTGGCAGGAAGTGTATTAGTCAGGAAGAGCACATCAGAAGAATGTTACTGTCTGGGATTGTTGTGAGGAAAATGCACCTATAGTTCAGGGGAGAAACTACCAACTTATAGGTATGAAATATAGACCTACAAATGTTCTGCAAGTGCAACTAGTAAGCAAAGATATTTAAGGTTAGAAAGGTGAGTACCTTATTAAGAAGGTTGATCCAAGCTTTCCCTTCCTTGCTCTTCAATGCTATCCAGTATCGCAATGCCCACACCTGCAAAACAACTTGATACCTTTCTCAAATACATTTGACTACATATATAAGACTGATATCCATGACATAATAAGACATCAAACTATAATCAAACAATAATCAAATATAAGACACACATAAATACGTTATATTTGGAAAGGAAATAATGTCTGATCTTTATTAATGAATGAAGAAAGTACATAAAGTTATACCTTCCTTCAAGCTTGGCACTTCACGAAACCTAGATTCAAGGTCTCCTTCTTCTGTTCTCCAAGGATACCAACCTCTAATCAATTGTGTTAGGGTTTATTAGAAACTGAGGCACAAGAGAGGGGGATGAGGGTCTCCATTCCTCCAGCATAACATTGTTATGGGCTTGGTCCCCTCACATGGCCCTTCTACCGTCCTTATATAGTCAATGAAGGAGAGGAAAAGTAGTTATAACCGATCAGGAGGTTGCCAAACCAACTCATTTCAACCAAAATTTGAGATTTTGACTAGTTCAGGAAAGTGCCCTACTCTTCCTACTGCAAACCAACGCATTTCTCAAGGTGTGCACTACTTTATTGAAGCATAGTTGCATATTTCTGAGGGTGTGCACTACTTTATTGAAGTGGAGTTGCATATTTTCCAAGGTGTGCGCCACTCTATAGGCATAAGAATCGCGCACACATCCTAGTATGCCCTACTCTATGCATAGGAAACCACTGTTTTTGGAGAAAAATGGCCAAAAACAAGATTTTCTGATGATTTTCAGGAGATGGTTTGGTTTGGAAAAATGTTCCTAAGGGTTATAACCATCAAATGGGCCAAGAGTGAGGTAATTTAAACCATTTTTAATGTTCCAAATGACCCTTCAATCCACAAGTGTCCTGTTGTGTGACTAAACTTGATCTTAAGAAGTGTCGTCATGCGACCAAGCAATACAAGTGTCGTCACGGACGGAGAAGTGTCATTTTAAGCTATAGAAAATGCCCCCTAATGTGCGAGGTCAGAGGGAGTGAGGGAAATGATGGCCGAAATACATTATAAGTAACAAAGAGTTGAATCATGGGAACGGAGAAACCGGGGAGACCAAGAATCATAGGCTCAAATGAAGTACCTGAAAGCAAAGGCAATGTCAGACAAACTTATCCTTGGGGTAACTTTCCATTTTCAAATAGTGGAACACGACCTCCAAGTGGATACATGAATGATCCAAATACAGATGCATATATCATGGCCACTAGAATACAAGCGTGGATCCATGAGGAACATAAGTGTAAACATAGCCACATAAATACAGGGTGGGTCTATGTCAAAACTAGAGAACATAGCCATAGAGAACAAGCTGGATCTATGTCTCATCAAGAGCCAAAAAGAGTGTGGCTCAGTCTTGCGCAACTTGGGCAATAACATAAATGAGGTGATGCTATCGAGGATCCCAAGGTCTTCATCCAAAAAAAACCCAAGGTACAAACCTATCCATGCAAATAAATGAGTTGATGTTGAACATGGGAGGTATCGTTTGATTACCGGTCATTGATGTATACCGTTAACAAACTCGAGGGTGTCCACCAATAATGAAAATGGAACCCAAGGTACCTAGTACATTCAAGCAAGTGCGAATAAATGGTCTTGCCATCGAACACTTGAAGAATCCATCGGATATGAGACATTGATGTATTCCCATCTATCCAATAGCGAGGAAAACTGCCACTAATGATTGCAATCCCCAAGGTACTAACCGAAACTCTAAACTTCATTCCCAGAGCATAATGAGTTGAAGTCGATGGGAAGAAGTTTGTTGGAAGGGAGGCATTAAGGAATCCTCCATCATCTAACACGAGGGACAATCAACAGGTATGAGATGATTTGGAGTAGGACTGAACACATGATGAAACATACTGACACCAAGGAATGGCCGATGCATGAAGTCAAGGCAACTACAGAATGGCCGACACAGGTTATATCCTTGAATAGTGAGTATGACACAAGAGTGACTTAGGCAGCTTTTAACACAAAGAGACCATGATGAAAATCTACAATGTAGGAGACAATAATAGATTCTCCATATGATTGGAAGACTAACCAAACAGAGGAGTAAGAACTCTGAGATCAGGTTTATCCTAAGGACAACACTAGAACCCAACTTGTTTGATAGACCCAAAACAAGTGATTTGTTCAAGGAGGTAGTTGACTTGCTGCCATCACATTGAAAGATATTTTAATATTCTTCCCTTCCCTTTCCTTTTTCATTTTTTAACGAGCTTGACAAAGAACTAAAGCATGCTCGACGGTATTTTCATATTTAAGGAGTCTGAAAAACCTAGAAGAAAAATCCATACACCTATCCGTGGATTTTATATCGAGCCCGGATTGGTTTATGCTCGGTGGTGTTTTCTTGCTTATAGAGTTGAAAAACTTAAACAGTCCTCTATCAACCATCTCGTGGATTTCACATTGAGCCCGAGTAGGTGAATTTTTGCTTGGTGTTTTCACATTTCGAGAGTCTGAAAACCCTAAAGACGACTCCAAAGGTCCTTTTTCGTAAAGTTAGTCTCTTTCCCCGAAAAAGTGTAAAATAATGGAAGAAAAACTCTTCTAGCGCATACCAGAGTATACCTAGAGTATACCTTTTCCGTAAATTATCCACCAAGGCCCGGAAAATGGGTAATTCTATACCTAAGTGGATATCGGTTCAGTTATTTTAACGAGCCTGAAAAGACAACTATGCTTGGCAAACTTTTCCTATTTAAGGAGTCTAAAAAGGGCTTAAAAGAACTCCATAGGGATATTTTCCGTAAGGGTTTAACGAGCCCGAAAAAGTAAACTTGTGACCTCCTTATTGTTTTTAACGAGCTCAAAGGAGATATAGAAAAATTCTCATAACTTCTTTACTGTTTTTAATGAGATCGAAGTGAAGATGAAAGAAATGCTCATAGCCTCCTTACTGTTTTTAACGAGCTCGAAGGAAAGGTGGAAGACTGCTCGTAACCTACTTATTGTTTTTAACGAGCTTGAAGTGAAGGTAGAAGAACGCTCGAAATGGGAGGAGACGAGTGTCAGGGACATGCAAAACTAGCTCCAAGCACATGGAACAAAGCTATGCCTAATGCAAGGAACATGAGCAAGATAAGGACACTCAGGGTGTGTCTCCTCCAGGTAAAAGGTGTCAAATTGCGAAGGCAAAATGATACAGGGCTTAGCGGAAATGATATCAGAGATGGAGGTTTATATAACGAGCTAAAAGCGTGGAAGTTGGCATCAAGCTCATTAGCGCAAGCGGGATCATAACAGATGTATATGCAACTTGAACACGAAGATGGGATCCTTATCAGGGATGGCCAAAAATATATGAGGAAGAAAGATATGAGGCTTCTTCTCAAAGTCATGGTAAATCTAAAAAGGCTCCCGAGCCTATGAGAAAAACTCAGCATGGGCACCAAAATGGAATAAGGGCGCTGACTAGGGTGACCCATGTTAGGTAGGCTCTGCTGTCGGACTGGTGCACAATGCATAAAGAGATGGCTAACACACCAATATCCAATAGGTTCGACCCTATGGAGAATTCGGATGGAAAAAGGTTCAAATGCAACATAACAACGGGGAAGCCTAGACCTATATGCAAGATTCCGAATATACCTGACATGGTAGCACAAGGTGTCGAAAAGGATCGGTAAGCAAGTATAAATCCAGCTAAGAATCCTGTATCCAAGAAACATTAGTACCAAGATCATATCTAAAACATATGTAAAGAAAGACCCGATACAAGTCATTGTGGTAGAAATACTTTCAACTTCACTATCATCAACATCAGGCATAAACAAGGCAGAGTTTTCAAATGAAGACTCTATGGAACCCAAGCCCGAGGACTTACAATCAACAAGATTGACTTCAGGATGAAGATCAGAGTTGAAGGACATGATGGAATCTGCAGAAACAAATTCATCATCACGGGAGTTGAAAATTCTAGAAGCAGAATCAAACTCAGTAGGTACACTAATTTGCGGATCTATAGGAGAGTCCAAAGACTCAACAATAGGAAGATCAAACTTTAAGGTCAAACCGGGGGTATACATAACTGCGACTGGATCAACATCCAAATGAATGGTAGACTGTAATATGGACTCTAGTAAAACTTCATCAGGAGGAAGTATATCGTCCCCGATAGAACACATATCTAAATATTCAAATGGAGGTGTCACTTGGTCAAAAGCTGAGACTAAGTCCCGAGAAGGTAAGCATGAACTCAGAGACTTCTTCTTAGTAGCAGTTGAACTCAAGGAACAATATGCCACATAAGTCCCATGTGACATAGTAGTGCCTAATGAAGAGGGATCATACTGGTCTACAGTTGGGTAATAAGGAGGATCAACGAATGCAAGCTGGTCGATAGTGACGATGCTTTCGTTATGAGGAAAATGCATCACACGAAAGAGCGTAGACACCACAGCATGCATAGCATAAACATAATCATGCCCGAGGATCATATCAAAATCCATAGGGTCCTTTAAAACCATAAAATCAACTAAGACTATTTTTCCACCCAAAGTAAGAGGTATCTGACGGAGGAATCCAATCGGTTCACTAGGTCTTCTATCGAAGGTCAACGACCAATTAATAGCTGGAATAACATTAGGGAAACCCAAATCTCTCCAAGCATAAGTGGATAAGATACTAACAGAAGCTCCTTCATCTACAATGCATTGATCAACCGTATGGTTCCCGATATCAACCTTTATTTGGAAAGGTGTCGAAGAAGGAAGACGAGGTTCGGCTAGACTATTCCAATCAAAGGAAACGATCCTAGGGCTTGGTAGGGGTTCACATCGCACAGATGAAGTACCCCATTTTTCAGTAACATCCAAATTGGTAATGCAGAAGACTTCCGGGATAGGTTCATCAGTCTCGAAAGCACTGATGGGATCGGTCGAAGATTGCATCGATTTGATCACTTCACTCTCCGAAGGAAGAGTGGGGTCGACCAAAGATTGCATTGGTTCAACCACTTTATCAACCAAGGGTTGATCTGACTGTAGGGAATCTATATACAACTTAGGAACAGAGGTTCCTTCAGACATGAACCACACTCTTCGTGCCTCTAGAAAGGCAGGGCATCGGTGAGTAAGGTGATCTCCCTTACAAAGTTTACAAGGGAACTTTGGTTTCCGTCCTATAGGTCGAGATTCCTTTACAACGTCAGTACTCTCAGCATGACTAGCATTGGCTAACAGCTTGCCCCCAGCATGACTTACAGAGGTTGGTTTCTTAGAAGCATAAGACTTTTGAACTAAGGACCACACTTTTTGCACTTCTGGAAGTACATGGCACAAGTAAGTAAGATGGTCTCCCTCACAAAAATTGCAAGGGAACTTATACTTCTGTTTATTGGGTTTGTTGACAACGTCAACTCCCTCAACATGAATTGCAGTGGTTGATCTGGTGTCTCCAGTATGACTCACAGGAACTGGTGACTTGTCATTAATATGACTAGTAGTGATCAATGACGTGTCCTCAACATGACTGATAGTGGTTGAAGACAAACTTTCAGTGTGATTTTCAGTGACTAAAAGTTTTCTCCTAGCATGACCTCCGAAGGTTGGGTAGGTGCCCCCTGCATGATTTGTAGAGGAAGGGTGCTTGGCCCCAGCATGACTCACAGAGGTTGGGTTGCTGCCCCCTTGTTTTGGCATCTTCTTCCTATTCTTCCTCCCCCTATTCATTTTAGAATGCTGGTTACTAGTATTGGTACTTTCGCCACATGAGGTAGAAGGAGGAGGAGAAGATGTTACTGGCAAAGAAGTCACAGGGTTCTGATGCTCTTGATTTGAGGTGCTTACAGAAGAAGCGTCAGGAGCATGCAATGCATTCAGAGTGGAGAACAACCAAACCGGTAGCCCTATAGTGAATCCAAGAAGATTCAGAGTAGCCATTAAGGGAGTACCAATGTTTCCAATGAATGGAATAACACAAGGACCCTTGGAACATGGGTACCTTGATTGGCGCTCGCCGGAACGCTAGACATAGTTTCTTGCTCAAATGAGAAAGTTCTCTAAGGAAAACTAAGATAAGTAGAACAAAGAGCACACCACTAAAAAATGTCCTAGGTAAATCAAACCAGACAAACAAATGCCTTCCAGAGAAGAGTCTGGGATGATGAGGGCCCAGAACAGATCAAAGAAGGAAGAAGAATAGTTACCCGGGGTCCACAATACAATGACTAAGGGTGCAAGCGCTGGAATCACCCAAACGCCCTCCCAAAGACCTGCAAGGTATTTCCTCCCACGTCTGTCCTAGGTACAACAGATATAACCCTCTGCTGCCACCTGTGTATGATCCTATGGTCAGATACTAAGGATACCACCATACCAAAAAATCCTGGGGGAACAGTCTCTGGTCGAATCAGAAGGCGTGGGCAGGGTAACTGAGCCCGAAACTCAAAAGAGTCCCCAAACGCGATCCAATCCTGGTATATGCTCGAAACAGAAAGTAGGAGGTTTATTCCCAACAATCTGATCTCACAAGACCTACTGCATAGATCCCAAGCAAGCTTTGAATGAGGTGGGTTTACCTGTGATAGTCGAACTATGATTTTTGTGTAATGTGTGATCTTGGGTGGTTTAAGGTGTTTTAAACCCAAGATCCTAACCAAGACTAGTTGGTGAATAGTGTAACCTAGAAAAGAAAATGTTACTAGTATATTTTATTAGGGTTCATTTTAAAGGTTACTTGCTTACTCAAAAAGGTAGTGGGTGTGTGAGAGTGGTTATAACAGAAATAGAATACTGAAATGAAATGCGTACCACTAAACAAATCTTTTCTTTTCAATACAAGTCTTACAGATACGATCTAGAATGCATATGCAAAAGCAATTTTTAATCTTTCGAATGCAAAAAAAAGGTAAAAATAAAGTCTAAATGTACAAAATTGAACTAAAAACCTAAGAATGCATCTACTCAAACAAATAAGTATGCAAAAGAAAACTTCTTCTTTTTGATGCAAAGCACTCTTAAATCCTTTAAGCCACTTGCAAGGTACTCTATTCAGAAAATAAATCAAATTTTTTTATGCTTTTCAAAGGTGAGAAACAAAAACTGAAATTGAAAGTGACCTACTATCAAATCAAAAACAAAGAACTTTCAGGTTTCCTTATTGAAACAGTAAAAGCAACCAATACGACTTTTAGATTCTTATTGATGTAAGCATGCCAACCATTGGGAAAAGCATACGAAACCTACTTTTAGACCCAAACAAAGAAAATGACCTACAAAGAAGTATGGTTTGGTAAAGTTAGGTCTGCACACAAACAGGGCAGTCAAGGTCCTGAACAACAACAAAGACACTTGAGCTTTCACTACAAAAAGAAAACTAAATGCATAAGGGAGGATAAGAAACCAATATAAAGAGAAATTTCACTCAAATAGATACAAACAGGGTCAAGTAGACTCAGTGGGTTTCAATCCAGTGGAAATGGAGCAAGCATATTTAGTTGGACTCAAATCAGGGTACAAAACACCAAACTGGTCCACAACCCCCCAACTTGGGTCAACAAGCCCCAAAACTTTCCAAACAAGCCCAAATTGATCAAAGGAGGTCCAAATAATGAACATAGGATCAGTACAAGGATAGGAGACCACTTACAGTGGTTTAACTCAGACCTAGGGTCATCAGGGACCCCAAAAAATGCAGCCACAACCCCCCCAAAACAGGTCAAAACCCAAAAAAATCACTCCCAGAATGTGTGTGCTACTATATATGAGGAAGACCAGCGCACACAATAGGGGAATGCACTACTATGCTTCACAATAGTAGTGCACATGTGGGAAAAGTTAAAAAAATAGGGCAAAAACCCCCGAACTTTGGTCCACAAGGGTTTGCAAGGGCTAGGAAGGGTCTGTAAGAGCCAAGGAGGGTCAAACAAAGCCTAATAACTGATTCTAATCAAGAAATTGAACAAAGAACTTCAAACAACACTAAAGAAATGACCTTGGATACCCCTAAGTAGATAGGATTTCCCTAGTATGGTCTCCATTCTGTTGTGAGGAAAATGCACCTATAGTTCAGTGGAGAAACTACCAACTTACAGGTATGAAAGATAGACCTACAAATGTTCTGCAAGTGAAACTAGTAAGCAAAGATATTTAAGGTTAGAAAGGTGAGTACCTTATTAAGAAGGTTGATCCAAGCTTTCCCTTCCTTGCTCTTCAATGCTATCCAGTATCGCAATGCCCACACCTGCAAAACAACTTGATACCTTTCTCAAATACATTTGACTACATATATAAGACTGATATCCATGACATAATAAGACATCAAACTATAATCAAACAATAATCAAATCTAAGACACACATAAATAGGTTATCTTTGGAAAGGAAAGAACATCTGATCTTTATTAATGAATGAAGCAAGTACATAAAGTTATACCTTCCTTCAAGCTTGGCACTTCACGAAACCTAGATTCAAGGTCTGCTACTTTTGTTCTCCAAGGATCCCAACCTCTAATCAATTGTGTTAGGGTTTATCAGAAATTGAGGCACAAGAGAGGGGGATGAGGGTCTCCATTCCTCCAGCATAAAATTGTTATAGGCTTGGCCCCCTCACATGGCCCTTCTACCTTCCTTATATAGTTAATGAAGGAGAGGAAAAGTAGTTATAACCGATCAGGAGGTTGACAAACCAACTCATTTCAAACAAAATTCGATATTTTGACTAGTTCAGGAAAGTGCCCTACTCTTCCTACTGCAAACCAGCGCATTTCTCAAGGTGTGCGCTACTTTATTGAAGCAAAGTTGCATATTTATGAGGGTGTGTGCTACTTTATTGAATTGGAGTTGCATATTTTCCAAGGTGTGCGCTACTCTATAGGCATAAGAGTCGCGCACACATCCTAGTATGCCCTACTCTATGCATAGGAAACCAACGTTTTTGGAGAAAAATGGCCAAAAACATGGTTTTGTGATGATTTTCAGGAGATGGTTTGGTCTGGAAAAATGTTCCTAAGGGTTATAACCATCAAATGGGCCAAGAGTGAGGTAATTTCAACCATTTTTAATGTCCCAAATGACCCTTCAATCCACAAGTGTCCTGTTGTGTGACTAAACTTGATCTCAAGAAGTGTCGTCATGCTACCAAGCGATACAAGTGTCGTCATGGATGGAGAAGTGTCATTTTAAGCTATAACAGGGATTTGCCATGATCTCATGGTTTAGCAGGAAGCAGTCTAGTGTGTCTCTCAGCACAACTGAAGCGGAATATATTGCTGCTTGCTCTGCTAGTTGTGAAGCGTTATGGCTTCGGAAGTTGTTATCAAGATTGTTTGACTTAGAGATGGACCCCACTATGATCCTGTGTGACAACTAGAGTTGTATCCAAATGATAGAGAATCCAGTGTTCCATGATAAGTCAAAGCACATAGAGATCTGATATTTCTATATACAGGATATTGTGCAGAAAGGAGCTATCTAGCTTGAGTATGTGAGCACTGACGAACAAGTTGCTGATGTATTGACCAAACCTCTGTCTCAAGTAAAGTTTGAGTATTTCCGAGACAAACTTGGTGTAGTTCAGAAGGACCCTCCTCGAAAGGGGGAGTGATATGGTAGCAGATGAGGATGTGGATACTTGTATTAGTGATACCGACGATGAGGTTGATGAATGGTCCTTAGATTGGGTCTAAGTTGACAAGTGGATTGTATCATTCTTGAACACATGTCCTAAAAGAGATCCGTAGACATATGTCTCTGAGAAAGAACTCCCTAGTGGACGATAGGACTGCATCATCCCTGGACCTTTGGTTCAAAAGGTACGTGAGAGGACTGCATCGTCCCTGAACCTTTGGTTCAAAAGGTACGTGAGAGGACTGCATCATCCCTGAACATTGGTTCAAAAGGTACATGAGAGGATTGCATCGTCCATGAACCTTTGGTTCAAAAGGTATGTGAGAGGACTGCATCGTCCCTGAACATTGGTTCAAAAGGTACGTGAGAGGACTGCATCATCCCTGAACATTTGGTTCAAAAGGTACATGAGAGGACTGCATCGTCCCTGAACATTTGGTTCAAAAGGTACGTGAGAGGATTGCATCGTCCCTGAACATTGGTTCAAAAGGTACGTGAGAGGACTGCATCGTCCCTGAACATTTGGTTCAAAATGTACGTGAGAGGACTGCATCGTCCTTGAACATTTGGTTCAAAAGGTACGTGAGAGGACTGCATCGTCCCTGAAAATTTGGTTCAAAAGGTACATGAGAGGACTGCATCGTCCCTGAACATTGGTTCAAAAGGTACGTGAGAGGACTACATCATCCCTGAACATTTGGTTCAAAAGGTACGTGAGAGGACTGCATCGTCCCTGAACATTGGTTCAAAAGGTACGTGAGAGGACTGCATCATCCCTGAACATATGGTTCAAAAGGTACGTGAGAGGACTGCATCGTCCTTGAACATTGGTTCAAAAGGTACGTGAGAGGATTGCATCGTCCTTAAACATTTGGTTCAAAATGTACGTGATTGGATTGCATTGTCCATAGACATGAGACTTGTCTAAAATTGGTAAGGAATGATCATCTTGGAAGTAGATCTGGATTGCATCATCCATAGACATGAGACTTGTCTAAAATTGATAAGGATTGATCATCCTGGAATTTGATCTGGATTGTATCGTCCATGGACCTATGTCCTAAAAGTGAGAGGGATTGATCATCCCGTAATAGGATCTTGTGTATTGCAGAGTATGTTGCTATGATCCAGATGCTGTAGATCGAGATGATCCAGATGTTGTAGATCGAGATGATCCAAATGCTGTAGATCGAGATGATCCAGATACTGTAGATCGAGATGATCCAGATGCTATAGATCGAGATGATCCAAATGCTGTAGATCGAGATGATCCAGATGCTGTAGATCGAGATGATCCAGATGTTGTAGATCGAGACGATCCAGATACTGTAGATCAAGATGATGATGTTGATCATGATGATCCAGATGTTGCTGTTGATCGAGATGATCCAGATGTTGCTGTTGATCGAGATGATCAAGATGATGCTGTTGATCGAGAGGATCCAGTTGATGATGTGATGATGTTGATCGAGAGGATCCAGTTGATGATGATGCTATAGCTGTTCGAGTGCTGCAGAAGGTGAAGACTCAATACTAACGATGCTTATACTCTAGTATTGAAGACCTGAAGATATTCCAGTAACTGGTTGATTTATTGATGATGTTGAGAAAGCTTCCAATGATTTATAGATGTATCATGTATGATGTTGTTGACTCCTTGCTCCTGCAGATGTTTTTATAATATCCTTCTCGTTAAGGGGGAGTGTTGAAATATTGTAACTTCGAAGAATATTATATTTGTACTTTATTATTCCGGAGTTGTTTCATTCCTTCATGAAGAACTTATTGTATATCCGGAGATGTTTATTCCTCCGTCGGAATGTGGTAACTTGGGTTATTAGACTTCCCTAGTGGGGGTCGGCCCTGTATGTGTTATGTGGGTCAAAGGGTTATTAGACCACCCTAGAGGGGTCGGCCTAGTCAGTTGTAATGGGGTGTTTAACCCAGTGGTTAAAGTTGGGGCCGACCTAGTAAGTGTAAAGTCAAGTCGGAGTTGTGTATAAATAGAGAAGGGGTGTTCCTCATTTAACACACACTACACTCACTTGTGAATAGTGCATAGGTGAGGGAGAGGTCTGCTATGGAGGAGAAGGAGCTTGTAATGTCCCCTCCTATCATACCAGCATGATAGAGAGGATCATTGTGCTTAAACCGGGCAATTTGCCCCAATGCTTACTAAACAAAACATCCACATATATAAAAAGACAGGCATGCAGATGTACAAATCTAAGCAAACATAGCAGAAGTAAATCATGTGCAGAATTAACACACGTCCATCATACATTCCATATTTTCATGTCATTCATCAATTGAGCAATATCAAACTATCAAACGAGAATACTTATCTTAAACCAAGTAGTTCCTGAGCAACCAGCTACGCTTCTGCAACGTTCCACCCAACCGTAGGCCAGTGTGCTCCTCAATCTCTCAGCACCACTGCCACCCCCGAGCTGGGCATGATCTCCACAAGGAAAAGGGGAAAACAGGCTCTCACATAGCCAAAGGTATATCACAATCAGCCAAGCCAATCAGCAATTGGGTTTCTCAGGCTGTTAAGAGATGGGTGCAGGTATCATCAAAAGCATAAGTGTTGGGCAGGAGAAAAATGCCTATACAGTGGGATTCCTAACAGTGGGTTTCTACCAGTTCCAGAAAAACGTGGGTAGACTCAAAGCAAAATGGCAACTAGGAAAAATCGACTGGGAGAGCAACCCATTTCAGGAAAATGCCCCCAAGGGCAAAAATGACCTCCCTTAGTCCAAAATCGCGCCCCTCCTTCCCCAGCTGCTGCAAAATACCAAAACGCGTTTTTGGGCATGGAAAAACGTAGGAAATGGTGAAAAACGTGAAGGTTAATACCCCAACAGGCTCAGCCTGCGTGAGAGGAAGAATGCCATGGGTGAAGAATGGCTTTTGGGCCAATTTCGTGGGGGTTTTCTTGCCCAGCAAGCCAAAACTCGATTTCCCAGGTTGCTGTCTTTCCCATACACGAAAATTGATAGCCATACCTCTCCCATCCCAAGGCATTAATTGCCTCAACCAATTCTTGGAAGAATTAAAAGATTGGGTGCATGAGACCAAATGGGTAGTTGAGAGTTCATGGGTTTCCTCAATGTAATGGTTTAACACCATGGCTCAAGGGTTTGGTTATTTCCCCCCCCTATTCCTTGTAAAGATCATGCCCCCATCTCTTTTGTTGCATTGCGTAGCTGGTTGTGGGTTTTTTCATTAAAATTGCATATTTACATGATGTCCGATGTTTCATTGTGCACCGCTAGCACACGAACCATATGCATCTATTCTAATTGTCGATACATAAAATGACAAATCAGTGGCGGGGCCTTGGCCTTGAGCTCCTCGCCATGACTAAATAACAATATTTACATCATTTACAATATTAATGCAATAGGGTCAAGCTGGGGACATTACATTCCCCTCCCCTTGGAATAACACCGTCCTCGGTGTTCCAACACTTCGGAATAAATACCCACTTTACATATGTCCAAAATTCACAAAATGTGGTAGGTTTGTCCTGCAATTCACCCTTTACTTGGGTCTTTCAGGACTAAGTCCTTTGGTCTTTACAAACTGCTCTTGCTGGCTGGGACCTTCTAGCTCTGCATGAGGACATCGTTTCAAAACAATTCCTTCTTTTTCTTTTCCCTCCAACTGGCCCACGAACTTGGCTAATTTACGGTTGTTGTCCTCTTGATATTCTCTTGTTGGGCAGTCATGGAGGCAATGATTTCCTCCACATCCCCAACATTTCATTGGCGGCTTTACCTTTTCCCGGACCATTTCCTTTGAGTCTTCACACCTAGGACGTTTCTTAATCGGACGATTGGATGAATGCTTCTTCATTGACCCACTTTCCTTTCCCTTGCTGATTGCTTCCAGAATGCTTTTTACCTCTTTTTGCAGACGAATAGAGTCCTGCAAAGCCTCATGGTTTCTCTCATTTTGTTGCCTCTGTAGCTTGAGCATCTCCCCAAGATTCTCTTGGGTCCTGACAATTGTTTGAAGAAGACTTTCAGCCAACTCTAATAGCCCTCGGTCTGCTGCCATGGTCAATGGGCACAACAGAACACACTTTGCCTACTAGCAACACTTTCTTGTGCCGGCTACAACCAATTGTTTCACTTTCTTACCTGTGAAATTCATCATGGGAATTCTTTGTTAGGAAAAGCATAACATATCATTAAGATTAGTCAATTATTTTCCTAATCGACATAGAATGTCCATGCTTTATTCATGGGATTTTCACACTTCTCATGCTTTCCCAACATACACATGAACTCATTCATGTTCATCCTTTCACAAGAAATTTACTATTTCAGCATTCACAATTCATCTCAAGCAATTAAACACAATCTATTTTCAGCCATGATATGCACTCAACAATCTTTTGTTTTATAAATGCATCAATCAAAAGGAAAGAGAAGAGTAGGGGTTTCTCCCTCTTAGTCCTGTTCTATAATGGAGCTACACCACCGCTATGGTTTCATGCTCCTTAGTCTCTTTCACTTCAACGTGAATGCTTTGACCTTCCTTCCTTGGCTATGACACTTAGTGTCTAAGGTCTGCGTATGGATTTTTAGCTAGGGCACCCTTCCCATTATTGCCTACAGAACCTTGGGTTGCTAGGATCCACTTGTATCCACTAGCACCATCTTTCATTACTGCTCATACTGAGCTTTTTAGGACGGTCACATGTCTACATGCATCTCTAGGATGCCTTCATAATCCTTGCTTCCAGCAATACCTACCTGTATTGGATGTCTTCACTTTATTCCACGGGATCCTTCTTTGCTTTACGAGCCTTGGATTTTCCGTGAACACAATAACGAATGTTGGGCCAGCATGTAGGCTACTCCACAATCATTCGAATAGGCAATTTCGGGCCAGTACGTCGACTGGGTTTATCAATCACTTCCTTTAGCAACATGCTAGGCCAGTGCTCCGACTGGTTTTATCAATTGTTTAAGGGGTGTTGGGCCAGCGTACACACTGCTTTACCATATCAAGTGGTTAATGCGCAACTAGTCACTCTCTGGACTTATCAAGAACTTTATAGCGTTCAACCAGCTACTCCTTGGATTTCTTAATAATTTATATCGCCCACTCATTGACTCTCTGGATCACCAGCAATTCATATCGCCCACTCATTCACTTTCTGGTCTTACCAGCAATTTATAGTCTTTCAGGGTCTTTCCTTCCTGCAATGACCAAGGTTTCCAACAAAGGAACAATAGTGTATCAGCTTAGCTGTTAGAGTAATTATACCTGAAATCTTCATTATTCCAAACAAGACATAAATGAAAACGAATACTTATCTGTATTGTGCGTTTCCCCTCTGGTCCACAGGATCCTGCTTCGCTTTGCAAGCCTTGGGATCGCCTATGGACTTGGATATAGTTAATGCTTAACCAGTACACCTCCCCATCGGCTGGATTTACCAAGCATTTGGTGGTGCCCAACCAGTCCCATACCTGGTTGGCCCTCTCCAGTGCCGAGCCAGCACATTCGTCAGGTCATCGACCAATGGAAGGAAACTGCGCCACTGACCATCATAGGTCAAGGCTCTACTAAGGAGCCATAGGTATCTCAGGGTTTTCAGTCAGTCATCGGCGCCCGCCCTCCCACTGCTGTCCCAATAGAGATTTCAGGGTTTTCAGTCAGTCATCGGCGCCCGCCCTCCCACTGCTGACCCAATAGAGATTTCATGCCTTTACCAATGCCACCACACCTTCTTGCACCATAACCCTTCACACCCATCAGCTCTTCATTTATACAAGGACGCCACTCCTTCTTTTGTGCAAATCGGTGGTCCCTTTTAGGAACTTTATAGGTGACTTTCTTGACTGTAGGTTGACATGACCCCTACTCACACAAGGATGATACCTTCTCTTATTACACAGCTCTTCGGGACTGTCCATCCCTTCTGGTAATATTTCACGTGGGCATAGAAAGGTTTCCAATTCCCATACAGTCTCTTTGCGTACCCTTCTTCACTTTGCCCTTTAATGTGCAGTATCAATCTGCATCTGTGTAGGCTGACAACACAAGAAGGATAAGCAAGCTCATCAGTATTTCTATTCAATTCTTAACCACATTCCATATCATTCACTACCAAGTATTGAAACACCAGGAATGCGTCCATTCCCTTAGGGTGTAGTCAATATTGAAAACCCTATCATGACCCAACACCAGAAAAGGTGTGCACCCCCTTTCCGATGTGCGCCATGTAGGCCCTAATCATACTCAAGCAATCTGCAATGTTATAAATAAGATAGAGCATGCTCTGTGTATTAACCCTAATAATTTAGACATGCATGTTCTTGTCTAGGGTCACGGAATACTCATTCATTTTGCAGATTTGTCTCACATGCCTTCTGGGCATAGCTTTACCATCTCACCTTCATGGTTTACCGTCATGCGGTTCGGCTGAGACATTATCAATGGCGTTTCACCCGAAACCTATTTCCGAAGCATGGGGTCTTTCCCATCTAGTTTGGCTTCTGCAGGCCATCACACATGATCTTCCTGCAATGTGTCATCTTGGCACACTTTATCAAATAGCCAAACCGTCAGCAACATTTAGCAATAAGCTTCAAATTCGAAACATTTACAAATCTGATATCTACAACTGTTCTTACTAATAGAACTTAGAGCTCTCAACCATGAGATTCCTTCTCATAAGCTCTAGATCAAATTTCACAGTCATATCATTCATACAATGCATCACAAAATTTATAAACTCTCTCAATGCACATCTACTCAATGCTTCCTTGCATTGTTTCATGAGTACTATGCATTCAAGCATATTATGATCGAAACATGACTATCTCATATAACTTGCATTACCATAATCAGGACCACCAGTCCTCACTTGCTTTGGTTATTAAGCACATAACCAACGTACACATGGCAGGTTATAAATTTATATGAATGCATTGATATTTCTAAGCAGTCATAGGGTGTAAGGATCATTTCCTTCACTTATCCACACATCACCAAGCTTGGTAGGTTAACAGTCCCAATTGGTAACCAATATCTCATGCAAACTATCTCAACATAACTCAAACATAGTTGAAGAGATCTTACCAAATCCCCTTTCCACATTCATGCAATTGGGCACCATTAATCATTACCTGCATGGTTACCATCAACATCGCCTGATGTTACCTGATCAATTGGCCTCTTACCAAGGCTGCTCAGTCCTTTTGCCAACTTTATGATCATAGATTTGTTGCACCATTCTTTTTGCAAAATGTTGTTGGCTTCATGCAACAACATCCTCAGCACACTTAGCCATGCTCTTTGTTATCTTTGGTCCTACAACCAATACCAACATCAATAGTGATTATTAACCACAATATTTTTCATTAGTGGTTCATTGCATATGCAGACTTCATTATTCTACCAATATGAAATATCTCATTTATGCACAAGCATTTCTATATGTACTATGCAATGTTTGTTAGGATGCCATCTAGTGCATATACATCTATGTAATCCTTTACATTTTTAACATTTTTATGCCATATGACAATTTCATAATTATAAGTATGATAACAAACAGAGGTTTAAGAAATTCTTCCCTTTTTGATCCCTCATCGTAACATGGAATTCCTCTTCCATATCATGCAACTGTAGAAATTGCCCATATTGACAACAAAATTGTGTTTGTCCAAGCAACCGCTGACACTCTTCTGCACTAAATATCTATGATATATGTAGTCCTCATTCAAACTCTGGTCATGTATCATCGTTCCCTACTGGAAAAGCTTTCCAATGCCTGTTTTCATGCTTCATTCCGACATCAGGTGTGGAAACTGCATCCCTTCAAAAATGACAACTTTCACTACAATTCTACACATTTTACATAGTTGCATTTTGGTCCAGAATGCCAACTTTAGCCACCTGCGGAAGAAAATCTATGAGGAATCACAAAAACATATCTATCGGGCGAAGTTATTCCATATAACAAGGAACACTCATCAATTCACGGATCTCAATTCTGATGCACCCTTCATCTTCTATGAATTTCTGGGTTTTACTACTTCTCACTTTTCACATTTCTCCAAAATTCCAAAATTTGGGCCAAAATGGCTATCTCCCAAACGGTGCATTTCTGGAAAATCTTCATCTAACGGAAACTGTCCGTCTTAATGAGAATATGAAATGTCTAGTTCAGTAAAATTTCTGATTCCCACATCTAGGGTCACTTTTACTGTCCACCAGCTTTTCAAAATCCTGAAAAAGTGGCCCGGAACAGTGCTTTTTGGCCTTCTTGCTCATCCCGACTTCACATCCTTTGGAGTTTGGCTCCAAGATTCTGAACTTAACATCGTGTCTGCTTCATGACTGCCTCATATCAATTTCAGCTCAAACCGACCTTCTGTCAAGCCTCGGGACTCTGTCCTTCAAAAGTCACTATTATCCAATTTCTGTCAAATCGGAGTGTAATGGGCTCGGGGTCTTCACTGGTTCTTTCATGGACTTCATCAATGGCCTCCGAGCCCCACAGGAATCATTTCATTCTGAGTCCGGCTGTTCCTGTTATTCAAAAATTAAGTTATCGTCACTTTTTTTTTTTTTTTTTTTTCGCGCGCGCGGGCTGGTTCTCCGAACGCTCCCGCAATGCGGAGCAGTTCAGCGAACACTTCCGCAATTACGGAGCAGTTCGGCGAACACTTCCGCAATGGCGGGGCGATTCGCTGAATTCTCCCGCAACTGCGGAGCCATTCGGCGAAGGCTTCCGTTGCGGAGCCATTCGGCGAATGCTCCCGCAATTGCGGAGCCATTCGGCGAAGGCTTCCGCCATTTCGGAAGACTTTCCCGAATCCTCCCGCGATTTCGGAGCCGTTCGCGGAATCCTTCCGCAGTTTCGGAAGACTTTCCCGAACTCCTTCCGAAACAAACTTTAAACAAAATTTTTGAAAACACTTAGAAAATTTTTCTTCTTTTTCGGAGCAGTTTGCCGAATTTTTATGCGTTGCGGAACAACTCGCAGAATCTTTCCGCAAATGTCGGAAGATAATTCCTTCCGCAAACTTCGGAAGGGAATTCCTTCCGAAATTCAGGGCAACTTCCCGAACTCTTCCGCGTTGCGGAAAAACTCGCGGAATGCTTCCGCAGTTTCGGAGCAATTCGCTGAATGCTTCCGCAATTTCGGAAGACATTCGGGAATTCCTTCCGAAACAGTTTTAAACAAAATTTTTAAACAGACTTAAACAAAAATTTCTTCAAACAGACTTGAACAAATTGAAAACTTTCTTCGTGTCAGAGATGACTGTAATTGGAGTTGACCCATAGAGGCCCAATGCTGCAACCAGCAGCTCTGATGCCAAATGTAATGTCCCCTCCTATCATACCAGCATGATAGAGAGGATCATTGTGCTTAAACCGGGCAATTTGCCCCAATGCTTACTAAACAAAACATCCACATATATAAAAAGACAGGCATGTAGATGTACAAATCTAAGCAAACATAGCAGAAGTAAATCATGTGCAGAATTAACACACGTCCATCATACATTCCAGATTTTCATGTCATTCATCAATTGAGCAATATCAAACTATCAAACGAGAATACTTATCTTAAACCAAGTAGTTCCTGAGCAACCAGCTATGCTTCTGCAACGTTCCACCCAACCGTAGGCCAGTGTGCTCCTCAATCTCTCAGCACCACTGCCACCCCCGAGTTGGGCATGATCTCCACAAGGAAAAGGGGAAAACAGGCTCTCACATAGCCAAAGGTATATCACAATCAGCCAAGCCAATCAGCAATTGGGTTTCTCAGGCTGTTAAGAGATGGGCGCAGGTATCATCAAAAGCATAAGTGTTGGGCAGGAGAAAAACGCCTATACAGTGGGATTCCCAACAGTGGGTTTCTACCAGTTCCAGAAAAACGTGGGTAGACTCAAAGCGAAATGGCAACTAGGAAAAATCGACTGGGAGAGCAACCCATTTCAGGAAAACGCCCCCAAGGGCAAAAACGACCTCCCTTAGTCCAAAATCGCGCCCCTCCTTCCCCAGCTACTGCAAAATACCAAAACGAGTTTATGGGCATGGAAAAACGTAGGAAATGGTGAAAAACGTGAAGGTTAATACCCCAACAGGCTCAGCCTGCGTGAGAGGAAGAATGCCATGGGTGAAGAATGGCTTTTGGGCCAATTTCGTGGGGGTTTTCTTGCCCAGCAAGCCAAAACTCGATTTCCCAGGTTGCTGTCTTTCCCATACACAAAAATTGACAGCCATACCTCTCCCATCCCAAGGCATTAATTGCCTCAACCAATTCTTGGAAGAATTAAAAGATTGGGTGCATGAGACCAAATGGGTAGTTGAGAGTTCATGGGTTTCCTCAATGTAATGGCTTAACACCATGGCTCAAGGGTTTGGTTATTCCCCCCCCCCTATTCCTTGTAAAGATCATGCCCCCATCTCTTTTGTTGCATTGCGTAGCTGGTTGTGGGTTTTTTCATTAAAATTGCATATTTACATGATGTCCGATGTTTCATTGTGCACCGCTAGCACAAGAACCATATGCATCTATTCTAATTGCCGATACATAAAATGACAAATCAGTGGCGGGGCCTTGGCCTTGAGCTCCTCGCCATGACTAAATAACAATATTAACATCATTTACAATATTAATGCAATAGGGTCAAGCTGGGGACATTACAGAGCTCATGTCTAGGGTTTGCATCTTTGTGTTTGCTGGTCATCTATATTGAGGAAGCTTTGTTGAGTTTTCTACTCCATGAGGGTTTCCGAGGATAAATCTGTGTCTCTTGTGTTTATGCTGTGCTTGTTGTTCTTTCAGTGATCCTGTATATGCTATTGTTGTGAAATGAAATGCAATGCTGATATTTTCTGTCTTAGCATATTGAATCTTAACATAAAATGGGCTCTACAAGCCAATTCATCCAATTTTTCCACCTAGAAAACACCAAAATAGGTAAAAAAATGACTTGTTATATATCTCCTACAATTGAAAATAGTTTTCTTATGACTTGTTTTATGTCTCCCACACTTGAAAATGGATTTGCCTAATCTTGTCAATGAATTTTTCAGCTCTTAATTCTTCACTTGTGGTGTCTTCCCTCACTCCTCCTTATTGTCCATATACAACATCTAGAAGTGAAGGTGGAAGATACCTAAAACAAGTTTCAAAATGGGACCTACCAATGTAAGTGTGGGCTTCTCTATTATAAGAGTGTTGAATATAAATGATATTTTCATCCCAAGTCTTCATATTCTTCTTATTGTAACCCTCAAAAGTTGCACCAAATTCCTATTGACTACTTCTATCTTCCCATCTGTTTGAGGATAGAATGTTGTATATCTCTTCAACTTAGTCTCCATATTCTCCCAAAGTGTAGTCCAAAATTCATTGAGAAATATGTTATCCTTGTTTGAGATGATGCTCCTTGGTATCCAAAAGTGCACCCAGACCTGCTAAAAGAACATGTGCGCTGCTTCTTGTCCTTTGATGGTATTTTTACAAGGAATACATATGCACATCTTGCTAAATATGTCAACTACCACAAAAAATAGTCATGTCCCTTCCCAGTGGTTGGTAAAACACCCACAAAATCCATGGAAATGCTTTCCTAAGGTCGAGTGGGAACATGAAAGGGATGATATAGACCTTTCCTTCTATGAATGGGTTTCCTAGTAAAACACAATATGCATCCTCTAATATATTGTGCTACATATTCTTACATTTTGGGCCAATACACATACCTTTGTAAGTTAGCAACTGTTGTAATCTAAGGGATTACATGGAGTTACCAGTAGTACATCGATCATACATATATGTACATTGCACACATAATCATATATACATGAGAGAGAAAGCGAATAGTCACGGGGACCCAAGGAACATGTATCTTTATTTATTCGACATGCCAAACATGTACAAAAAACATCTCTCTTTCCTTGGCTCACCAACCTATTATATATTTGACACATACAATTATTTTGTTATTGTTTCATAATTGCTCGGTTGACTACCATAACCAACATGACTAAATGGGCCGACTATATGCTAGTCGATCGGGAGGACCTAGTCGGATGGTCGAATAGGATCCTCCAACATCTCCCCCACCCTAAAACATTTCTTCGTCTCGAAGAGACTCAGGGAGATGCAAAATTTGGAGACACATTTTACAATATAATTGCTACTATTTGTGCGATGACATGGATTTTTGACCTGGAGGGATGCATTCGACACAAGCTTCGACAAGTTCTAGAGCAGAAAGAGTGAGTCGGTGCTAGAAGTCATCCCATTCTTATAAGATGGTCTTGATATTTACTGTTAGGCTGGTCAGTTCAGAGAGCTGGAGAGTTTGATCTGCATTAGTTCTCTCATAAGATTTTGCATGTCAGGACCACAAGCTTGTATTTGAAGCTTAGTAGACCTCATTAGGTAATAAATCCATGGATTAAGACGACCGAATTCTTCTTGAGATTTCTTTCCTTGCTGGAGCCATTGGTACTGATTTCATTGGAGCTGTTCTTGTCATTGCTTTTCCATATGGATTCGTTGTTCTAACGCTTGAGCTGTGTCTGGAGTGGACGACTACTTCTATTGATATAGTTCCAATATAGTATTTTGTTTCTTTTGTGTATCTATGCAAAATTTTCCGTAATAAGAGTACCAATTGTTTAAGACAACATATGCATTAGTCATTTGGGGTTCATATTCTTTTAACTTGGCATCGTATTCTGTGAATGTTTTGAATTATTATGTCAGGAGGAAGCCTGTTTCATCTTGTCCTTTCTGGAGTAGCTATTCTTGAATTTCGTCATTTTACTCCAGGACATATTCGAAGAGAGATTTAATTCTATCAAGTGGTTTCTCTGGTCTGGCAACTGTGCAATACTTTGTTGTACTTTTTCAGCGCAAATAGTTGATGTATATTTTCTTCTTCCTTAACTAGTTTGAGTTTTTTAGAGTTGTCTTTCCATCATTTGTTACATTTTGCGGTGGCCACTTTGATAAGATTATCAAGTTCTTTTTCCTGCATTGATGAAGGTGACAAGGAAACTAATTTTTCTTCCTGTCCTTCTGCTGGTTTGATCGAGAATATGATATTGGGATCCTTCTTACTTTTCTTGCCTTTCTTTTTTGATTTCTTGGAATCATTAGTAGAGTTTGGAGCTATTAGTGGTGTAGTAGTTGTATCTGCAGTGGATGTGGTCATGGAAACAGATGTCGTAACTGATGAGGTTGATGGTGGAACTGGTGATGATGGAGGCTCTAAAGATACTGGTAGTGGTGGTGTTGGTGTTAAATACAACGATGATAGTAAGGGGGGTGACAACAGTAAAGGGGGTGATGATGGTAGAGGTAACGATTGCAGAGGAGGTGATGGTAAAGGAGACAACGTTGGTAAGCTGTCGATAGTAGAAGTAATTGAAAATGTTGAAATTGTAGTCAACTGCTCGAATGTATAAGGGTAAGATAGATGGGTTGTCTGGGGTGGTAAGGAAACTAGAAATTGTAGAGGAGGTGTTTGCTTGAAAAAGTCATTAAAGTCTTGTACAAAAGTTGTGAGACTCGAGGGTGAAGGTGGAGTATTTTTAGCAGCTGGAGAGTGTTGTAGGCAAACCGGATCCCATGTTTTTATTAAACATGGGAGCCCCAATTTTTATTTACAAAGGCAATGTTTAATTTCCTGATTCATTTTGGGGTTTCATGATGTTGATCTTGCATTTTATTTCTTTGTCATGAATCAATCCAACTAATAATTTTTCCTTTGAAAATTCATTGATTTTGTGTGTTTTTGTGAGTTGCAGAAAGCATAAATTTTCTCCAAAGTTTGTCCTTTCCACAACCTGCAATCCACAATGCGGATTGTGGATGCTTGGTTATTCGGATTTGAAATTTCTTTTTTCCGTAACCTGCAATCCGCAATTGCGGATTGCGGATGTCGGAAATGATTTGGAATAAATTGGTTCTTCTTTTCCACAACCCGCAACCTGCATTGTGGATTGTGGAAAGTTTCAAAAGATAAGTTTGCACCTTGTGTACCTGCAACCCGCATTGCGGATTGCAAAAAGTGTTTGAAAAATAAATTTGCGCTTTGCATTTCCGCAATTCGCAACCCGCAATTGCGGATTGCGGAATGCAGAAAGAATATCGTTTTTAATTGTGTCGTTTGCGATCCCGCAACCCACAACCTACAATTGCGTATTGCAGAATTTTTATTATTATTATTTATATTTAGAGTTGTGTTTCCGCAACCCGCAACCTGCATTGCGGAAAGGATGTACATTTTTTCCAAAATAATTTCCGCAACTTTTCTTCCGCATGTTGCATTTTAGATCTTAGACGTTGATTTGTTTTGATCCTACGATCCAGATTTCATCCCCAGAATTTGTTAAATATTTTAAATATTTTGTTTTCTTTTACCATTTTCAATTTCGCGAATTTCACCTGCGACAAGGATTTTACTGCCAGTTTTTACCAGGGTTGTTTTCTTGCCGTTTTCATAGCACAGGTTGGTTTTTCTTTATTTTCCCATTGGTTGTTTACGTATTTTCTTCATTTTAAAACTGTTTATTGATTGGTTTTTATTTATTTATTTATCAGAATTTACCAGTTTCCCACCATGTCGAGAAATACCCGTTCCAAGATAGCCCAGAATGACTTGATAAACAAAGATCCTAATTTTGGCATTCTCACCGATACCAATGATAGAGTGTCTAAAACCTATTAGCTGGATTGGTTATGAATTTATGCATAGCCCTTCAACTTCAAGGTCAATAAGGGGGTCAATATAATTTTTTTCTTTTTGATTCAAACTGCTAAGTTTTTGGTGATCCTTTCATTTGCTGAGTTATTTCGAATACAATACATTAACTCAATTAATTGTGCAACAACTTCTTCCTTTGTTAAGAGTTGTAAGAGCTCATTAAGTGTTTTATTTTTGGAGTCTGTAGTGTTTTCTCCAGCTGCAATTTCTGTAAATATTTTTGTAGAATTGGTAAATATTTATTTTTGCTTTAGTGGGTTAGGATAGTCATATTCCTTTCTTTGTATTCTTGTGACATGGGGGTTATCCCCTCCGGTCTTTGTACCTTGTCTGGTGATTATGTGTTCAGACCTAAATGTTGGCACATCATCCCATATAAAGTATTGCATTACCCCCTATATTGTGGTGCATTACATATTATTGATGTCGGCTTGGATATATTAGTTTTTATTGTACACCTTTGTCTCCTATATATAGGAAGGAGATCCTTTCATTTTAGTCATGATATTGTGTCTTGTCTTGTCTTGTCTTGTGTATTCAACGCATTGTGTAAGGAGGTTTCCCCCTCGAAGAGGCTGGATATTCATCTTCATTTTATTTATTAAGGCTTGGATTACTCTTTTATGGTATTTTTACGTTCTTTTTATGTTATTTCTGGGAATTGGTTGCATAACATTTGGTATCAAATCTCTTTCATCGAGACCGGTTTCTTCAAAATGAGTGATCTTGGAATTTTTGATATAATTGTTTTTTCTACAAGGATTTAGAAATAGATATTAAAAAACCATCTCTGGAAAAGGCCAAGATATCTATGATCCAATTTTCAGATCCTGATACATAACAGGTTCAGATATATTTTCCTTGGAAGCTAGGATTTTTGACTAGTCCAAAAACTAGTTTAAAACAAGTGTTCTGGGGAAAATGGTTATATATGGGGCATAAAACGGTTATATATGGGGCATACGAGATCCAAATTGAGTGAGACAATTTTCATTAGAAATGGGACATACCATAGTATCTATGGTAGAATTTTCAATCTCGGATCCAAAATATTGGACACGTGGAAGTCCATACAAGTTTGATCTTCTAAAATGACAAAAAATAACAGGCGTTGGGAGATTTGCCATATCTTTTTGTTGGCTCCTCAGAATTAGGTCAGACCTATGGAATTGAATAAAGGAGATATCAAGGTACTACAGGAAGAAGTTTTAGACTCAGAGGATTCGAAATTGAAGATTTATATAAGTTGCAAGGCTGGCTAGACAATTAAGCTCAAAATCAGGCTTTTACAAGGTGTGTATTTTTTAATTTGAATAAATTTTGATTCATAGTTCTGCTTGGGGTAATTCAAAAGGTGTCGTGAAGAATATATATCATAAATTTGTTATAAATTACTCCTAAAAAGGGAACCTCTACACCAAATATGCCTTCATACAGTTCTACATGGACTTATGATGAAGGTGAAGAAATGGGCAAGGACATATCTGGATTACAAGAGAAGACAATCACAAAAGATGCACTAGCATCAATCCTAGGAAAAACAAAGGATGAACTAAAAGTGAAAATGGATTATTTAAAAAAATACATAGATGATTTGAAGGGTTTGAAAGGGAACATGCAATATTTGAAAGAAGGGTTGACAAAGTTGCTACAAGAAGGGATTCCTAGAAGTGACAAGATCTACCATGAAATTCATGATGAAAACACAAGGAATATACATCATGACTTTAGGGACTCTAACTTGGGGTCAAAAACCAACTACATCCCAAAGATCGATATGAGGAAGTTTGATGGAACGAATCCGGTAACATGGATACTACAAATGGAGCAGCTCTTTGAGCTACATGAGGTGCAATCCACACAAAAGGTACGCATTGCATCTTTATATTTGGAACCTAGTCAGTTTATGTAGTATAGATGGATTTTCTCGCGTAAATCACTTGTAACTTGGGAAATATTTACGGAGGTATTGATAGCACATTATGAGGACACAAAGAGAAATACCTTCTTTAGCCAATTGCTAAATCTCAAACAAAAGGGTTCAATTGGGGAGCACATTGAGAACTTTCAAAGATTGAATATCAAGATCACATATATTCCAGAGGAATATCTGACTGGTGTCTTCATAGGAAATTTAAAGGATAACATCCAACATGAGGTTTTCCTTTGGGAACCTAATTCCTTGGAGCATTCATTTAGGGTGGCAAGAAAAGTTGAAACCAAAATTATGGAAACACGGAATTCTACCACTTACAACTATAAAAAAGGAAGTGTGGTCTCGACTCATCCACAACCTACTAGGTTGACACAACAACAACTAGGGGAAAAAAGAGCAAAAGGGATTTGTTACATTTATTATAGAAAATACAATAAGGGCCACAAGTGCACTAAGAAGAAACTATTTTACATAGATTGTGAAGAAGAGGAAGAAAATGAACAAGAAGCATTTAAATAAGAGGATTCACACTAGGAACTAACACCGGGGATTGAAGCAACATAAATTAATCCCACCATATCTTGTAATGCTTTGGCCGGAATTACCACTCCTCAAACTCTCAAGATATAAGGCTATATCAAGAAGAAAAAGGTAATAGTACTAATTGATTATGGTAGTACTCAAAATTTTATTCATTGTAAGATAACACAGGCTTTAAATTGCTTTATATATCCAACACCAGAGTTTCAGGTGATGGTTACAGATGGAGGAACTATAAATTGCTCAAGAAAATGCCATAAGATAGATCTCTCTATGGGAGAGTATGTCCTAAATAGTCCAATGATTTCCATTTCAATGGGCGGGGCTGATGTGGTCCTGGGGGTCCAATGGCTACAATCCATGGGAATAATAGCTTTTAATTTTCAAGAGATTTGATTGAAATTTTTTCAGGGAGGAAAATAATTTGTGTGAAGAGGTATCACATGAATACCTGGTAATATAATCAACTCTAATGGCATGAACAAGCTTCTACAGAAAGAAAAACGAGGTGTGATTGAACAATTTTTCTCACTAGATGTTCAAACACCTAAATCATCCATCTCTCCAAATCTACAATAGGAACTCGACAATCATTCCAAGGTAGAAGAATGGGTTTCCGGATTATCCACGGTCGGAAATTTTACTGTCAATGTTTTGAATCCTTAACTGGATTCATCCTCAGGACACAGTATGGAGAGAAGAGGTTCTATAAGGGTAAATATACGTTAGGTATGCCAGTTCATTTCATTTCCTAATAATAATGACAATAACTTAGGTATGTCCGTTCATTTCATTTCCTCAATAATATTGCCAATAACTTATCCTTCCAAATTCAATTAATATATTGTTCTAAAAGCACTCATAGTTAATCAATAAATTAATATATTGTTCTAAAAGCACTCATAGTTAATCAATAAATTAATATATTGTTATATCATAGTTAATCAATAAAAGAGAGCTGATAATTGCTAAGGTTATCATTCATTAGAGTTAACAATATGATCATTATAAAATAATGCCAATAAGTAAATGATAATGATAATAGCCCGACTTGTTCTTCAATAATAAACAAAAGTAAATGAGAACTAATGCTAATATGAGAGAATGATAATGATAATATGCTAAAGAGAATGATAATATGCATCAATGAGAATGCTAATAGCATTCAAAAATCAAGAATAAACCTAATTAATAAGATATCATAATAATAGCACTCCTTGTTATAGTTTCTTCAATAAAACCTTATAAAATATCATTAAATGCTAGGGTTATCATTATAATGTCTTCAGTAAAAACAAAATGAATGAGAATGATAATATGTAAATGATAGCATTCAATTATTATTATTAATAATGAAACTAAAATCTTAATGAGATGCTACATAATAAACCTTATTATTACTAACATATCATTATTATTAATAATAAATGCTAATGATAATATGCATAAAATTATGAGAATTCAAACATTCATCAAGAATAAACCTTATTAGTAAGATATCATTATTATTAATAATAATAAATAGCAAAAGATAATAACATTATTCAATATCATTAAATGCTAGGGTTATCATTGTAGTGTCTTCAATAAAAACAAATTGAGCTCGAGTAAATGTTAGGGTTATCATTATGAACATTAAAAATAATAACCTTGTCTATTTTTCATTGAAAAGTAAAAGAAGGATAGGTTATCATTGTGGACTGTTCAATGCTCATAATACTTATTAATATTCATATCAATAATCATAGTGCGTGAGTTTTTTTAATTAATATTAATAATAATGCCAATGAGAAGGAAGGTGAGAAGGAAGGGATGTCAATCATACTTGGTTTTGATCGTTACCTTCTTTGATGATTAGTGGTAGCCATATTTCGCTTATTTCAAGTCCCCCATCTCTATTTAGGTTGTTTGGATGCTTCTTGATTTCCAACGCTTTTCTCACCCTTGGTTTGTAGTAGTGGTCTTCTACTGCGAGTAGCTCCGTGTTTTCCAAGCAGACATGGTGTTTCATTTTTAGAGAGTGATCAGCGAGTGCGGAAGTATTTGTCCTCTCCCTCCTTATGTCAGCTCCATGATCCTTTATCCTTATTTGAAAAGAACGCCATGTCTCCCCTATATAGGTCTTCCCACAGGAACAATCTACCTTATACAATCCTTTATATTGATGCCAATCAATCTTGTCTTTTACCGACCTCATTTTCTGTCTAATGGTTTCCATTGGATTGAAACATTCCCATACTTATTTCCTCCTTAGTACCTTTACAATTTTGTCAGTTATTCCCTGGATAATATTCCCATAGGTCTCCCACCTACTCAAGATCATGATCATGCTATTCACTTGGTTCTAGGAAGTGTTCCTCCCAATATCAGACCTTACATATATCTGTATGCCCAGAAGAGTGAAATTGAGCATATGGTCATAGAAATGTTAGAGGATGTAATAATTCAACCTAACCAAAGTTCTTACTCTTCTCCAGTAATATTGGTGAATAAAAAGGATGGTTCATGGCATATGTGTGTAGATTATGGAGAGCTCAACAAGTTCACTATTAAAGATAAATTCCCCATTCTGGTTATTGATGAATTGTTAGATGAATTACATGGGGCAATTTACTTCACCAAGATGGATCTTCTCTCAGGCTATCATTAGATCAGAATGAGGAAATATGACATTCCAAAAACAACATTCCAAACTCATGAAGTCCATTATGAGTTTTTGGTCATTCCTTTTGGCCTTACAAATACGCCTTCCACATTTCAAGGTTTGATTAATTCCATCTTCAAGCCCTTCCTTCAAAAATTTGAGTTAGTATTCTTTGATGATCTACCGATCTACAGTAAATCTTGGGAATCCCATGTTCAACATGTTGATAAGGTGCTCACACTATTGGAGGAACAACAATTATATGCAAAAAAATCCAAATTTTTCTTTGGAGTACAAGAGGTGGAATACCTGGGTCATATTGTCTCTCATGAAGGCATTAAGGTAGAACCTAAAAAAATTAAAGCAATCCAGGAATGGAAGATCCCTACAACCCTAAAACACCTTAGGGGATTTTTTGGGTTGATAGGATATTATCACAAGTTTGTTCAGAATTATGGGAGAATAGCAACACCCTTAACATCATTACTAAAAAATGATGCATTTTCATGGACTCCAGATGCAACTAAGGCCTTTGAAGAAATCAAAGAGGCCATGTGTAGAGATCCAGTCTTGGCTACACCCAACTTCATGAAAACCTTCGTTGCAGAATGCGGTGCATTAGGGAATGGAATTGGTGTTGTTATAATGCAAGATGGAAGGCCCCTTGCCTTTGAAAGTAGACCAATTAAGGGGAACAATATACAAAAACCAATTTATGAGAAGGAAATGCTATCAATTTGACAAGCCCTGAATCAATGGATCCCCTACCTCATAGGAAGACATTTCAAGGTTAAAACCGATCATGATAGCCTTAAATATTTCTTGGAACAAAGGTTGTCTTCAGAAGAGCAACATAAATGGGTGACAAAGATGTTGGGATATGAATTTTAAATCATCTACAAAAGGGGAAGCAAAATGTTGTGGAAAATGCATTATATAGGAAATATGAGGATGTTGAAGCATTTCTCTCTGCTATCTCCATAATCCAATCAGATTGGATAACTAAAGCAAGGGATGAATGGAGGAATGACGGCGAAATGTGGACATTCATTCAAAAGCTGCAGCAGGATCCCAGTGCCTCTAATACATTTATGTGGAAAGATGATTTGTTATGGTACAATGATCGCTTATATTTTTGTAAGAGTTCCCAACTCAAGCCAAAGGTACTTTTGGAATTCCACTCCTCACCAATAGGAGGGAATTAAGGTTTTTTAAAAACCTACCACAAGGTCAAGAAAGTTTTTTTTTGGGATGGTATTAAAGCCGATGTTCGAAAATTTGTGACATAATGTTTGGTTTGCCAACAAAATAAAGTAGAAGCAATTAAGACCCCAGGTATTCTACAACCACTTTCCATTCCAAGCCAACGATGGAAAAAGGTCTCAATGGATTTTACCATAGGATTATCAAATTCAAAAGGAAAGAGTGTCATCATGGTGGTTTTTGATAGACTTACTAAATATGCACACTTTTGTGAACTATCTCACCCTTTCAAAGCTTGCACAGTCGCCACTACTTTTATGGAGACAGTGCAAAAATTACATGGTACTCCAAATATTATAGTAAGTGACAGGGATCCCATTTTCACTGGCAATTTTTGGATCAAATGATTTTCTTGTTTGGGTACTCAACTGTCTCATATATCATCTTATCATCCTCAATATAATGGACAAATGAAGATAGTGAACAAATTTTTGGAAGGATATCTTCGATGTTTTGCAGCTGATAAACCAACACAATGGGTCAAGTGGTTACCCTTGGTAGAATGGTGGTATAACACTTCCTTTCATACATCAGAAAAAATGACCCCATTTATGGCACTTTATGGCTATCATCCACCATCCATCACATATTCACTAAGAGACTCATCTAAGGTTCAAGTAGTGGAATACCACATGGAGCATCAACAATAAATTCTTCAATTCTTAAAGGAAAAAATGACTTTGGCACATAATCGAATGAAACAACAAGCATATCAACACTACGATGAACGAAGCTTTGATGTGGGGAATTGGGTGTTTTTAAGACTACAACCATACAAACAGATGTCCATGAATAACACTAAGAAGGATAATAAATTATCACCTAAATACTACGGTCCCTATAAGGTGCTACAAAATATTGGTAGTATTTCCTACAAATTGGAACTGCCTGCATCTTCACGAATCCACCCAGTTTTCCATGTTTAATGTTTAAAAAAGGTAATCGGTGACAAGATACCAGTTCAAACGATATTACTAGAACTTGACGAGGAAGGAAAAATCATCTTGGATCCTGAAGCAATCACCGAAACAAGAATCATATAGCTTTAAATTGACCAATTCCAAAGTATCTCATTAAATGGAAGAACCTACTCGCAAACGATTCAACATGGGAAGACGAGTCCTTTGTACAACAACATCCTGTTGAGGCCTATGAGATAATGCTGGAAGTTTCCAGGGAAACAACAGGAAAGAGAAAGTCCAATCTGAAAGGTTTCAAACAACCCTACACAAGGATGGTTCTATCCCCAAACTATTTGGTGTGACTGACTCTTACGGATATCAGGCCTCCACTGGAACTATGTAGGTGATCCAAATGGATCTTTCTTCTTTCTAGGAAGATCTATATGTTTGTAGTAACAATGTAAATAAAGTGAATTTCAAATTGATCTACTTAAGCTAAATTAAATCTAAAAGATGTGTTTCAAGTTTCAGAACAATTAGATCTAAGAGATTTGGTAAATGTGGCATCGATTAATAACTATATGAATGAAGATCTAACATTACCAACTTCAAATAAAACAAGATAGTAAAAACTAAGTTATTTCATTTAAATGATTAAACCATATAACTATTCTGTCAATGATATGTTAATTAACAAATTAACATAGGATAAATATGACTATTTAATATTTGCAGAGATGATACAATATGAATCAAACAAATAAATTTATTTGATGCATAACTTATACATAAACCATATGATGGTAAATAAACACATAGAGCTATGTATTTAATGATCATACAACATAAAACAGAGTTATCAAATAATTAAGTAGGAAACCAAAATTTATCAAAGAAATTTAACAAATGTGACAAAGAAACAGAAAGAGAAACTGACTGAAATTCATTAAAGTTTGCAAAAAATTACAACTCCACAAATACAGAGAATCTCCAGTTCTCTTCTTCGGTTCCCCCCCCCTTCCCATGAGATCTCAGTCTCTTTAAATAATAATCACAAAAATTACAAAGGGACAAATCTCCCATAAGAATAGGTATTGCAAAATATTGTTTCAAGATTTTCCAAGGGAATATTTCCACTTGGAAAATACATCCAACAGATCCTGAACATCCTGATATTGTGCATGCTCGAGTTGTAATTGGGCCTTGCAGATAAAATACTCGATCTCATTTTTCTTAGATTTTCCCCATTCTCACAAGAAGAGATTAATATTCATTTGCGAAGCTATAGGTGATTCAATCAACTCCTTAATTTTGGCTATCTGGATCTTCTCCAATTGCTCGATGTGTTCTTTTGACTCCAGGTACTTATCCTCAACCTGTTGGATCATCAAATTGGGTGGAAGGGCGTTTTCAATTTGATTCATAACAAATAAGTTCAATAAAGCCAACATACTATCAGAGGCAAACCATATTTTTCTGAAGACCTTTTGACCTTCTTGTATAGTGGATTCCACTATCTCACATACATTTACAGAGAAACCTTGATCCTTCTGAGTTTTATCTTGTCCAAGACATATATTTCTTCATGTTTGTCCTTTATGTACTTTTTCCAATCCACGACATCTTCAAAGGCTCTCGTAGCATCATTTATTTTCTGATTGTGCTCATCAAGAACATCTAAATAATGCTCAAAAGAATTGAAGGTCTCTTGAATCTCATTCAACCCTTCAAACAACTCAACCAACAAGTTCCTGTAATCATCATGAATCCTTAAAGCACATTCCTTGAATTCTTCCTTAGAAAACTTAGAAAAAGAAGAAGCAACATACATGGATTGTGAGAGCTTTGGTTGTTGCTCAAGGGATGCTATTTGTTCATCATAGTTCACATTCTGCCCTTGTGCTTCCTGAAGCTGTTGTTGGAGCACTTCATTCTGTGACTGCATGTTCTTTATTTGATTTTCATAATCACTCTTCAATCTCTACAACTGAGATTGATGTTCTTCATTTGTTTGGATCTGTTCCTGTTTGATATTTTGCATTTCTTGCTCCTTCACCTCAATTTCTTTGTTGAGAGAAGTAACATAATCATAGTTAGCCCCTGCAAAGGCTCCCATAGCTGCAGCTATTTCAAGAGCTTCCTATTTTGCATCTGTCGAAGTCCTTTTCCATATAACCTGATTTGGGATAGTGCCCTGCACTAAAGTCCCTTCTCTGGCTCTTTTAGAACCCTTCTTCACTACAGCTCTTTCTGACCTGCACCAAAAATAGTCTCCAAGAGAGATGAATGCATCTTCTCCAAAATATGCTACTTCTTTCACAAGAGATGTAGACACTTATGGGACTGTGACCAAAGACATAGGTTGAGACACATCAGGGGTTGGAATTGGCATAGTTATTTGGGGAATGGAAATGGATGGATTTAAACCATTGGAGGTTGTGCAGTGAACGTATCCGTTCACTAAGTTAATAGTCGAATCCGACTCTCATATTGAATAATAAGTAAGAATAATATATTTGATGATAGGATAAAAGATGATATGTTACAATGATGGCCCTGCCTTAAATATGGCTCGGGAATTTGATGTTGAGGAGACGCCTCATTTCATAACCTAACTTTAGTTAACTTAATTATTAATTATTTAATTATTATCTTATTTTATGTTCGTAGCAGGTTGAAGGAGTAGGAATGGAAGTGGTGGATTAAGTGATAGATTCTGAAGGTGCAGTAGAGGCTTGGATTACACCTGGATCTAGGGGGCTTCAACAGGGATAACAGGTTGATCAATTGAAGTGGATGGAGGAATTGTAAGATCTCATGATGAGTTGGAAGGGAAAGTAGTAGGGATGGTGTTAGGTAAATAGGTCATCACAGTAGTAGAAGTGATGATTCTAGGGAAATTAATTTCAGGGAAAGAGTCATCAACAACCAGATTTTCCTGTGGATCAAAAGAAGTTTGAGTAATTGGAGTGATTTTTGGTAAACTAACAGGGATATCAACTGGACATGAAATGTTGGCAGGAAGTGCCTCATCTTCTAAATCACTATCTTCAATATGAAACATTGTAACTTTCACCACTGACCCTTCAATATTCTGCTTCTTGATTGGAGGAGTTGGAGTTGCAGTTTGTGTTTCAAGTGAAGAGCTCATCATTGCTAGGCTCTTCTTCATTTCCTCTACTGATTTGATAAGAGCATTCAGATTGTCTAAGGGTTGAGGCTACTGAGTATCCTCGACTGGAGCTTTCCCTTTGTCATTTGTTGGATAGGTCAACATCAAAGGAGTGCTAGCTTGTGTTTTTTGTGTTTCTTTCTCCACTAACTCTTTCCGAGCCCTTTCCTCGACTGACAGTTCAAGTTTTCTGTATTGCAATACTTTAGCCTTGATTTCTTGCTGATACTGGTGTAAGAAATTCTTATCCTTATGAGAAGTGACTCTATTCAATACCTCATTGAAATAATTGGCACCCTCATAAATAAAATCATCAGGAGCAGTTTGATGCACATAGGAACTTTTAACGTGCTCCTGAGTGAAATGATTGGAGAAAAAGGACTTTGGATCATGCATCCTCCTAGGGGCTTCCCTAAGATTCAAAGTTTTAGTTCTTTTCCCAAGCAAGGTTGCATGGGTAGAGTTCTGAATTACTAGTGACCCAAGGGTAAGGGGGAAATTAGGCCACCCTCTTCTTTTAGATCCAGTTAACCTAGGGAATACACCATCAATCACAGTTTGAAAAGCTATCTCTTACAACACCATTTTGTGAGGTACAATTATGGGTAACAAATGGGCTGTATTGCTGCCCCAGATTCTAATATAGGAGAAGTATTCTCCCATGTACTAATCTCCCATTGTGGCAATTAAGGCCTTAGCTTGATTTGAAAAGGTGGTAGCATGATATTCCTTGAATATATTCTGATAAATTGAGCCCAACAAATGGTCACAGATGTCATAAATGAGAGGTACGAAGTTATCCTCCCATAATGCAGAACAATAAATATGGACTGGAGGTGATTACTTTGTCCAATTCCATTCCATGGAAGGAAATGAAAATGTTGAACGAAGCACATCCATAACATATCCATAAAGGTAAAATGTTGGCTTTATTGAGGTAGGAGTTTTCTTATATTTTTCAATGGCTTCCTTTAGCACGACTGATAAGATTTGGGCCCAATTAAATGACTCTCCTGTGTTAAGAACATGTTGGGCCACAAGTTCCCACTCTGCTTTGAATACTGAACAGTTCAGAAATCCATACAGCTTGTGCAACATGGCTGCCAACAAAGAGAAAGGTTCCCTAAATCAGGAAATGGGATACAACTTATCAGCTTTGGGGGCGAATATAGCAGGGTTTTCCATCTAGGACTTAATCATTTCATCAAAGTTGAACCGGGTTGTGGAAGACTCCAGGAACTGCTTGGTAAGATGTTGCTTGGGACGTTTGAGCGCATAGGCCCTAGCAAATACCTCAGGTCGGAAGGATGCTAACTAGGTTTGAGCCGCATCATCAAATTAGAAGTCTTGAGGATAGGCATGGTCGATAGCCCATTTTATGGCATCAGTATAGGGCATCAAGGAAGGCCTGGATGCTATAGCATGAAGCTAGGACTTACTGATGTTTATAAAGGCTGCCTGGTCATGTTGGATTTCAGAAAAATCATCGTTGTCGAATATGGCATAAATTCGCGACCAGTCCAAGTAATAGGTTTCAGACACCCTCCCATTGGTATCAGAGAAGATACCATTGTTTGGGTCCTTGTTTTTCAGTTTGTTCAAGGATATTTTAGACCTGGTGTTCCTCTACATGGTTGAGAAATGGAGTTTTCTAATAAAAATAATGAAAAATAAATTCGATTAAAATTAAATTCAAATTCCAAATTTCACGCAGATAATTGGTAAAGGAACTAAGAAACCTACCTGAAAACCGATGGAGGAAGCAAAGCCGTGAACATGGTAAAAATCCAGAGTAAAATTCGTTCGCCAAAGGTGGAATTCGCAGTTTAAAAAATGGTAAAAAGATAATAATTTTTTTTAAAATTTAACCAAAATATTATCAGCGAAATCAATCCGGATCGTAGATCTGAAAGAAATCGATGGTCAAGATTAAAAAAGAAAAAGCATAAAAGAGATCGCAGGAGTGCTTTTTGAAAATTTATGATTTATGCTTCCGCAATCCACATTGCGGTTTGAGAAATTGTGGATGTGTGAATTTAAAACTGGGCAATTTATTGTTTCTCCAATCCGCAATCTACATTCAGGAATGCATAGCGAAAAAGTTATGGAAAAAATTAGACCTTTCCGCAATTCACATTGCGGAATTGTGAATTTCAAACTGGGAAATTTATTATTTCTCACCATTGCTGAAATAATAAATTGCCGAGTTTGAAATTCGCAATGCCGCAATTCCGCAACCCGACCCACAATGCGGATTGCGGAAAGGTTGAATTTTTCCCATAAGTTTTTTGTTCCACATTCTTGACCGCGGATTGTAGATTGCGGAAACAATAAATTGCCCAGTTTGAAATTCGCACATCCGCAATTCCACAACCCGTAATGTGGATTGCGGATTGCGGAAGCATAAATCATAAATTTTCAAAAAGCACTCTCGCAATCTCTTTTCCGCTTTTTCTTGTTTTAATCTTGACCTTCGATTTCTTTCAGATGTATGATCCAGATTGATTTCGCTGATAATATTTTGGTTAAATTTTCAAAATTTTATTATCTTTTTACCATTTTTTAAACTATGAATTCCACCTGTGGCAAACGAATTTTACTGCGGATTTTTTTTTACCCTGTTCACGCTTTGCTTCCTTCATCGGTTTTTAGGTAGGTTTCTTAGTTCCTTTACCAATTATCTGTGTGAAATTTGGATTTGAATTTAATTTTAATCGAATTTCTTTTCGTTATTTTTATTAGAAAGATCCATTTCTCAACCATGTCAAGGAACATTGGGTCTAAAACATCCTTGAACAAATTGAAAACAAGGACCTAAACAACGGTATATTCTCTGATACCAATGGGAGGGTGTCCGAATCCTATTACCTGGACTGGTCGCGAATTTATACCATATTCGACAACGATGATTTTTTTGAAATCTAGCACGACCAGACAGCCTTTATAAACATCAGTAAGTCCCAGCTTTATGCTATAACATCCAGACCATCCTTGATGCCCTATACTGATTCCATAAAATGGGCTATCGACCATGCCAATCCTCAAGATCGCTCATTTGATGATGCGGATCAAACCCAATTAGCATCCTTCTGACCTGAGGTATTTGCCAGGACCTATGCGCTCAAAAGTCCCAAGCAGCTTCTTACCAAGCAGTTCCTGGAGTCTTCCACAACCCGGTTCAAATTTGATGAAATGATTAAGTCCTGGATGGAAAACCCCCCTATATTCGCCCCCAAAGCTGATAAGTTGTATCCCATTTCCTGGATTAGGGAACCTTTCTCTTTGCTGGAAGCCATGTTGTGCAGGTTGTATGGATTGCCGAACTGTTCAGTCTTCAAAGTAGAGTGGGAACCCGTGGCCCATCATGTTCTTACCACAGGAGAGTCATTTAATTGGGCCCATATCTTATCAGTTGTGCTAAAGGAAGCCATTGAAAAATATAAGAAGACTCTTGCCTCAAGAAAGCCAACATTTTACCTTTCTGGCTATGTTATGGATTTGCTTTGTTCAACATTTCCATTTCCTTCCATGGGATGGAATTGGACAAAGGAATCACCTCCAGTCCATATTTACTATTCTGCATTGTGGGAGGATAACTTCATACCTCTCATTTATGACATATCTGACCATTTCCTGGGCTTAATTTATCAGAATATCTTCAAGGAAGATGCACCTACCTTTTAAACTCAAGCTAAGGCCTTAATTTCCACAATGGGAGATTGGTACATGGGAGAATACTTCTCCTATATCAGAATCTGGGGTAGCAATACAACCCATTTGTTACCCAGAATTGTACTTGACAAAATGGTGCTGGAAGAGATAGCTTTTCAAACTGTGGTTGATGGTGTATTCCCTAGGTTAACTGTAGCTAAAAGAATAAGGTGGTCTAAGTTCCCCCTTACCCTTGGGTCACTAGTAATTCAAAACTCTACCATGCAACCTTTCTTGGGAAAAGAACTACAAGTTTGAAGCTTGGGGAAGCCCCTAGGAAGATGCATGATCCAAAGTCCTTTTTGGCCAATCATTTCACTCAGGAGAATGTCAAAAGTTCCTATGTGCATCAAACTGCTCCTGATGATTTTATTTATGAGGGTGCCAATTATTTCAATGAGGTATTGAATAGAGTCATTTCTCAGGAGGAGAATAATTTCTTACACCAGTATCAGAAAGAACTCAAGGATAAAGTATTGCAGTACATAAAACTTGAACTGTCAGTCGAGGAAAGGGCTCAGAAAGAGTTAGTGGAGAAAGTTCACAATACTCTTGGATCTTTACTGAGAGAATAACCTATACAGTATATCAATGCATAACAATCACAATAAGCATGACAAGCATCACAAGAATCAAAAGCATGAGAGACAAGAGACACAGAGTTTTTGTGGGGAAAACCCTAAGGTGAAAAACCCCACAACTTCCTCAGAGATAGAGAGAGCAATGGCTCAACCAAAGTACAACCAAAATACACTTGAGATAGTCTCCTAGTAGTAGATGATCCTCCTCCTCACTAGTGCGCCACTTTCTGAGTGAGAGAAGTGTGTCTTTCTGAATGATCCAAATAGAGATCTCCCGATCTCTATTTATACTTAACCTGTTTGCCCAGTTACACTATGGGGCCGACTTGTCTATCTAGATACATCCACAATATAATATATATTTCAGGGACGACCCCACACATGGTGGTCTAATAACCCATCGACAAGTACACACACTTGCGACACTTGTCAATCCACATGATGACACTTCCTTATATAGGAATAACACATCTCTAATAAGGGTACAATAAATATATATGAAATACATTACGAAGTTACATATATATCAACACTCCCTCTTAACTAGGAAGGTATTTCTTGACACAGATCTGCTAGACAAGTCTTCTTCTCGGGATCATCGTCATCATCATCATCACTGTTGCTGATATCTCAACCAATCTATGACTCTACTCGTCATAGGAAGTTCTACAGAGCCAATCCTTTTTCATACTGGATGTAGGACCACCACCTGCAGGTCTTCGTCATCACTGGCCATACTGTGGAATCCTCAGGACTTATTACGTGCGTCACAAAACCTCAAAAGAGAATCCCAGGTTGTTACGAGCACACGGCTCTACCTATAGGATCTCCCAGGGCCATATTATATGTGACCTCACCACAAAACCTCGCAAGAGCATCCCAGGCTGTTACGAGCACACAACTCTACCTATAGGATCTCCCAGGGACATATTAAATGTGGTCATGGAAAAAACTCGCAAGAGCATCCCAGGACTTATTACGGGCACGCAGCCCAACCTATTGGATCTCCCAGGGACATATTATATGCCATAGGACAAAACCTTGAAAGAGCATCTGCCAGATATCCCAGGGCCAGATTATATGCCATAGGAAAAACCTCGAAAGACTATTTGCAGATCTCCCAGGGCCAAATTATATGTCCTCCCAGAGAAAAACCTCGAAAGAGCATTTTCCAGATATCCCAGGGCCAGATAAACATGCCATAGGCAAAATCTCGAAAAACTATCTGCAAATCTCCTAGGGCCAAATTATATGCTCATCTGCACAACCTGATTCACGGACATAGAGTATCAACCTGACACTCACCATACATCATCCTAATGTACACATGATCATCCTGACCATCATCACTACAACATCCTGCTGCATGTCATCTGGAGCAACATCCTGAAGCTCGTCATCCATGATCATCCTGATCATACAATGCATCTACCTAATGCATACCAAGTATCTGCCTGATACATATCATCATACATGATCCACCTGATCATACGGTGTATCCACCTGATACAAATACATGATACATATCACCATACATGATCCACCTGATCATACAATGTATCCACCTGATACATATACAGATACATGGTCCAAGCACCCAACATGATGCATATACAAAATACATACAAATGATCCTACTGATCATATCCAGCATCCAACATGATGCATACATACATATAAATGATCCAACTGATCATATCCAACATCCAACATGATGCGTACATACATATACATATAAATGATCCAACTGATCATATCCAGCATCCAACATGATGCGTACATACATATACAAATAAATGATCCAACTGATCATATCCAACATCCAACATGATGCATACAAAGCAGAAACCAAAACATCGTCTTGATGCCCATCATCCAACGCTTACATCCACAGCCATGTGAAGGATCCTCCTTCCAACATGCTTGGAATGGCTTCAGCAAATGTGTCCATCACTTCTTCCTCGAAGTGTCATCAATCTAAAGAACGCCAAGCCTCTCTCTGAAGTACTCGAAATTCACCTTGGCTAGTGGCTTCGTCAGCACATCTGCAATCTGCTCATCCATCGCAACGTACAGGAGCTTCACAGCTCCTCTCTACACCATATCCCTAATATAGTGAGATTTGATCTCTATGTGTTTCGACCTGTCATGAAACACTGGGTTCTTGGACAACTACACACAACTCTGGTTATCACAAAAGATACCAATAGCATCCAACGGGAGATCAAATAACTCAGACAGTAGCTTCCGTAGCCATACTACCTGACAACTAGCTGAACAGGCTGCAACATACTCTACCTCAGCTGTACTCAGTGCTACGCAGGACTGCTTCCTGCTAAACCAAGAGATCACACCTGATCCCATACTGAGGCAGCACCCAGATGTGCTCTTCCTATCTGCAACACTGCCAGCCCAATCTGAGTCAACATAACCCTGCAGGTTAAACTTTTGATTTGCCTCATACTTGAGCCCATAATCCACTGTACCCTTCAGGTACCTCAGAACATGCTTTACAGCAACCAGGTGAACACTCCTCGGATCTATCAGGAAATGATTCAATGTGTTCACAGCAAAGCAAATATCTGGTCTTGTGTTCACCAGGTACATCAAGGACCCAATCATCTAACGATACATAGAGACATCAACCGGCTCAGATGAAGCATCACATAGAAGCTTCAGATTCAATGCCATAGGTGTGGCCATGGCCTTGCAATCCATCATCCCGAATCTCTTCAGGATATCTATTGTGTACTTCCCTTGACCAAGAAAGATCCCACCTGCAATCTGCCACACCTCCATACCTAGGAAATAATGCATCATTCCCAAATCTTTCATATCGAACTCGACAACAAGCTTCCTCTTCGTATCTGCAATCAATCTGTCATCTCCTATTACAAATAAGTCATCTACGTACAAAAGTAGAATCACAGGATTCCCTTCCTCAACCTTGTAGTAAAGGTTGGAATCTGCTTTACTCTTGGTAAAGCCCAAACTAGATAGGAAACTGTCCATCCTACCATACCAAGTTCTGGGAGCTTGCTTCAAGCCATACAAGTCTTTCTTCAATCTGCACACATATGACTCCTTGTCATGTATTTCAAAACCAAGTGGCTGCTCCACATATACTTCCTCTTCAACTACACCATTCAAGAAAGCAGTCTTGACATCCATCTGGTGTATTTTCCATTTCATTGCCGCAGCCAGGGCAAGTACTGTTCTGATGGAAGTATACCTAGCTACAGGTGCAAAATTTTCTTCATAATCTATTCCCTCTTTCTGAGAGAAGCCATGAGCTACGAATCTTGCCTTGTATTTCTCTACACTGCCATCTGCAGCATGCTTGATTTTGTAGATCCATTTGGAAGTCACAGCAGACTTCTCTTTAGGTCTTGGGACAACATCCCAAACATAATTCTTCATTATTGATTGGTATTCCTCAACCATGGCATCCTTCCATTCTTTCTTTTCTGTTGCTTCTTCATAAATGGAAGGTTCTTTGTTCATAATGTCACAGAGTAAAGCAACATAGCTGGTATGTGATCTGGTTCTCTTCTTTGCTCTATGTTCTTCTTCTGGAATGCCAAATCTTTTTGCATCTTGAATGAGCTCTCTAGCCCATGCAGGTTTCCTCTTGTGAGAGTTATCCTCACGGGGTGGATCTACAGGTTCTTGCGGATCTTCAAACTCACGAAAAACTTCTGGAATTGCTTCTGTCAAGGTAGTGTCTTGAAATCTAGTTTCCTTAGGTTCTTCATAAACTTCGATAGGTGCCTTCCTTGATTTGATGAATGCTGAGTTTTCATCAAATGTTACATCCCTGCTGACATCAATCTTCTTGAACCCTGGAAAGTATATTCTGTAAGCCTTCGAGCTTTCATTGTAGCCCACAAAGATACCCTTCTTTCCTGAAGGATCTAGTTTAGTCCTCTTTTCCTTTGGGACATGAGTGTATACTAGACAACCAAATATTCTGAGATAGCTGACTTCATGTTTCTTACCAGAAAAGACCTCTTCTGGTGTCATGTTGTCCAATATCTTGTGGGGTGTTCTGTTCTGCACATATACAACTGTTCTAGCTACTTCTGCCCATAGATGCATAGGTAGATCCTGGTCATGCAACATTGCCCTTGCTGCTTCCATGATAGTTCTGTTCTTCCTTTCTGCAACTCCATTTTGTTGAGGATTATAAGGAGCAATCAACGCCGTCTTAATCCCTGAATCACTACAAAGCTTCTTGAAGTCACCTGAGGTGAATTCTCTACCATTGTCGGATCTGAATGTTTTGATCTTCTTGTCAGTTTGATTCTCCATCAAGGTTTTGAATTCCTTGAACTTATCAAACACCTCATCTTTTTTCTTCAAGAAGTATACCCAAGTCTTCCTGGAGAAGTCATCAATAAATGAGACATAGTAAACATACCCACTTAGAGAACTGGATGACATAGGACCACATACATCTGAGTGGATGATTTCTAGGATATCTTTTGCTTTGCTTTCACTGCTTGGGAAAGCCTTCTTAATGTTCTTACCTTTTGCACATCCTTTGCAAACACCTTCATGTTTGGTCTTGATTTCAGGAAGACCCTCTACAGCCTTGCTTGCAATTGGAAGTTCCCTATAGTGCATATGAGCAAGTCTTATATGCCAAAGTTCACTTGGCTCCATGGATTCATGCACCATGGCATGTTCAGGTTGTCCCTTCAATTTATACAAACCTCCCTCTTGCTCTCCAATCACTACTGCATCATCTATGGTCTTTCCCTTTGGCCACATTAGGACTTGGCCATCCACAAATGCAACCCTCATACCTTTTGCATCCAATGCAGAGATGGAGAGTAAGTTCTTCTTGAGCCCAGGTACAGAAAGGACTTCTTTCATCTTCAAATATTTTCCAGAATCTAGGTTGTAGGAGGCTTCACCACTTCCTTTGATTGGGTATTGATAATCATCCCCAAGTTTCACCTTATGGGGTGATTCATGTTCAGATAGATTCACAAAAGATTCCTTAAACCCAGTTGTTTGGAAGCCTCACTATCAATCAACCAATCATTACAACCATGGGATATAGTACCTATGAGAGCAGAGATTAGAACATACTCTTCTTCACTTGATGAGTCATCATCACTATCATCACTTTCTGCCCTAGCCTTCTTCTTTGGAGGTTCATCATCCTCGGCAACATGAGCATGGAACTTTCTTTTTCCATCCTTCTTCTTCTTGCTGGAGTTGTTGTTATTATCCCTTTTGTTCTTGGGACAATCTGAAGAAAAGTGAACCTTCTCATTGCATGTGAAGCATCTTAGATCCTTCTTATTCTTTTGATAGGATCTTTTGTAGCGAGAGTGCTCCTTCTTGGGCTTGCTTCTTTTGGTGTGAGTTGCGAGAGATTGATCTTCACCTCCCATCTTTTCCTCATGAGCTACAAGTCTAGCTTCTTCTTGAGAGCATTCCTCCCATAGTTTACTGAAAGAGATCAATTTCTTTCTTGCACAGATTCCTTGAATAAAGGAGTCCCATGACCTAGGTAGGCCATTCAGAGTGGTCATAACAACTTCACCATTGTCCACTAATTCATCCACAGCTTCAATTTGCTCCTTGATATGAGAGACCTTGGAGAAGTAAGATTGAATGGTTTCTCCATTCAACATCTTGACCCCTTTCAATTGATTCTGCAGAGTCATCTTCCGATTTATGTTCTTCCCTTCAAATAGCTTGGTCAAAGAGTCAAACATCTCCTTGGGTGTCTTTAGAGAAGACACATGGGGTATGAGATGGTATTTGATAGAATCAACAATGATTCTCTTTGCCTTGACCAAGTTCTTCTTATGCAATACCTTGGCCTTTTCATCCTCTGGGATAGGGATGTCTTCTTTTATATATGAGTCCAACTCATTCTCTTCCAGGATTAACCCAATCCTATACTTCCAAGCTTGGAAGTTATCAGCCCCTTCAAGCTTATCCTCAAGCTTGGTGTGGTGAGACATCTTAAAGAGTACTTCAAATGGAAATAGAAAAGATTTAGGTCTTACCACTTGAAATGCTGAAAACTGGATCTGGTCCCGGATTAGGGTTTGTCGAAAAAACCCTAAAAATTCAAAATGTGAATTTCAACTTTTTGAAAGGATAGAAAGATGCGCCTTGATGAGCTGATCAGCCTGGTGCATTCAGAATTTGAGATCAGCAAAGCTTTACCCTTCATATTTGTCTTTTTGTCCTCCCAGGTTCACTAGGGAGAGCCCTGAATTAGGGTTTGGGTTTCCTGGAGATCTACCCAGCCAAAAATCTCGATCCAAAGCTCTAAACTTCAATTTTTGCAAGGAGCTTCCATCTGTGTCTTCAGATCCTATTTTTGTGGAAACCCTAATGTTTAGGGCCAAATCTGAAAATGCTCAGAATTGAATTCTGATTGGACAGATAGATTCTCCTTGATGAGTAGAGTCAATATACTATATTGATTTTCCAAAATCTGTGGAGAGAAACCCAATAAACAAGAAACTCAAGTTTTCGTCACTGCAAAATGTCTTCTTCTCAGGGTAGCTCTGATACCATGTTAAATTTTGAGCATTAATTCACAATACTCTTGGATCTTTACTGATAGAATAACATATATAATATATCAATGCATAACAATCACAATAAGCATGACAAGCATCACAAGAATCAAAAGCATGAGAGACAAGAGACACAGAGTTTCCGTGGGGAAAACCCTAAGGTGAAAAACCCCACAACTTCCTCAGAGATAGAGAGAGCAATGGCTCAACCAAAGTACAACCAAAATACACTTGAGATAGTCTCCTAGTAGTAGATGATCCTCCTCCTCACTAGTGCGCCACTTTCTGAGTGAGAGAAGTGTGTCTTTCTGAATGATCCAAATAGAGATCTCCCGATCTCTATTTATACTTAACCTGTTTGCCCAGTTACACTATGGGGCCGACTTGTCTATCTAGATACATCCACAATATAATATATATTTTAGGGCCGACCCCACACATGGCGGTCTAATAACCCATCGGCAAGTACACACACTTGCGACACTTGTCAATCCACATGACGACACTTCCTTATAGAGGAATAACACATCTCTAATAAGGGTACAATAAATATATATGAAATACATAGATGAAATACATTCCAAAGTTACATATACATCAACACCCATTGCCGACCCGCCTCTTATTGTTTGATAGAAGTGTGTTCAATAATAGGATTCATTGGTTCAAAAAGTATTCCCAACCACGCTCATTGACGAAGCACTCCCAACCTTTCTCGGTTTGCTCCAAATTTGATGAAGCATGCATGTCCAACGAAGGTCGTGGTTTGACTCTGTGACCAACTTCATTTTTTTATAAAGAATTTATACATCAGGCTTGGTATATAGTATAAAAATACTCCATGGAGGTTGATGTAAAATCTAGCTTGGACTTGGTTGACCGACGATATTTCTTCTATAGATTGTTATTCACAAAAATATTTGCATATCTTTTAGAACCGTTCGTATAAATTCATCCTACCTCCATTATATATCTTGTGCATTAGGAGTCTTTCATTCTGGGCGTCCAACTTGGTCATGAACAGTGTCGATAAATTTATTTATTTCATGGGGAACGACTTCGATGAATCTTTCATGGGACTTAGTGAAGAAATTTTCTTGGGCCTGTGCAAGCATTAGTTTGTTCCTTCTAGCATAATTTTATATATAGTTTGTGATCTTCTGGTTCCACTAGGCTCTAATTTCCCTCTCAATCACCATATGTATGCATGCTTCATGTAATAGGTTAGTACTACTGGAAATAGAGCCAATGTGGTAATCCGAGGGATTACATGGAGCTACTAGTAGCACATCGATTATACATATATGTACATTGAACGCATAAACATGCATACAAGGGAGAGAAAGAGAATAGAGTAATGAGGAGCCAAGGAACAAGTATCTTTATTTATCAGACATGTACAAAAGCATCTCTCTTTCCTTGTCTCAACAACCTATTATATATTTGATAAATACAGTTATTCTGTTATGGTTTCATAACTAATCAGTCGGTTACCATAACTGACATGATTAAATGGGACAACTATATGCTAGTTGTTCGAGAGGACCTAGTCGACTGACTAACTAGGCTCCTCCAACAATAGTTGTCTTCCCAACACCAAAAATTCCTTGCAACTTTGGAAGTGTGCACCTCTTTAATAAGATGAAATATTTCACCTTTAGGAATGTAGAGCTTGTCTAGCTTATAGAGTAACCCATCTTGGAGATGATAGTAAGCCTCATTGTCACCTTCTTCTACATGAAATTGGACCTATAGCTGTTGACACACCTCCTTTAAGTCCTCATATTGTGTGTTTACCTCTTTGTATGCATCATGGGTAAAGGGTTCCATGTGCATAAGAGTCCCCAAAGTTGTAATATTGGATGTGGGTGGCCTTGAAATCATGTCTTCCAACTTATTAGTGCTTCCCTTCTTATACTTGATGACTAGATAAAGCTGTTGCAAAAACCTCATCCACTTGTAATGTTTGGTTTGATGCAGCGTACTCTAGTCCTGCAAATATTGTAGTGGTTGGTAATGTATGTGGATAATGGTTTCCTTTCCTATTAGATAGTGCTTCCACTTCTTAATAGCTTGAACCCAAGCATAAATTTCCTTATCATAGGTAGGGTATTTTAGACTCCCCCATGAAAAATTTCAAAATTATAACATACCAACTTACCTCCTTGCATAATTTTTTTTCCCATGGCATACCCACTTGCATCTGTCTCCACTTTGAAAGGCTTATAAAATTTAGAAAACACAAGAACTAGTGCAAGACTAATCTTTCATTTTAGATCATCAAAAGCTTTTTGTTGATTCTTTCCCTGCTGGAAACTCTTACTGCTCACTATTATGGCATAGAGTGGTGTGGGCACCATTAAAAAGGAAGCGATAAAATTCCATAGGAATTGTGCCATCCCAACAAATTTCCTAACTTTAGTGACATTAGTAGGAATTTTCCACCTTATAATGGCCTCCATCTTTGTAGGGTCTATCTTGAGTTCCCCTCCATTGATCAAACACCCCAAATACACCAATGACTATTGATCAAACCCACATTTCTTGAGATTAGCCAACAAATGGAATTTTTTCAGTCTCTAACACCTGCTTGAGATGTGAAATGTTCTCCTCCCAGGTAGAGATATAAACTAGTATATCATACAGATACTCTATAAAAAATGAATATAAATATGGGAAAAAAACATCATTCATCGATCTCATAAATGTAGTTGGTGCATTACATAAAAAAAGGCATGACCAACCATTCATACAAATCTCGCCTTGTCTTAAAGGCGATCTTCCAGGTATCTTATTTTTTTACATGTACTTGGTGGTATCTTGGTTTGAGATCCAACTTGGTGAAGTACTTCGAATCCTACGACTAGTCTAACAAATCACCAATCCTGGGTAGAGGGTACCAATTCTTAAGTGTAGTCTTGTTCATATCTCTGTAGTTGATACACATCCACCAAGTCCCATCTTTCTTGGGTATGATAGTGATAGGTTACCCACAAGGTGAGGTGCTTGGTCATATCACCCCCTACTCCATCAACTGCTACAACTGCATCTTCATTTCATCTACTTCTAGAACATACTATCTATACAACCCAATATTTGGTATTGGAGAATCAAACAACAACTGTATCTCAAGCTCTACTTCCCTCTTAGGAGGTATTCGTTTAAGATCCTGGAACACTCCTCTGTATGCTTGTAGAAACTCTTCCAATTGATGTTTTTTTCCCTTTGGTAGAATATCCCTCTAAGGATGCCTTTACTCTTGTTGATTCATAACCCAACTAATTCTCTCTTAATAAAATAAAAACATATTTCTTACTTGCACTAATAAACTTCTTAACTTGGTTGGAACTTACTAGTGATATCTTTGATTTACCTTTATGTGCATTAATGATGAATGAATTCCCATCCTTGATCAAGTAGTACTAGTTTTCTCTCCTCATAAAGATTGGATCCCTCATATACATGTAGGGGCTTCCAAACACAACACCATACACATCAAGGGGTACTACATCTAACTCCACTTCATCAATAAAATCTGCACGTATAACAAATTTGATCTTATATCATTTTGTGACTTTCATATATGTATCCTTGTTGACCCATCCCAATGGATAGAGGTTAGGATGATCATGAACCTTCAAATGAAGCTTGTTGACCATATCAGTTGCTATGAGGTTGGCCTATGAGACATAATCAAATAGAGCGTCTACCTTGGCCTTCTTGATTTGGATCTTGATATGGAAGAGTTTTGTCATCTCCTTCTCTTCCTTTTGACGAAGGATACTCAAATTCACCTCCTTTTGCATTGAAGTGCAAGCAATATTCTCATCCACATCTAATATGCTCTCTATCTATTGGCTTGAATATGTGGCTAGAATTTTCTTCTTCTTGACATCCTTCTTGTAGTTCTTAGGTCTCATATATTGAAGTAGCTTCCAACACTTTTATTCAGTGTGACCATTGAAGTTACAATGATTTTTTGGATCTTTGCATTGATGTGCCGTGGTTGCATTCTAATTATATTTTTCTTTCCACTTCTTCTTCACCTCCTTGGAAGTGTCTTGGATCTCTTTTTGTTTGGAATGATTCGGTTGTCCTTTCTAGTGTCCTATATTCTCTAGGTATTGTGCTTACACACATGCTTCATCAATTGTCTTAGGATTTAAGAGAATCACTTGCTTTCATAAATGACTTTGTAGAACCCCAATATACTTAAGGAGTACATTGGATTTCTGGGTGAGATACACAACATAATAGCCATATTCTTGAATTTGGTGGTGTACTCTTGCACACTCTACCCTTGCCTTTTCCTAAAGTAATGCCAATGGATCCATTGGTCCTCTACATACTTGATATGGTATAATTGAGACCTTATGAGGGTTTTGAAATCCACCCACTTAGTTATTGGAGGATCACCCTCCAACCTAAGTGCTTCCATGTGGATTTATTATTAGGTTAATGCATGGCCCTCTAATTTCAATTGAGCAAATGAAATCTTCTACTCTTGATCTATGTTGTGGATATTAAAATAGGCATTTTTTTGTAACCAATGATTCAAATTTAAAGCATCGATCTCACCTTGGTAAGGCTTGATATCCAATTTCAATTCCATTTTAATTAACGGTTGGGAAGTGGAAATGGTATTGGAACTTGGCTACTCTTTCTCAGGCTCTTTCATTAGCTCCTTTTTTGGGTCACCTTTGTCTCTTGATTTCCCCTATGATCCAATATTTGAGTTAGAGTCTTCAAAATCACCAAAAGGCGCAAAATTTATCTCTAGAGCTTCCACGAGGATTAATATATTGCACAATATATCAACGAATTATATTTCCAACTTTGTAAATCAATGTTCATATCCCCCACATTGGATTCTTCATTGGACTTATCCACCATGGTTAGGGTTTGGAGACTTTTTATTTATTTTTCCAATTTATGGATCGTGTAATTTCCCACAAAACCCAAAATAAAACTGCTATTATACCAATATGATCCATAAATTGTCATGGATATTCCATTGGAATTGTTTGTCACTACAAAACTTACAACTTAATTCATTGTGTTAGCCTGATTTCATAGAATGATAAATAAACAAGAATTGAAAGGAAAATAACTAGAGAAAAATAACACATCCACCAAAATAGCACATGATATATCATGGGAAAAAAAACTTTGGGGAAAAACCCATCCAAAGTGAGGACTATGCCTTGATCTTTTCTTCTCCAATATGTAATGCAAATACAAAGAAAGTGGTACTCACTATGGAGTTACCTATGGCACTTTTCTGCATGGCTACTACAGAATATCCTACTTCCTCTGTTATGCTCTAATATAGACACCCTTACTATTTCTCAACTATGAAACATTACAATAATGTCATCAGAATGGAAACCCTTATCCTCCTAACGAATCAGTATTTAACATAACCTCATAATCGTCTTGAGTCAATTTTAGGGTTTATACATGCCTCAACTCCTGATCAGGGTTAGGGTTTCAGATCCCCTAGAATTTTCTTGAAAGTCCACATGTGACTAGGTCCACGTGTGGGGAATGAGACCTGACGTGGAATCCACTTGGTACTATGGTGGTCAACTAGATAGATCAACTTGTAGGAAGAAAAAATTCCTCAAACAAACTCTGATTGAGACGATTCTTACACTGTTGGAAAGGTCTCAGAGTGTAAAAAAACATAGAGGGGGTAGGAGCTATGCTTACAAATTTTTTACCCAACTTCACTACCAAACACACGGAAGTGACTTACATCAGGTTTAGTTTTACTCCATGCTTCTTCCGGTGTTATACCTTGTAATGCTTTAGTGGGGGTGCGATTAACTATGTAATTTGCACAATTTATGGCTTCAGCCCAAAATTGAAGACTTAGTCCCTTAGATTGGATCATACAATTAGCCATTTCTTTTAAGGTGCGGTTCTTCCACTCAGCTACACCATTTTGTTGTGGTGTATATGGAACAATGTGCTGTTGTTGGATGCCTTGTTCAGTGCAGAAAGTAGTGAACTTAAGCTTATAACCCATGTGAAATCCAGTCTTAAACAAAATTTTGAAATGTCAGACTTAGGAAATTTGCATTACTTTCTTGGTCTCCAAGTACTGCAAACCAAAGAAGGAATCATTCTTTCTCAGTCTAAGTATGCTTGTGACCTTCTTCGTCACTTTCACATGGAATATTGTACACCAGCCCCTTCTCCCTTCCAGTCTGGAGTTAAACTTTCTGCCACTTATACTTCACCTGAGGTCGATGCCACCTTATATCGTCAGCTTGTTGGTAGTCTCTTATACTTGACTCATTCCCGTCCTGGACTTTCCTTTTCCATTGGTCATGTTGCCCGTTATATGCAGACACCTCATGAAAGTCACTGGAAAGTAGCTAAAAGAATACTTCGATATATTCGAGGTACAGTTCAGTTTGGGATTCATTACAGTACAGGGGGGAAACCTTTGTTGGTTGGTTTCACTGATTCATATTGGGCCCGCGATCTTGATGATCGAAATTCTATTGCAGGTTATGTTTTCAGTCTGGGATCTGGACCTATTACTTGGGCTTGTAAGAAACAACAAGCTCTTGGTCTTTCTTCAGCAGAGGCAGAATATCGAGCAATAGTTAATGCCAGTCAGGAAGCTTTATGGCTTCGACAGATCCTTTCAGATTTTGGATTCGAGCAGCAACAACCTACTCCACTTTGGTGCGACAATCAAAGTGCCATCAAGCTTGCCAAAGATCTAGTTCTACATCAACGCAGCAAACACATTGAGCTACATATGCACTTCATCAAAAATCTTGTTCATGATTGTGTTCTTGAAGTGCTCTTTTGCCCTACAGATGATCAAGTTGCAGACATCTTCACCAAGTCTCTTACAGAAGCGAAGTTTTCTAAACTTCGATCTATGTTAGAAGTTCAGGAACTGTCATTAAGGGGGGATAGGCTCTAATGCCTCCTTCCTTCTCCTAATAGTGTCACTTTTGTAAATCCTTCAATCCTATCCCAAGTTGTTCTTAAGGGGGGATGTTAGGATATTTAGACACTTAGGAGTTAGTTAAGATCAACTTGTGTAATATATCCGTTAGGGATAGTGTGTTTCTTTAGTATGCATTAGTATGCATTTGTAAATACTTAATCTGACGGTCACGATATGTTCCCGACATAGAGTGATCCGACGGCTCAACTTCTATTAGATCAAACCTAACCTTGATCTGTGGCTTAACACTCGATTGGTCCATGATCTCCATTTAAAGAGCATGGAGGGTCATTGTTTAGTTGATCGATTATGAGAAGCTCATTTGTAAATTTCTTTCTTTGCATAATAAATTGTCCCGTAGAAGCTATTTGGCCGGGGCCGTGGAGTGTTTCCCTCAAGAGGGTTTAAACCACGTCAAAACATCGGTGTGTTGATCTGTGATCTGCTTGTGTGAAGTGGTTTCTCTTGGTGTTCGGTCCTTTGGTAGTACCCTGTGTACCCAAACATGATCCCTGTTTGGTTGATAGGTACATGTAATATCTCGAATTGACACTTCTCTTTATGTGACAAAAATTCAAAAGAAAACACCTAAGTGTCACTGATTGTTCACAAAAAAGGACATCAACACATGTAAGAGCCTATGAGTTGACTCCTCATGATGGCCCTAATCCTTAAAAACAATATCTCAACTCATTTTCCCTTAGTTGAAACCCTAAATTCCCATTCATGCCTTCTACAAGAGAAACACATGAGAAACGCTTGTTATCCTTAATAAAGGCGCGAGTGCCCCAAAAATTCATAAAAAAAAATTCAAAAATTGAGTTATGGAAGTTTTCAAACAGTTTTGGTTTGGTTGTAACTCTCTAAACTACTTGGAAATCATTTGAAACTATCTCCATCAACCTTAAAAGGAAATGAAATGGACCAATGAGCGGAGACCCTTATGGAACCATTATGCTAGAGGAACCTTGCATCATAATTGTATCCATCCCATATCCATGTTAGTTACTCTTGTTCCTAATCATTGTTTCCATGAGTGTTGAATTCAATTCCCTCAAGTGGTTTCTCCCTTGTATACATTCAAAAGAGTGGAAATGGGATTGTTGGTGTATTAGAGCAAAGGAAACCGGTCTTTGGTTTGAAAAGGTGCTGAGAGATGGAAGAGGTGATTGTACTTTACTACTACATTTCAATAATGATTTGACATATTCCCTCCCCCAGACTAAAAGTGTTATGTTTGGTTGATTAGCATTGAAAACTATTTATATTTCATAAAAGAATCATTCAAGTTTATTAATATCACATATATGTTTTTATGATTATTAGTTACTTTCTTTGTAACCAAAATATTTGAGGAAGGTGTTTGGTTGTGGTTTTGCATGTTGGGAAACATCTTGTGAAGAAGATCAGAAAGATCAAGAGGAGCAGTGAGGATCAACCTTCATAAATAAGGTGCATCTCTTCTCTCTCTCTCTCTCTCTCTCTCTCTCTCTCTCTCTCTCTCTCTCTCTCTCTCTCTTCCTTATCTATCTTTGTTTGCTTGTTTGATACTTGAAGTATGGTTGTTTTTATTGTATGAGATTCTATTTAAAGCCTATAGATCTGATAATTTTATCTAATATTTACTTACCCTAGTATGTTGGTGACCTAACCCTAGTCATAGGATCAAATTCCGCACAACAGAATTAGTGACTCCACTGGGGAGTTAAGAGTATTTGTAGGGTATTTTGCTTGGCTTCCTTTATGTGTTTTGAGTTTTTCATTTTAGGAAGGTTTAGTCACAATCTAGACCTTATGAAAATAATAAAAATATTGAATCTTTCTTGATTTTTTTCTCAAACTAATCTAACTCAGGTGTCATTGGAATTACCTAGTTGGAATTGGTGCAATAGGTAGGGTCTATTTGTGCTTTGTTGTGGAGCCATTAATGAGTGCTCACTCTTTCTGTATTGTACATGAGAGAGTGGGGCATATTCTTTGGAATTTTCCTCATTTCCCCCCTTTTATTGAAATTTCTATGTTTTCTAGATTCTTTGGGCATAATTGAGTCTTTGGTCTTCTGTTTGGAGTGTTCTGGGTAGTGTTTGGAAGTGTATTTTCCTTCAGATTGAAGAAAATTGTGAAAAGTTTTCAGGTGTCTTTGCTTCAATTTTTTGTTTGATTTTTTTTGTTGGAACCTTAGTCATGAATCCCAAGAGTACAATCTCGATGTTTTTGTCTCTTGTTACCTCTATCATAGGGGAAATTAACTCTCAACATTGTTTTCCTAGTATACCTAATTGTGCTTGTTTGAGTATAAAAAGCTCATTGTTTGCTTTTTCTCCAATTCATTTTGCATTTTTGGTTGAAAAGACGAGTGTTAAAAGTTTTGTTTCACAAAATGATAGGCATTTCAACATTCATTGTTTGCTTGCTTTAACTAGATGTTGTTTTGAAGTTGTATTTTTCATTTGAAAAGAAACAAACTGGATCATATTTGCATTTGAATTGAAATAAAACGACCTTTGTTTGTATTTCATGAAAAAGTATTGCTTGAACATTGAAAGTGCTTATCTTCTGTTGAAAGAGTGTGAACATTTGCAAAATCATTTGAATATATTTATTGGCATTTGAGGGTATATGTTTCTTCATCTTTGAATTGTTCTTGAAAAGTTGTGATTTTTTAAAGAACAGTAGCATAAAAAGAACTAGGAAAGTGTTTTTTTAGAAACTCATTAATAGCCTAAGTTCTAGGGCCTTGGTGCAAGGATTGGAGAGTTAGCTTCTCCGAGGACACATAAAAATGAGACTAGGAACAACTAAAGAGTGCAAAATCCATTAGTAATGCAAATTACCTGTCAGGAAAGTGCCTTTAACACATGCATCAAGAAACAAGTAAAGCTATTTCAAGTGGGAAGATTGTACCCCGTTGCTTGGATTAGTGGGGTTATGCATGTTTGGGGGTTTTTCAAGAGTGGAAAATCCTTGAGGTGACACCACTATTCACTAAAAGATTCAGGTTTGGGAATTGTGTCCTATGTCCCCTTCCCATTCCCAAGATCCCTTTCCAATGACCGTTCTGCCCGACTACCTAGCATGAAGTGGTATTCATAGTTTCCTTTCTTAGGTTCCTCATAGGTGACTGCAAGGAAAATATTTTGTGGTACCTAAGGCATACGTAGAACTTCCATCGTATATCCTTGGGAGGGAAGTCTTTGAAGGTGAGTGCTTGCACCCTTGGCGATCATTGTTGCGTGAAATTTAGTGTAACTCTCTCATGCAAACCTTCATTAGTGGGACTTGGGCCCTAATCATCCCATGATGACCTCCGAAAGGCCCTTATTATGGCTCTTCACTGATTAGCATTTGGTCCCAAACAACCAATGCTTATCTTTGCAAGGGTTAGACTGCTTTTTTTGAATCTTTTAGGAACATTTTTAGTGAGTGTGGATTTTTTTGCTTTCAAGTTGTAATTTCTTTCCTTTGAGTCTTAATTAGGCCATGCCGATGGAGGATCAACCTTTGCAGAGGTCTACAGGGATTCAAAAAAATTCTCTAGAAAGGGTAGAATTACCTACCCAAGGGAGAAGACTGGATCACAATGATCCACCCCCACAAGGGGCAGAAGAAGAAATCTAAGTACCAAAAATTAATGCTATAAAAGAGGAAACTCATTTAAGATCAAGTGATTCCGAGATATTATCAGAGGAGGGGTATCTTAGTAATTTGAAGGATATTTTCATTCACTCAGAAACAAACCCCTTCCCACTAAAGAAAAATTATGTCCTATTGCAATAGAGGATATCTCAGATCCAGTAGAGGGGTTAAATCCACCCCAAAGTCCTAGTTTTGTATACAACCACGAGTTAGATACACACAACCCTAGAGTTAATAATCTATTGTTTGAATGGGATAATATGGAAAATAGAGAAGAATTTCCTGTTACTGGGGACACAACAACTCCGATCAATGTTAATCCTTCAGGAGGAGTGAATCCAAATGTGTTATCCATAGTAGAATCCAGGGTATTTTTTAAGGATTCTAATACAATACTAAAGTATAGTATTCTAGGCGCTTATTTTGGATTGAAAAAAACATATATATAGATAGGCAGACGAATATTAAATATTAAACATACAATTTAATTTCTACTGAAAATTGTAAATTTTGGAAAATATTATGATAAAAAAACATATTTTATGTAAATATAGGTGATATTAGAGACTAAAAATGACCAAATAACGAATTTATTTTTTGAAAAAAAGCCTAAAAAGTAGCCAATTAGCGAAATTTCATCCCTAAAAATTACCCTGGTAGAATCTAGATGGTTTCTGCCATCATCTCTGGTGTCTATTGGAGGTGCAATCCCGTCAAACATCCCTCCAATTAAAAATTCTACATTTGTCCCACAAGGTACCAATCCTTTCTCTTTTGGAATGCCATTTCTGACATTTAAACCTATACCTGCTAACATTCCTTTTGTAATGGAAAACACCACTACTCCTAGAAGTGGTCCCTTAATTCCATCACATGCCTTTGCATTTGGTGGCATACATTATCTATTCCTACTCCTTCTATGATAACTGGAGTTGTTCCTGGCTCTAGCATACCTCAAGATAACATGCCTTTCCAAGGATTGTGATATATGGACACTGGTACTTCCTTGGATTTAATGTACTCCAAGGTGGTATTTATTTCACAGGAATGGGGGTCACTAGTGATGGAATTCCCTTAGGATATAATATGTGCCAAGAAATTTTTCCTTCATCTGGGAAATGAGGGATGAGCATGGGAAATGCTACAATTGTTAGTGCCCCTCAAGGTAGCCAACCTTTCCTTGGAATAAGGAGCATACCAAGGGTAACTGCCACGCCATTTGTTTAGACTCAATATGGTTATAATTGTAACGTCCCCCTCACCCAACTCGACCATTAGGAGGGGACGTTGGCCAAACCTGGGCTCTAAAATTCGCCCCAAATGCATAATACGATTTTCAACCAATGTAATGTGTGCAAAAATGTAATTAAACATGCAAAACAGAATTAAATTCTATCCACACACATATAATATGAAAATACAAGCATAAACATTACAACCATCAAATAAAATAGTTCAGATTCAAATACATGAGACTACTTATCTTTAAGAAACACAGATCCAAGCAACTGGTTGTGTAAGAGCACTTTTCCACCCAACCATAGGCACTCTATCCAACATATACTCTTTCTGATGGGAGGCCAACCCCAAGCTGGGATATGAGGCCCTGAGGGTGAAGGAAAACACCTACAGGCTTCTATCTCTCAGCCCACAACCCATTCTTCTCTTTGTGCTTATCCAAATGCTCATACATAGCTCTACAGGGGTCTCACTTAGCCCTCCTAGCCTTGGCTTCCACAATACCTGCCCCACACAACACCCTTCTAGCTCAGGCATCCCCTTCACCGATCCACGGTTCTCTTGGGAGATCCATCTTGCTGGGTTCTTCCAGTGTGTGCATAGAAGAAGTCCAACCTGATATGGCTACTATAGAACCATTTGTAGCCTGATTTGTGACTTCTCAAGCACCTACGAGTAACATAACTCCATGGGTAAGGTTCCTAGCTTGCCCAACCTCTCTGCTCACATACAACCAACTATATTCCCTTCCAAAAATGTAGCTCTGTCTTCTAATTCGAATTTCTAGGTTTAACACACAGTCTAGTAATGGACATCAACATCAATGGAATAACTCTACGTAGTGTAGCAACTTGCATGAGAGAGAGTGAGAATGGAATAATGATCAAAAGAGTGTTGACTTTAAGGATACGAGGTAAGGGTGAAAAGATAGTTGACATGGCTTCTGACCATAGAATAAATATGACTGCTGACAACTAACATAACTGTCACAACCCCCATGCTTCAATAACTACATGAAGTGACTTTTCCTACGAACCTCACATGTGCAATCAATGATTGGAAAATGGTAAAAAAAGGAGATAATTGGCTTATTCTCATCACATGCCAGAATTTTGGGTGAGTTCTAAGGTTGTCACATGGTAGCATAGGATTTGGTTTCCCATAGGCCTCCTTCCTCTTCCCCTCTGGTGGAATCATAACCCCTTTGGTGCTCTTTACACAACCAGTCTTGGACCATTTTATTATTTATGCACATAATATTTACATATATTATAAATCATCATAAAAGCCAAATGAATAGTCCAAATAAAATATAAACATTATACATGCCTAGACATTCACTAGTCGGGCCTTGGCCTTGAGCTCCGCACTAGGAATTCACACTAGCATATTGACATCATTTACATAATATTGGATAAATAAATTCCAAGTCAAAACTAGGGGTATTACAATCCCCTTCCCCTTGGAATAAAACCGTCCTCGGTGTTTTCTCAAAATTGGAACAAAAATGGATATGCCTCTCTCATGGCATCCTCCAACTCCCACATAGCCTCATCGGGACCGAAGTGATTCCATTGCACCTTTACTTGTCTGATGGCTCGGTTCCGGAGCAATGTCACTTTCTTGTCTAGGATGCATATGGCTCATTTTGGAACTCTCCCTCGGGTTCCACCCGGAACACATCCCAATCAATCACATGGTTAGGATCATGTACATATTTCTTAAGCAAATAAACATGAAAAAAATTATGAGCTCTAGTGTTAGCAGGAAATGCAATTCTATATGCTACTGGTCCTATTCTCTCAAGCACTTCAAATGGTCCACAATATCTTGGTGATAACTTGGAACAACTTCCAAGCCTCAAGGAACTATTTCTTGGCCTCACTCTAAGGTAAACATGATCCCCAACACGAAACTCTCTATGCGCTCGGTTCTTATCTGCATAATTTTTTTGTCTATCTTGGGCTGCCTTTAAATTTTGCCTAATATTTACAACCTCTTGTTCCATTTCCTTAAGCAATTCCGACCCAAGTAGAATTTTGTTCATTGGGTTCTCCCAAGTAACTGGTGTTCTACACCTCCTTCCATACAAAGCTTCAAATGTACTCATGCCCAACGATGCTTGTTTACCATTATTATATGCGAACTCTACCAAGTGTAGATAATCCTCCCACTTGGATGGTTTGTCCATCACATACATGCGTAGCATGTCTTCCAGCGCCTGATTTACTCTTTCTGTTTGGCCATCTATTTGTGGATGGTAGGCAGTACTAAAGTTCAGCTCCGTACCCAAATCAACAAAAATATTTTTCCAAAAAATTGAGGTGAACTTAGTATCCCTGTCTGAAATTATTGCTTTAGGCAAACCATGCAACCTGCAAATTTCCTTCATAATTGTTTTTGCAATTGCATCCATTTTATACATGGATTTAACCAGTATAAAGTGTGTTGCCTTAGATAATTTATCCACCACAACCATGAAGGAATCATGCTACCTCACTGTCATTGTAAAAACTGCAATAAAATCCATGGAAATAACATCCCATTTCCATTCCAGAATTGGAAAAGGATGCAACAAACCTGCTGGGTGTTGATGTTCAACATGACTCTTGATACACTTAGAAATATACTCAACAATGTCCTTTTTCATCCCCGACCAATAATATTTCTTTCTCGTTGTAGCAATTGTTTTCTGGTATCCTGGGTGACCGGAATAAGGCATTTTATGTATTTCATCCATAACAATCCTTCTCGAATCTCCCACATTAGGAATGTAAATTCTATTTTTATAAACAAGAATCTCGTCACCTTCCAAATGGTAACCTTCATACCTCTTTTCCAAATTCTGTTTTTGCAATTTGTCCTTTATTTGCACATACAATTCATCTTCAATAATACAATTAACAATCTGCTGCCTCAAATCTGATTGGAAAATACTAATGGCTGCTACATGCATCTCATGTACTTTTCTGCTAAGTGCATCGACCACCTTATTTTCTTTACCTTTTATGTGTTTGATTTCAAAATCAAACTCACATAAAAATTCCAGCCATCTAGCTTGCCTAGCATTTAATGTGAGATGCTTAAACAAATATTTCAGACCACAATGGTCTATCCTTAGTTCAAATTTTCTGCCCATTAAATAATGCCTCCACATCTTTAAAGCATGTACTATCGCTGCAAGTTCTAAATCATGAGTAGAATAGTTCTTCTCATGCTCCTTCAACTTCCTTGACTCGTAGCATACCACATGGTTATCTTGCATAAGAACTCCTCCAAGTCCATATTTACAAGCATCTGTACATACTACAAAATCTTTTTCCAGATCTGCAATCTTTAGGATTGGAGCACTTGTGAGAATCTTTTTCAACACTTGGAAGCTTTCTTCACATCTTGATGTCCACACCAAATTTATCCCCTTCTTTTGCAAAGAAGTGACTGGGTGTGCAACCTTGGAGAATCCTTCAATAAACCTCCTCTAGTAACCAACAATACCCATAAAAGATCTTACATCTGTCACATTTCTTGGAGTTGGCCAATTCATGATGGCTTCAATCTTCTCAGGATCCACCGATATTCCCTCCTCGGAAATAATGTGACCCGAATAATGAATTTTATTTTTATAAAAGTCACATTTGCTTAGCTTTGCATACAAGTTATTATCCCATAGCAATTGCAAAGCCAATCTCAAGTGTTCTTCATGCTCTTCTTCATTCTTGGAATAAATAAGGCTGTCATCTAAAAATACTAGAACAAACTTGTCCAAATACTTGTTGAAAACACTATTCATGAGACACATGAATGTAGCTGGTGAATTAGTGAGACCAAATAGAACCACCACAAACTCATAATGCCCATACCTTGTTCTAAAGGATGTCTTGTGAATGTCTTCTTCCTTGATTCTCACTTGATGATAGCTAGACCTCAAATCAATCTTTGAGAACACCTTTTCCCCTCTCGTTTGATCAAAAAGATCATCAATTCAAGGCAATGGGTACTTGTTATTCATTGTAACCTTGTCTATTTGTAATCAATACATAACCTGAGCGTTCCATCTTTCTTCTTCACAAAAAGTACAGGTGCTCCCCATTGAGACACACTTGGCCTTATGTACTTCTTTTCCAACAACTCTTGCAGTTGCATTTTCAGCTCTAATAGCTCTATTGCACTTATCCTGTAAGGAGTTTTGGAAACTGGAGCAACTCCTGGAACAAGATAAATTGTAAAATCAATGTCTCTCTTTGTAGGAAGTCTTGGAACTTCATCGGGAAACACATCCTTGAATTCTTGCAAAACAGAATGGTCTTCCAACTTGGCAATTTCATTTTTTGTTTTCTCCAAAATATGGGTTGCATACAATTGGCAACCTTTCCTACAAAATTTCTTCAACTGCATAGCTGAAATCTGCCTAACATAAACTACCTTTGGAATTCCCTTTACAACCCTTTGGATTCCTTCTTCATCAATGCACTCAAAAGTATTGTTGTAGCAATCAAGTTTAACTCTATGGAATTCCAACCTGTCCATTCCAATGAGAATATCATAGGAACCAAGTGGCAAAACATTCAGATTTGCAAAAGTGGACAGTCCACCCATTTCCAATGGACACTTTTCCACGATTTCACTAACCTTCCTCTTGGTTCCAGTGGCTAGTTGGACTAACCATGCCATACTATGCTTTGATTTCTTCAAAGCACAAACCCTAACAATTTTAGGACTGATATAACTGTGAGTAGATCCAGGGTCAATCAAAATAGAAATAGATTTCTTAGCAACCTTACCTTCAACTTCAACCACAGTTGACTTATGGTCTGCTTGGTGGTCCTCTAGTGCTGCATAGATCCTAGGGACGGTCCTTTCCACTTGACCCACTGTTTTAGCTCCTTGGATGTTGTGAACTTGCTTTTCACTCCCATTCCGATGTGGACAGTTCCTAAGCATGTGGTCCCCTCCACATCCCCAACATTGAAGAGGCTTTGTTGGATCTCTTGGCTTGTATCCCAACATCCTAGCTGGCTTAATCACACCCTGTGGTGGCTTACTTGGATGATTTATGGATTGAGAAGGCTTGAATCCCTTCTTCCTTTGGTCAAACTTTTAATTTTTCTTGTCCTTCCATAACTTATGGAATTCTGGTTTGCTTTTTTTTTTATCATAACAATACTTGGCCTTTCTTATGGCCTCCTCTAGAGTTCGAGGTTCATCAAACTCAATTCTATCTTTATATGACTGGGGCAGTACACTTAGAAAACGTTGAATTTTCACCTTATCATCCCTGATGTATTTGACATATCTCATCAGCTCTAAGAATCTTTTTTCATATTCCTCCATAGCCATTTGTCCCAATTTCAGCTCATGGACCTCTTTGATTTTATCATCATAGTACCTGTTAGAAAGGTACTTTTCCTTGAAGTACTTCTTGAAGTGCTTCCACACAATCCCTTTCATTGATCCTCTTTACTTGTCTAAGGTGTTCCCACCATATAGATGCTCTTCCATTCAGATTGAAGATAGCCACTCTTGCCTTCATATTTCCTGAATAGTCTTGGACTTGGAAATACTTCCTCATCCCAATAATCCAAGCCTCAGCTTCTTGACTAGATTTAACCTCACCATCAAAGGTAGGAGGTTTGGCCTTCTTAAATTCTCCATGAGAGTTGTTCTTGGAAGACCTCTTCCTCTTAATCTTATGATATGAAGAGCTTGAACCTTCAATGGATTCCTTAGAGTCAAATGACTCACTAGAAGATATTTCTGGAGTGTATTACCTATCTCTAGAAATCCTTCTTGAAATATGGGATCTCTTGTGAGAATGCCTCCTTGAGATACCCCCACTCTTTTCCTGATTTTTTGAATTATGCTAATTGTTTATCTTCATTTGAATGTCTGTAAAACATTGAAGCATAGCTGCATTCAACTGGAACTAATCAGCCTTTCATTATCTTCTTTGCAACTCTGCAATTCCATCCTTATACTCCTCATGGTTTCTGCAATGTTTGGGGGAGTTGCTCGGTTTCTTCTACCATTAGATTCTGTCTCTACATTATCAACCTGTACAGTCTCTCCCATTGCATCTTCCTCAACCTCATAAGGATCCTGTGCATCCTCCATGATGATACTCTTTTTCTTGGCCCAACCAAGATCAAATATTTCCCAACTGCACTAGACTGAAATGCTAACCCTTAACTGCCACTGATAGGATTCTGAATATGCAAAAGTGTTTATAAACACATTTGTTAGATTTGTTATAGTCTTAGAAAATTATAACACTAATCTTCATGCAACTTGGGAACAACTCATATTGAAAATCACAGAACTTTCTCACACTCAACGACATATGAGGGGGACGAAGGGGGTCAAGGGGGCTTGCCCCCTTATGGCTCCATTGCATGGCGGGTCGAGGGAAGCACCCTCATCTTTTTTTGTAAATTATTCTATTTCACACAATCTGGTGCATAAGATCAAATGCAATTTTCAATTTTAGGGACCTAAGAATCGACTGTAAAAAATGCCGCGTTTACCTTGATTCACACCCTTCAGGAGCCACCTACCTTACTGTTTGCGCGTTCTACAAAATGATTTAGATCAATGGTTCATATTGAAGTGACAAGTAAGACCTACGGTGGAGGTACGTTTCGTTGGAAAAAGAAGTAAGGGATATAACACTGAGAAGTGACCGTTGGAATATGGTTAAATGGTGGAAAAGATCAACGGTTGTTGATTGCGAGATGAAAAGATCAACGACCCACATCTGTTTCGCATAACCAACATGCGCTCCAGGACGGAGTGGTAGGTGGTTGTGAAATCCCAAACCACCATCCACGTGTCAGCATCACATGATTTCTCAAGTCGGGAGGGTCGTAAGAGAAACCACCTTCCACCATTGCGAAATCGCCTTCACGCTTCATCCCTTACGGTTACCTTCGCACCCAGGTTTGATGTGGTTGGTCCACGTCGCACCCTCTACCCACACAAATCCTCCACGTCAGACCTCCTTCCCACATGGCTCCTCCACGTCACCCTGCCACCTGGCACGAGTGGGGCCCAACTAAATTTTCCCAAATTTCAAAATTTTGGGTTTATGCAATGTTTTCATTGGTCAATAGTGGGGAAAGTTTTGAAGCTATTTTCGAACTTACTCCAAGCCGATTAACTTCCATTTAAATGTCATTCAACAAAACTTAAACCTGCACATCCATTTATGATCCTTTTACCTGTAGATCGTGATTTCTGGCCCATACAGATCCGACATTGCAACCAAAAGCTCTGATACCACTTTGTAAAATCCCCCTCACCCAATCCAACCATTGGGAGGGGACGTTGGCCAAACCTGGGCTCTAAAATTCACCCCAAATGTATAATATGATTTTCAACCAATGTAATGTGTGCATAAATGTAATTAAACATGCACAACGGAATTAAAGTCTATCCACACACATCTAATATGCAAATACAAGCATAAACATTACAGGAATCAAATAAAACACTTCAGATTCAAATGCATGAGAGTACTTATCTTTAAGAAATGAAGATCCAAGCAACTGGTTGTGTAAGAGTGCTTTTCCACCCAACCATAGGCACTCCATCCAACATATACTCTTTCTATTGGGAGGCCATCCCCAAGCTGGTCTATGGGGTCACCAGGGCGAAGGAAAACACCTACAGGCTTGTATCTCTCATCCCACAACCCATTCTTCTCTCTGTGCTTAGCCAAATTCTCATACAGATCTCTACAGGGGTCTCACTCAGCCTTCCCAGCCTTGGCTTCCACAATACCTACCCCACACAACACCCTTCTAGCTCAGGCATTCCCGTCACCAATCCACGGTTCTCTTGGGCAATCCATCTTGTTGGGTGCTTCCAGTGTGTGCATAGAAGAAGTCTAACATGATATGGCTACTATAGAACCACCTGCAGCTTGATTTGTGACTTCTCAAGCACCTACAAGAAACATAACTCCATGGGTAAGGTTCCTAGCTTGCCCAACCACTCTGCTCACCTACAACCAACTATATTCCCTTCCAAAAATGCAGCTCTGTCTTCTAATTCGAATTTCTGGGTTTAACACACAGTCTGGTTATGGACATCAACAACAATGGAATAACTCTACTTAGTGTAGCAGCTTGCATGAGAGAGAGTGAGAATGGAATAATGATCAAAAGAGTGTTGACTCTAAGGATATGAGGTAAGGGTGAAAAGATAACTGACATGGCTTCTGACCATAGAAGAAATACGACTGCTGACCATTGACATAACTGTCACAACCCCAATGCTTCAATAACTACATGAAGTGACTTTTCCCACCAATCTCACATGTGCAATCAATGATTGGAAAATGGTAAAAAAAGGAGATAATTGGCTTATTCTCATCACATGACATAATTTTGGGTGAGTTCTAAGGTTGTCACATGGCAGCATAGGATTTAGTTTCCCATAGGCCCCCTTCCTCTTCCCCTCTGGTGGAATCATAGCCCCTTTTGTGATCTTTACACAACCAATCTTGGACCATTTTATTATTTATGCACATAATATTTACATATATTATAAATCAACATAAAATCCAAATGAACAGTCCAAATAAAATATAAACATCATACATGCCTAGACATTCACTAGTCGGGCCTTGGCCTTGAGCTCCGCACTAGGAATCCACACTAGCATATTTACATCATTTACATAATATTGGATAAATACATTCCAAGTCAAAACTAGGGGTATTACAATAATCAGAACCTTGGACAACAAAATCAACCTTTCATGATACCTGATAGTCCCTACATACCAGGTCAATTCTGTGTTAACACAAATCAATGGGAAACAAATGCTCCTGGGAGTTGGAAATCCATGGCTTAGACCAAGTTTCACTTTTTTGTTACTTTGAATTTTCCATATTTGTCTAAATTGACCAATGAAATAATGCTACAAGACTCTAGTTGGCCCCCACTACCCACAAAAATCTCCTCATACATACCTATGTTTGAAGGAAATCCTAAGGAATACCTAACCGACCATGTAATGAATTTCCATCTTTGGTGTTCCTCAAACGCATTGATGGATGATTCTATCAGGATTCATCTCTTTCAAAGGACATTGACAGGAGTAGCTGCAAAGTGGTACATTGAGTTTCCACAAGATTCCTTCCAAAAATTTAATGTGATTTCTATGACTTTCCTTTACCATTTCCAACTACCCGTCTATTATGAGATTGGCATTGAACTCCTGAATTCGTTAAGACATGAAAATTATACTCATATCGTCGATCACATCCATGAGTGGAGGAGGATAGATCGCTTGATAAAAGCACAAATTCCTAACGAGTTCTTGACGGATTGGTTTATTAAGTCACTACAACCATTTATAGTGAAGGATGTGCTCTTTATGGGGTAACCACAGAGTAACAAACCGTCATCAAGGCCCAACAACTAGACTTGGTATATTCACAACCTAGGATGTTGTATGAGATACTACCAACTAGTCCCATAGCATATTTTGATGTAACCAAACCTACTCCCGGCCCCGGGCCACATGTCGATGGTGTGATTGGCATAGTGGAAGATGCCTCAACTAGTTAGGGTGTTTACCAAACCAGACAATTATCTTTGAATACACCTACAACTACTCAAAACAATGCCAATAAACCAAATCCAAAACCACCCTCAGACATTTTTTCATTACATGTGACCAATTCTAAAGGCAACCAAAAACCCGGGGGGAATAAAAATAAGAATAAAAATAATGGGAATAATAATTCAAGCAACAACAATGATAACAACAATAATGTTGGTGGGGGTAATAAGGAGAAAAGGAAGGTGAAGTTCCCTTGCAAGCTATGCACTGAGGATCACTTGACTTACCAATGCCCCAAATTAGAGGTTTCTCAATGTTTGTTGGCACAATAGGAAGCTACCAGGCAACCTACAGTGCTAACCAACCCTTTTCCTCCACAACATCAACAAATGGTTTCTATTACTAACTTAAACCCTATACCTCCGCAAGGGGGAAATTATGGTGCCTCCTCTCAAGGGATCAGTTCAGGGAATAATGAAGTTTTCATGTGTCAACTAGAGATCAATATCCATACTAGAGCTCACAATTATGAAACAACTATGTCTGGGTCCAAAGGAAAAGGAATTCATGAACTAGAAGCAGTTAATTCTTTGCACATAGAGAAATCGACGAATTACATTATGACTAAGACGTTGAAAGGCATGCTAAAAAAGGGAAGATACAACCCCAATGTGCGTGCTGCCAAAACTTATAGTGTAGATGAAGATCTGGCACAAGATCCTTGTGCAATGTACATAATGGAAGTCCTTGCTTTCAGAAATATGATATCTAGATCCTTTGAATAGTCAGTTAATGACATTTGATTTGGAACAATGGAAGCCCCACTTACCTCATCATGCCACATTTCAGATATAGTTTTCGACCAGAAGATCGAACATCTATCATACTGTTTTGGATGAGGGGGCATCCACATGCGTCATGTACTTATCATGTTGGAGAACTATTGTCTCACCTGATATTGTGCCCCTTACAACCATGCTGAAAAATTTCAATGGACACTTGTTCCTACCTCACAAGATTATCTTTTCTCTTCCAATAGAGCTAGCGTAAAAATAGTAAATGTGGAGGTAGAAGTTGTCGACACTCCGCTAGATTATAACCTATTTCTAGGAAGAATTTGGACCCATTCCATAATGGTTGTGGTCTCTTCGATATTTCAAGTGATAAATTTTCCTCATGAAGGAAAGATTGTCACTATTGACCAGCTGTCATTCTACAGAAATGAGCCCACTCATAATAATGGGACAAATGTCCCCCTAGTAGGTCATTTTGTGAATAATGTGAGAATGTTGGTGTGGGGATGTATTCTACATTTATGTGCACTTTTAATTCCCCCCACCTAATTTGAATGACAATTTGGATGCTATACATGCAATCTCTTCAGTTGCCATTAACCTCGCAGTGAAAGTTTCTCATTTTAGGACTTCCTATCTTGAAGACCCATAGGTAGTGCTAGAACCTAATCAGGTATCTAGGTGTAGAAGAGTCTCATTGGCCTTGTCTGTAGCTGATATTGCTTACCAAGCTGTCATATCTAAAAATGTAGACTGACATAATCACTTTTCCCAGGTAGAGGAAGATGATCAATACTATATGCCCATGTGGGCCATCAATGCCTTACCTTGTCACGACCCCTTAAATATAGTCATGCCTTATGATGAAGCTATCATTGAGGCTATGTATTTGGAAGAAAGGCCTTGGGAAGACATGAACCAACGTGCACTGTTTCTACTTTCCAAGAGTGATGTGAGGATTGATGAAAATAGTCCACCATACCAGGGTCCATGGATTGGTATGGGATCTCTCTCACCACACCTCAAGTGTATGGATAGGGGAATATGGATAACATTTAAAAAACCATTCCCATGAATATTTCCAATACCCTAGGAGTGGTTGAGAATGCATTTATTAGCATAGGATACTCACCATAGGAGATTGAGATTTACACTGCATTGTTAAAATAATATAGAGATATTTTCTCCTAGTCTTATGAAGAGATGCTAGGAATTGACCCATCCATTGTCAAACATGAGCTTAAGACGTATCCTAATGTTAAACCCATTTGATAGAAGCTATGACCAGTAAACCCAAGAAAGGATGATTCTGTCAAGGCAGAAGTGGAGAAACTTCTTCGTGCTAATTTCATCTCTCATGTCCCTTTAATTGAGTGGGTGTCCAATTTGGTACCCGTAGATAACAAACAGGGGAATATTAGAGTATGTATAGAATTCCGGGACCTAAACTTGTCTGTCCCTAAAGATAACTATCATATTCCATTCATCGAACATATCATCAATGTGTGTGTTTGTAGTGAAATACTTTCATTTATGGATGAATTTTTAGGGTATAATCAGATTCAAATATGACAAAAGGACCAACACAAAACTACTTTTATATTCCCTTAGAGGACCGTCGCTTATAGGAATATGCCATTTGGACAAAATAATGTTGGGGATACATTCCATCTCCATGTCGTATGATTTTCACGATATTAAGAAGATCATCGAGTCCTATCTAGATGACTTAACAACTAAATCTTGAAAGAGGGTTAATCGCCACAAACACCTCAAGGTTGTATTTGATAAGTGTCATTATTATAGGATTCAACTGAATCCTCAAAAGTGCATCTTCTGTGTCATTTTGGGTTGGTTACTAGGTTTCATCAATTAGAAATATGGAATCATGGTAGATCCATTTAAGGTTGAGGCAATAGTTCAGTTGCATCCCATATGTAATTTGGATGAATTGCAAAGCCTCTAAGGAAATCCAATTTATTGTGTTGCTTCATTGCTAATTATGCTTAGATCAAAAAATATTTCATGTGCCTACTTAAGAAATGGGTCCCATTCATATGGGATGAAAATGCTTAGAGATCATTAAAAAATTCTCTAATGTTTTCCCCATTGCTGAGCCGCCTAGACTATAGCAAAGATTTATTTTTGTATCTGGATGCATTTGAATCGACTATTGGAATGTTCCTAGTGCAAGAGGACGATACTCATTGGGAACATGTCATCTACTACCTAAGTAAGAACTTGTAAGTCCCAGAGCTAAGGTACTCTCATGTTGAAAAACTGGCACTAGCAGCCGTTCATGTGGGGTAGAGAATTTGACACTACATTATCATTAGATGAACAACCATAATTGCATATGTCAATCCATTTTAGCATATCTTGTCTCGACATATTTTCGAGGGAAATTATATTAAGTTGATTGTTATTCTTTAGGAATTCAATCTAGGGTTTGCATTATCTAAATCCAAAACTCCTAGGAATTTGTCGAGTTGATGTTGGAGCTCCCTCGAGTTGGTGGAGATATGGTAGAAAGTGAATCATTGTTTGATGAACAAATCTTCCTCATCATCTTAGAATACCCCTTGTATGGGGACATTTTAGTTTACCTTCAATCCCAAAGGGGTCCACCTCAATATTTTCATGAAGAGAGACAATAAATCCATCACCAAGCAAGCCATTATGTTATCATTGGTGATACCTTATATCATCGAGGATCAATAACGTTCTAAGAAAATGTCTAAGTGATCATGAGGAGGCAGATAAAGTGCTGAATGATTTACATGGTGGATTCTATGGTGCTCATTTATCAGGGTTTTCTAGAACCCCCAAAATATTGCATGTGAGTTATTTATTGCCTTCAATCTTCAAAGATTGTGTTGAAGTAGGCGAGAAGTGTCATCCTTGTCAGAATTTTACTAGGAAAATATGTGCACACCCTGCTCCTCTCTACTATGTGATCACCATCTCTCCTTTTACAAAGTGGGGTATAGATTATACAATGTGCAATATTGCATCGAAAAAGGGTCATAAGTACATTATTATAGCTATGGACTACTTCACTAAGTGGGACGAAGCCATGCATACATTCACTTATGATGGGGAAACTATAGCACACTTCGTGTTTAACCAAATCATAGATTGATTCCATATACCTAGGGAAATTTTCACAGATAATGGAAGTCACTTTCAGAACAAATTGATGGCAGAGCTAGTTGAAAAGCTTGGTTTTAGGTAGGACTTCTCATCACTATATTATCCACAACAAAATGGTTAAGTAGAGGTAGTCAATAAGTCCTTGAAAACCATGTTGCAGAGGACGACGAGTAGAAATAAAAACAACTGCCATATCATGTTGTATCTTGTGCTCTGGGCATATTAGAATTCAATCAAGATTGCTACAGGTTCACTCATTTTCAACTTGTACATGGGGTCAAGGATGTGCTACCTATTGAGTGTGAAATCCCATAGTTGAAGCTAACCATTGAGCTCCTACTAGACACTACACAATTAGAATAATTCCTAGTGTTGTTGGAACAATTAGACGAGCACATAAGGGATGCCACTTCTACTAATGGAACACACAAGAAATGTGTAAAATCCTAGTACAAAAAATATATCCATCCCCTTTTCTTCTTTGAAGGAGACATGGTTCTAGTTTATGACCAAGATCATGATGAATTTGGATCTAGTGATTTCAAATCAATGTGGCTTGGTCCTTACATAGTGAGGCAAGTCTTGAATAAAGGAGCCTATGGATTGGAATATTTTGAGGAAAACATCCTAGGGTCTAGAAATGGGCTCTACCTAAAGAGGTACTATGCCTAGATACTCATGTTTGGAAAAATATGCTTGGAATTGTTGTATTATAAGTAGCCTAGGTTGCTTTTACTTTTATGTTTTTGATTAGTATTGGTAGTTTCTCATCGTGCTTTGTGCTCGATTGACATATGTCTTCAGATGCACCTATGTTTGTGGGGTATGTGGACAGATCTTTCCATCACACTTTGAACATTTCTTCCATAGCTTGGGTAATCTACGCTCCCACATGCCATCTTGTAAGCTTAGGTGGAGTGTCTCTCAGTCTGACTACCAATAACATTGTTGAATATAGTGTTGTGATTGAGTTATTTTTGGAAGCAATCTCACTTGGAATCCAATATTTAACTATCCACTTGGATTCTCAGTCGGTAGTGTCACAACTGAATGGTACATACCGTGTCCATCATCGTGCATTACTACAAAAATTTATGAGGGTGCACCTTCTTGAACACCATTTTGAATTCATTACTTATATTCATTTTCCAAGGAGGCTTAATTCTATGTCTGATACATTAGAAATTTATGTCTTAGAATGGAATTTGTCACATAATTATCAGAAAGCACACTATATAAAGCATAATATCATGTGCAAAATGTAAATACGGCTGATAAAAGTTGTTTTCATTAATATAAAATTATCTCCATCAAGTACAAAGTGTGTGAGTCCATAATACAAAACAGATTTTTTTCTAGCCCTAAATGATGCATATACATCATAAAAGTACTTAATATCCATCATGGGTCAAAATTTCAAAATAAATATGTCCATAATTAGTCTTGATAAACATCTTAGTAGAATAAGACACATGTAGCCACCTACAGGAACAATCAAATCCATCTAGCAGGTACCCCCACCTCCTAGTTGCATGGCCTCAGGTAGGTGCTTGATCCTAGTAGCGGGGATGCCATGAGTGAGACCTCTTAGGTTCTCCTCCATGGAATCCAAGGTGGTCTTTACCCCCTCATCATTTCAAGGCTCTTGTTGTCGTAGATATGGTTTCCTTGTCAAACACTTTGGTTCACTATCTGCAACATTATCAAATGTTTGTCATTAAAATTACACGCCAAATTTTTTTACCTCTTCATTATCTAAATATTTCAAAAATAAAAAAAGAGAAATATGTCAAAAGAATTACCCACCAATCCAGCCCCATACTAATCCGAAAGGAAGAACCAAATTTGGATCTCCATGGAAACCTAGTCTTTCATATGGGAATGTAATGTACCAACTTATACAAGTGATACAAAAACTCCTTACTTCTCAAATTTATTTAAAACAATGGCTAAAGAAGCTAGAATTGCTAGGGATGGGCAAGATCAGAGGCTATGGAAGGATGGAAGGCTATGATGTGGTCTGATACCTATGCACAATGTACTGAGACCATTTATGTTTCAAGAACATCCTAGATGAACTCTACTCCAACGCTCCTGGGGTTCTCAACATATGTAGACTAATATTGGTGGAAACTTGACTGGAGGATGGGGATGAATGTTGGAGACATAAGAGAGGATAAATATAATTCAAATAAAGTAATTACACAGCAATATAACACTCCAGAAAATTTTATAAACATCTGAGCAAGTATTACACAAAACACATAAAAATTGCCTTCTAGGACAACTCAAGTGGGACGAATTATGGACTCCCAAATGGTGCTCAACGACTCATGAAATTCTGAAACAAGACTTGTATCATGACATATGGTATGTTACTCAACTCTAGAAACAAGAATGGATTCATTTGGACTTATACTCATTGACTTATGAAGTAAACACTGAAAGCTATTCAAATTCTAGCTAAATCTAGAAGGGGTGGATAAATATAAGAAGAAATCAGAGTTATGGAATTGATATTGAATGGAATGATATCAGAACATTAAATCCTCTGTAATTACATCATAAATAGGCCAATATTCCTCTCAGAAAGATATAGAAAGATCTCTCATTTTCTACAAGAAAAACTAGCTACAGAAACTCATAGAAAGCTTGAAGATTCGAACTCTAAAATGGATGATGATGCTTCTGAACTTCAGATTCGACTTTATCAGCTACAAGAACTGCAAATGAGACTCAGTGACAATGGATGAATTCCATCATCCTCTCACAAAAAGCTGGGGCACATCTCCCAGGTTGACTAGGGGAACATCTCCCAAGTCTAGAGGCACAATTGCACTCATACAATTTCTCAAACTAACAAAATATGTGAATGTGGTGCTCTTGTAATTATTTATAGAATTGGATAACTTGGTAAGCAAGTATCCTTGAGGAATGCGCCTTCCTTGAGTGGATGAGGAAATCTTGCTTTCCTTCCTTGCTTTGCTTTGCTTTGGATTTCCTTCTTTTTCCTCTTTTCTGAACTTTCTTACTTTTCCTGTTTTATCCTACTTTCTGGATTTATGCTGCTTTTCCTAATATATTTATCTTTTCTCATTTTTGGCATCATTTTTGGACTCATGTGCTTTACTTGAATTCTTCCTCAAGTCACTCCTCCAACCTTATCCACTAATAAACCCTAGTGGAGCATTTTCTCCATTTATTTAACATAATAATAAAATATTAAATGCACCACAAATATTTATTCCAAGTGGATATAAAACTATGGATAAAATTAAATGCACAATCCTAATTAATTAATTGCCTCATCTTAACCCCTCATTAATTAATTAATTCAATCTGTCACTAGGATCCATTGAGTTCGATCTTCTTCATGGTGCTGAAAAAATGGGAACATGACAGTCCTCCCCTCCCAAGATTGCTTGTCCTCAAGCAAAATATCCCAAGAGGTCCATCATGCTTTTGTTGCACTACTCTGATCATAATCATCTCTCCAAGAAAATATTCACTACATCTGTAACTGAACATGCCTACTTCTATCCAAGTGAAGCAACTAGAAAGTGTGCCAATATCCCATAAGAATATCAGAAATGCAAAGATACCACTACTATGTAAACTATAATTCCATCCAAGGAGGTGTTCCCTATGTGGGAAACTGAAACCAAGTGAAACATAGATGAACTGGTGCAAAAGAGGGTTGGCCTGCTCCATCATGCCAACATGCAAACAACTGCTCCAAGGAAAAACAATGCCAGGATCCCATTGCTTGTATGGAACCCCCATGGATCAGAATACCATCCAACAAAATATTTTCAGAAAAAGAGTGCCTAGATCCCACTGTTCATGCTGCATCTCCCCAGACATTAGTAACAAGAAAAAATCAGCATCATATGAAATGTTGGGAAAGATGAAAACATCATACCACCATATTGGAAAATTATCCTTTCCAATGCAACCTTGAAGCTTTGAGGCCCCCTCAATCAAGATATGCAACTCTCCATGGTAGGACCAAATCAAGGAAAGGCTATGCATCACCAAATAGGCCTCCAAAGAGTGAGGCCGAACCTCATCAATTATTTCCACTCCATCAAGAAGGTTCTCATATGCCGAATGCACATAAGAATAAAAAATGTCATAACTGTAGCTCATATGACAAGGGTGGAAGTCCCTTATCCAAACATGAGAAAGATAGGCATCATATAAGCAAAAATTCCTTGTTAACTGGTCACAAGTAAAATATGATGAATACAATGAAAAACCATAAGTGCAACAAGACCGAATACCCTTAAGGGCATACATCCCCAAGGAAGTAATCTCATGGTTCAACTCTCTGCCACATGATCCAGAAGACAAACATGTACTATCCCAATGGCTCAACTCTCTGCCACTGGTTCCACTCAAGTGGGAAGAACATGTGTTGCATACCTCCATCAAGTATGTAATCATCCCTTAAGTGGATGGACAACCACTCACCAAATCATGTCCAAGTAAGGAGCTTGTGGTCCCCCCAAGTGCATATCCCCAATAGCTTGCCAACTTCCTTTGGAAGCTTGTTTGTTTAGTTTTCTTCCACCTACCATGTGCATAAATTTTTCTGTGAGGAGACTCCATGTGGAGCATGTAACCTTCCACCCAATCCATGTGTGGATGAATGGTATCTAATGGCAAAAATATGTACCTATGCTGCTTATCACAAAACATATCAATGTTAGAGGCATTAAATATTTTACACAAAAGAAATTTACCTCCTGGATTCTCCAACTTTGTGGTGCATCTATCCATAGATGGAAAAAAATCTCTGCTACTTGATTCCAAGGTTATGAAATCAAGATCATGGTTGTTGTGGGGGGATATGAGCCTTTTCCAAACCCCATGTATTTACCATCAAGTCATTCATAATGACTGTGGGAGCCTCCTGCTCCTCTTGGGGCCTTATCAAGAAAGATCCTTTCACCCAATTCTCATCTTCAAATGATGTGACTGAAATAGAAGGGTGGGGTGAAAGAGAATGAATCAAATCTCTGTAACAATTATCCACCAAGCATGTGGATCTATGTACCTCATCATAATAGGATGATTCCTCAAATGTGAGACCACATGTATCCTCCAAAATTATTTCAATGAAGTGTGGAATGCCAGTATCCCACTCTCTAATGAGAATCCTCCCAAACATCACAAGTAAAAAAGATAGATCATCAAAGTGCATATCAACATCATACAAATGTATATCAAGAAGGTGCCTTACCAAAGGATCATGAAAGTGCTTGTCCATCCAGGCAAGTAGACCACCATTTTCCAAGTGCACACAAGCATCAAGTGACCAATCAAATATGATCCAATGACATAGGTGAGGATCCCATGTCCTATAATGCTGCTCCAAAAGAATGTAAGAATCTTCAAAATAATCAGCCATGTGTTCTTTCATCCAAGAAGTGAATGAAGAAACTCTACCAAAATTTGAACCAAGTAAGGACCAAAAAAAACAAGGAGACTTCAAGTGGCTCAAAGAAGTCTCATCAATACATTCATAAATGTTAGAGTTATCAAATGAGAGTAATGGATTCTTCCCCAAGGAGGTGTGTAAGGTGTCAAGTAATTATGCCATGTGGCCTTTCACCCAAACATTGGATGAAGGAACTTTCCCATCAATTAAGGAACAAAGAGAACAATGGGCCTTCAAGGGGATTTAAGGAGTACCATATGTGCATCCATGAATATGTGTATCATCATAAGGTAACAAAGGATGCTACTGCAAATGTAAATAAGAAGGTTCTCTAGTCATGTCATCATCAAAATGAGAGATAGGAGTTTCGTACTCCTCATGTGACACCATAAAAAAGAAACCTTTCACCCATACCTCATTAGGATGAATGCTGCAAAATGTGGAAGTGTAGGGTGTAGGAGAATGAACCAACTCACCCATATGATCAGAAAGTGTGAAAAATTCATCATGTGAAGGCTCCATAAGGGTAGGATCATGCATCTCCCTCAAAAGTGCGAAACTTTCCTCATAGGTTGGCTCCAAGGTAGTGGAATCATGGACTTCTTCAAAAAGTGTGTAACCACCATCAAGAGGCAACACAAGTTCCTCTTCCACCATAACAAGTTCTTGGCTTTCATCAAGATCATCTTCAAACACATAAAGCACATGCAAATTTCCATGTTTCTCATGATCCATCATGTCATGAGAATCCTCCAAGCATTCTACCATATGACAATATGGAACATAGGAGGAAGAACAAGTATCTTGCAACCTCTCAAGAAGTTGCTCATTTTGAATTTTAAGCTTATGAATATCCTCATTATTCTTCAAGTATGATTCATGTAACCAATCATTAAGCTCAACCAAATTGTTTCTATAAAAAAGAAAAGACTTTAAATTACCTTTGATGTTGCACATTACGCTTTGAATCTTCTCCATGTCTTCAAGGAAGGATGGCTCCTCCAATGAAGAAACTCTCCAACAAGAATTTGATATCAATGCTTGAGTGCCATGGAGTATGCTAAGGGCCTCATAAATATTCCTTTCACTCATCTTCAAAGACAATTCAATGAAGGATGGTTCATGAGAGCGAACCTCCTCTTCTTCTTTTTTCTTGGGATCAACTTCACATGGAAACTCAAGTGGACTGGGAAGATGATATTGGTTCATATTTTTCTGCTACAAGGTCTTCTTCTTCATGCTCCATGGAGTTAGGACTTGCAGCAACCTCATCAAGGATGATCTCTATGTCACCAATATAGAGATGAGAGCATCCATCAGTAGATGTCTCCTCAATACTTAGGCACCCATCAGGAGGTACCTCTTCATAGCATCCATCAGTAGATGCTTCTTTAGAATTTGAACAACCATTAGTATATGCCTCTTCTTGACACCATTCAACAGTGACCTTGTGATCAAGAACTAGATGATCCTTAGTAGAATCAATGGTGGCTTCTTCAGGCTTACAACCCTCCTCAGTAATGATTGTTCCTTCATCTTCTTCATATGGATGATTTGTACTTTGTTCTTGCTCCTTAGTTGACTTAGGATCAAGATATTTGCGTGCTCTTTTTGAAGTAGATCCAAAAATTCTCATCAAGTATGAACCACATGCATCCAATGAAGCTTCATATATGTTTATGCTATTTTCACAAGTAGGTTGATCTTTGAGTGTGAAACATGCAAATTTTTCATACCTATGGCTATGAGAATAACCATATTTTCTCCTTCCAAGTATGATATGATGGGGGATACTTGTAGAAGTGTCATGTCTCCTCTTAACCATTTTTTTTTTTGCATGGGTTTAGTGACCCTACGGTACTGTTTTTCCGTACACCATCAGATATGTATTATACTTGGAATTATCGTAAGCATAACATTTTAAGTACGTTCGTCACACATCCTTCGAAATGTTTTTCGTGACTTTTCCCGAAGTGCTATAATCTTTCATACTATACGCACCCTTACGTCCTATGTGTCATAAAACTGAACATACATGACAAGCATGCGTGACGTGGAGGTCCTCTATGCCGACATGATGACACATCCTAACCTCTATAAATGTGACACTGAACACATGTTGTCTTTCTGCACCAAGGGTGTAACACGCCATGACATGCCTAAGCAGTATGCATATAACACTTAGACTATGCTCTAGTACATATGCATGCCTTAAAACCATGACACCCCATATCCTGGTATGTTTTCTAGCTTACTCAGCCTATACATACATCTATATGTATATAACACTATACATAGACATGCCATCATAAACTAATATTATCAATAATATTACATTTATCAACCTTGCAAGGGCTTCATTATTCAATAACCATTTATAACATTGATTATAAATTATCCATTTAAATGACAAAGGTTACCTAAATAATTATATGGATATATATAAATATATATTAATACATAGCCCATATGTATTAATAATATCTTTAAATATCATACCACATAACATTAGTGTTATTATTTCAATAAACTCAATGGTTAAGTACTTTGCACCATGATCTACATATCCCACTCATATATATATATATATATATATCAACAAATTACTAGGTGTTAACCTATAGCATTATTCGTTTTGGGTCATAACATAAAAATATGGATAACATGGGTGTAAATATATATAAGGTTATATATATATTTTATACAAACCTATAACACCCTTGTTTATAATCCCTAAGGCGCCATCCACTATGCATATAATGTATGGGATAAATAACAACGTAAAGCATTATCCTTAAGGCTCAACGCCACAAACTTAACACATAATGGTTAATTAAAATAAAAGTGGTTGCTAATGAAAACCGACCCTACCACTCAACGTGGCTCATCCTCCAAACGTTAATCACTTAAAGTTTAAGGTTAAGACCGGTCATCCCATGTATCGAAAAGAATCCATACTGCCATGTTAACCATGACATGGAACCTACAAATGAACGTAGCATGACTCCAATGATAACATGGATTATTGCTGTGTGACTAGGCTAACCGTTGTTGCCTCGACTCGACAGGTGGTCTTCATGGTTCGTGGCTTGCGCCACACAGGATTGACAATTCCATCAACAGGTTTTAAACCCGTTACGTGCTGCCCTATTGGCAGTGACTGTGACTCTTGTTCACGTGGATGGAAGGCCGTACACTTACTGCATTGAAGGCTTGGACGACATGGTGAAAGTGGTTGTTCGTTCCATTAATGGAACTCCATCACTGGGATGCCACCCCGAGGCGTACTGTACACCAAACCTGCAATGCATTAAAATCCCTTCAATGTGATCCGTCGATGGTGATCCGGGCCAATGCATGGATAATGGTGAGATGTTTATACATTGTCGATTCGGGTGATGGAATTTCATGCCCAGCCCTTTCACGTCTGCAATAACTGCATTCCTCTATCGGTCGCAGTGGTCTCCACCTGCTCTCCCTGGTATTCGGCATTGATAGTACTTTCACTTGGCGTTCGTCTCATTGTTGTTCTGCTGTGCCGAGGGCTTTGGCTCTGCATGGTGTAAGGTGTATGAGCTACCAATCTATGACACTTTCGTTTCCTGAGATGTACACCGAACCAGTTGGAACCATCCTCAGCGTGGCCAACATATGAAAGGTAAGTTACTGTGTTTTGCTTTCACAAACTTTACATTTTAATGAAGTCGTGGTTTATTGCAAGTTACGTTTACGTTTACGTTTTAATAGGCCAAAGTTTGACCATCGTGGTGTTAGGGTGATAGGTGCAACCGGAGCCAAGCTGCGCGGCGACTCTGTTGCTTCACTACATAATGTCACACTTCACTCCTGTTGTAACTTCGTCGTAGCATTGTTTAACTTTCGTTATCAGTTGGTTTTGGGTATATCCCCAAGGTTTCACCTCACGCCATGCTGCAATGTGCAGGGAATCAATAGCAAGGGTGGAGTTGAAGCATTGCTACAAGATCGCAACCGATGTGGAGACGTAGTGGCTCGCTAAGCTCAACAGGTAACTCGCCGACCCAACTGCCTCGGGTTTGGTTTACCCTATTGGTGGGGGCAGAGTTACTAAAACGCTGTCAGTTAAGGTTAGGGTTTTCTCCTACTTTCATTTGCAAGTTTTTAAGGAGCACAGCCTTTGGCCAAAACGATAGAGCGTGAAGCCAGCCTATGAGAGAGTCAATGTGACCTCTATGTGCTCCATCGTCATCGCAAGGTTGTTGTGCACTTAAAGAAAAGTGGTCCAGGGGACTCCCCCCTGTCATGTGTAGTTTAAGGAACAAGCTCCAACGACGCTCTACCCCTGGAAGAGGCGTCAGGATTCTATGTAACCAGTTTCTTTGTAATTAATGTGGCAACGCCACAGCTTTTACGATTCCATACTATGTCTGTGTATTTGGTAAATGATTTGATTTCACAATGATAACTTGTTTTCAAGTCAGCTATTCTCATCGGGTCTATAAGTTATATTTATAAATGATATGCATTTTGGAATCAGGGTCTGTATGCTTAAATTCCCTCAGCATTCGATATTATAATGCAATGTGTATTTTATTACCCCACGACTGTATGTGCATAACAATTAATAGTAGATGCATACGATATCACTATGAGCATAAATATTTGTTGCTATCTGAGTATAATGAATGTGTTGGTTAAAGCTCATTTAAGAGGAAATCGTTATCATGCCATGCATATTTCACGATTTCCCTTGCATTTATATCAACATACTGTAATATGGTTTTTAATTCTTGCATGAAGAAATGTTTAGGGTGAAGGCGTTAAGCCTGCCCACCTGTATGCACAACTGAATGTTTATGTGAATCGATTCGCTGACTACCTTAAGCAATGTTTAAATATATGGACAACTTGTATGCTCTACACTGTTTAAGTCTTGAATGTATGCGATGCATGGTAATGTATTAATGAGAACACACCGACTGTAATACAATGTGCAAACGAATGTATATCAATGCCATACATTAAAATAATGACAGTCATGCTAAGGATAATCCCTAGTTTACATAAATCGTTTCGTTTTGCACTTAATGCATTTGATATCGCATTTTTTTTATATACTAGCATACATATACAACGATCTGGATTATCCAAGATTTGCATATCTCCACCGACGAATAAATTCATTTCAACATTAATAAATGAATATTACAATGCTATCTGAAATAGCAATATTCGTTTAACTCAGAATGATATTTAGGCATAGATTCAACTCAGAAATCATATGTAGCAATATATAGTTTAATTCAATACTCAGAAAACTTAGCTTAGAAATACCATGTAATTTCATAAGGTCGATTTTGACCAGATTCCATTAAAATGACAAACTTTGTCATTAACAATAACTCAGCCTAAAACAGATCTGAGCACTAGCATTATCTAGGTTTCTCTTTTTGAAATAAACTATGATATAAAAGAGTTAATAATATAAAGGTCTAGGCATGTAAACCCCAAGTTTACATGTCTTCCCTATTTACAACATTACAGTACAAGACATAAGATCTCATTTGAATACTGGAATATATTTAAATATAAACACCTGCAATATGAAACATGCCTCATCAAAACCTAGGTTAGCAAATGATTCATATCAGTATGATGTTAGATGTTGTATACATTTTAAACAATATAGGGGTCTTAATGCTGTATATCTACTGCAAGCAGAATGTAGGTATTTTCACAGCCAACCCATAACACAAATAATTCCAGATCTTAAAAGATGATCATAAGATAAACTCATTACAGAGATTTAGATGTCTACCAGAGATTCATGCTCAGAATATACAAGTAACAATACATATATAGTCGGATCTGATGCATATGCCATTCAGCTGTAAATCAGATAAAATCATAAACATATGTAGATACTGTTCCAAAACAAATACTGAGCAAGTTCAGAATATAAACACTTATATGAATTTGCTGACCAGTGGAACCAAGCACAAATCTCCCAGCCTTTGACCAGCGAGAATCTCCTTGCTCCCAGGTCACCCCCAAGCTGAGTTCACAGTCCCCCAGGTAGAGTATAGATTTTAGTTTACCCTTAACTTGTTATTTCCCAAGTTATTTCAGGATATTTGAAAAGGCAACATGCATCCCAACACCCAACTCAGTACTCCTGAGCTCTAGGGTGCTCCAGGGGATTTTAAGTCCTAGCCAATGAGAGAATCACTAAACACAGTCTATTCAGGTATATGCAATACTCTTGCTAACTTGGGGTAGTTCTCCTACCTGCACACATTTAAGTGGCCGAGATCATACCAAACTGTAAGATTTCTCCTGATCTGAGTCAGTTTGGTCCTCCCAAATCTGCCCTCAATCACTTGGCTTTAGGACCAGTTTGGTTCTCCCAAATATGTCCTCCCTCACCAGCATTCATTGTCTCAGGTTGGTGTTTTCCCGTTCCCATTGCTCTTGTGTGTTCATCTCATGAGATTGTGAATAATGCATAATGAGAGTTTTCCATGAGTTTTCACCTTTTATTCTCTTAGGGGCAATTTCCTCATTATATGAATTCTTTTAATTCATTAATCTCTCAATTCTTTTCTTTAGGGTTTTCCAATTGTCTCCAATAATAATTTCTTCTTCTTATTATTAAGTGGCATTTTCCCTCCAACCTTAGGGGACTGTGACTCCCTCTTTAATGTGCTGGTCCACATGGTCAATAGAAACCTCTTTAGCAGATTTCTAAACTTTCCTAAGTAAAAATGAAATAATACTTAGCAGAAATATAGTAGGGGTTCAAAGTCCAAAATAGGGGTACATTTCCCCTCCCCTTAAGTTTTCACCATCCTCGTTGTTAAACAGTTTTGCAAAACAACAAAAATTAACATAAAAAAATTCAGTTTTTGTCATGGTCTTCATCGAATAGGAAGGGGTATGTTGCTCGCATTTCCCTTTCCATTTCCTAGGTAGCCTCATCAGGATTGTAGTGCTCCCATTGCACTTTTACCTAAACGATGGTTCGATTCTGAAGTACCACCTCTTTCTGATCCATTATGCATATAGGGTCTGTCTGGAAATCTCCTTCCGATTCCACCTGAATCACATGCCAGTTTACAATATGCTTAGGATCATATACATACTTTTTCAGCAATGAAACATGAAACACATCATGTCCTTTAAAATTTGTTGGTAAAGCTAACTGATAAGCAACAGGTCCTACTCCAGCAAGTATTTGGAAAGGACCACAAAATCTTGGTGCAAGCTTGGAAACCTTGCCCAAGCTTAAAGAACTCTTCTTGGCCTTCACTCTTAGGAATACATGATCCCCAACTTCGAATTCTTTGTTTTCCCTATGCAGATCATCATAGCTTTTCTTCCTATCTTGGGCAGTTTTTAGGTTTGTTCTAACTTTCTGCACTATGTTTTAAAATTCAGTTAACATTTCGGGACCCATCACAATTTGATTTACCGGATCATCCCAAGGCATAGGGGTTTTACACTTTCTGCCATACAACACTTCGAATGGACTCATTCCTGCAGAAGTTTGGTAACTATTGTTGTAGGCAAATTCAACTAAGTGTAGGTAGTTTTCCCACTGCTTCGGATTGTCCATGACATATAAGTGAAGCATGTCCTCAAGGACTTGGTTCACCCTTTTAGTCTGCCCATCAGTTTGCGGATGGTAGGTTGTACTAAAGCTCAGTTTAGTCCCCAAAGCTGCAAACAGATCCTTCCAAAAGTGAGGTGAACTTGGTGTCCCTATCGGATATAATCACCTTGGGAATTCCATGAAGTCGAAAGACTTCCTTCATGAAAACCTATGCAATATTTATTGCCTTAAAAGTGGATTTGACAGGTATGAAGTGTGCTGCCTTAGTCAGCTTATCCACAACAACCATGATTGTATCATGTTGTTGATTGGTTTTAGGCAATTCGGTGATAAAATCCATGGAAATGGTTTCCCACTTCCATTTTGGAACTGGTATGGGCTGCAACAAACCAGCCGGATGTTGATGTTCTATTTTCACCTGATGACATTCCATACATTTTGCAATGTATTCAGCAATTTCTGATTTCAGTCTTGGCCAATAATGCTGTTTTTTAACACCTGTCAGCATTTTCTGGTAGCCAGGATGACCAGAATTAACTGTTTTAAAGCTGGTTGATCCGGTATGTACAACCTGTTTTTGAACAGCAGCAGTCCATCCTTGGACATGCTGAAATCTGTTGCTTGCTCATTTGAATTTTCTGTAAGACATTTTTGTCTTATATTCAGATATTTTTGGTCTTTTTCAGCTGCTGTCTGGATCTGCGCTATTAAATCAGACTAAAAATTGTTGACTGATGCCATAGTTAGTAGATGCATGCGTCTACTAAGTGCATCAACAATTTTATTTTCCTTACCTTTGATGTGCTAAATTTCAAAGTCAAACTCACTTATGAAGGCCAACCACCTTGCTTTCCTCCCGTTTAGATTTGGCTGTTCGAAAAGATATTTCAGCCCAATGTGGTCAGTTTTCAAAACAAACCTTTTTCCAAGAAGGTAGTGATGCCACATTCTTAAAGCATGAATGATAGCAACCAATTCTAAATCATGCGTTGCATAGTTCACTTCATGTGTTTTCAACTTCTCGATTCATACCCAATTACTGCGCCATCTTGCGTTAGCATGCCTCCCAATCCATCCTTGCATGCATCCGTGCATACAACAAAATATCCATATGGATCTGCCACTTTTAGGATAGGGGCGGTAGTGAGCAACTATTTCAGCTTTGCAAAACTTGCTTCACACTTGGCTATCCACAAAAATTTTACTTCCCTCCATTGAAGCGAAGTAATGGGATGGGTTACTTTGGAAAATCCTTCAATAAATTTTCGATAATACCCGGCCAATCCCATGAAAGAGCGGACATCACTTACGTTTTGGGGTGTAGGTCAGCTCATTATGGCCTCTATCTTGTCAGGATCCATCTCAATACCCTCTGCTGATATAATATGACCCAAATATTGGATTTGGTCCTTATAAAAATCACTCTTGGATAATTTGGCATAAATCTGCTCTCAAGACTTACAGCACTAGCCTTAAGTGTTCCTCATGCTCCTTTTAATTCTTCGAATAGATGAGGATATCATCAATAAAAACCACAACAAATTTATCCAAGTACTTGCTGAAAACATTATTCATTAAGCACATAAGCGTGGCTGGTGCATTTGTCAAACCGAATGGCATCACCACAAACTCGTAATGTCCATAATGAGTTTGGAAAGCTGTTTTGTGCACATCTTCTTCCTTAACCCCAATTTGATGATAACTCGACCTTAGATCAATCTTCGAAAAGACAGTGGCACTCTCAACCTGATCGCACAGATCGTCTATCCTTGGGCAAAAGATACCGGTTTTTGATGGTTACCTTGTTCAACTGCATATAGTCTATGCACAATCAGAATGTGCCATCCTTCTTTTGCACAAGATTACCGGTGCTCCCCATGGGGACACACTTGGGCGGATATAACCTTTCTCCAACAGTTCCTGCAATTGTGCTTTCAGCTCAATTAATTTGGGTGTACTCATCTGATACGGTGCCTTAGAATTTGGCATGGTTCCCGGGGACAGGTCAATAGTAAAATCCAGCTCTCGTCTAGGAGGTAGCTCTGGAATATCCTCAGGAAACACATCCTTAAACTCAGCCAACACATGATGCTTTGTGAAATATGCACTTTCACTCTGCTTATTTTCTGTCATGTGGAAAACATACAGTTTGCACCCTTTTCGTGCATTCCTTTTCAGTTGGAGAGCAAAAATTTCCCTTAATTTTATTGCTCTCATGATCCCTTGGATCTTTTTCTGCTGTCCCACATTGTTAGTAAATGTAATTGATTTCTGATAGCAGTCTATAATAGCCCTATGTTTTTCCATCCAATCCATACCAATGAGCACATCGTATGATTCTAATGGCAAAACATTTAAATCTGCACTAGTATAGGATTTATTTAACTGCAAGGGACACTGATTTACCACCTCGAAAACTTTCCTTTTCATTCTTGTTGCCATTTGTACCATCCAAGGCTGCGTGTATTTGTTCTTATTAAGTTTGCATGACACACATAGTTTTTGGTCTATGTAACTCTTACATGCTCTAGAATCAATTAAGATAGAGACGAGTGTCCCGGAAAGCATACCTTCACCCTCGATTACCGCAGCTTGATGTTCAGCTTGATGGTTGTTCAATGCAGCATAGATTCTCGGACTCCTTGCTACGTCTTGGACCGTAGAAGCCTCTTGTAGATTATGCATAGGTTTGCTTATGTCCTTCTTGTGAGGACAATCGTACCATCAGTGGTTCTCTCTGCAGCCCCAACATTTGATAGGTGGCTTTGATGGTGGGTTCCGGTTTTTTGGTGCCTTCATTGCTGAACTTTTTAGTGGGATGAACAAATTTGGACTGTGGCTTGCTGCCCTCAAATTTGTTGCTGGAAGGTGTCTGCGAACTTTGGTTTTTGAAATGGTTGGGTTTGTGACCCTTTTGCCTTATTTCAGATTTGTGTTTCTTCTTTTCGTTCCACTTCTTGGACACTTCATCTCTGTTCTGCCCCTGTTCATAACACAGTCTAGCTTTTCTGAAAGCATCTTCCAAGGTCTTGGGATTGTCAAACTCTATCCGATCTTTGTACCCAAACGACAAACAATTCAGGAATCGTTGAATTTTGACTTTTTCATCCTGAATGTATGGAACGTACTTCAACAGTTCCAAGAATTTATTGATCAGCTCTTCCATGCTTTGTTGTCCTAGCTTAAGGTCGTAGAAATATTTTACCTTTTTATCGAAGTACCTTTTAGACAGGTACTTCTGTTTGAAGAAGGTTGCAAAAGTCTTCCACTTTACCTTCTTCTCCTTGATCAAGCGGGTCAGCTTGAGATCGTCCCACCAAGTTGATGCCTTACCCTGCAAGTTGAAAGCAACAATTCTAGCCTTGATGAGGCTGGAATAATCGAACATGCATAGGTAATTTTCCATGTCTCTCAGCTACAACTCTGCTTCTTCTCCAATTTTAATTTCTCAGCTAAAATTAAGAGGCTTGATCTTCCGCAATTCTGAATGTAGGTGATGTACTTTTCTTGTTTTCTTTTTCTTCTTAGGAACGTACTCTTCAGAATCCTCGCCCTACGACTCTTCAGCACTGACATCCATATTAAAACTAGCAGAATTTCTTGGAGGTGTAGACTTGAATTTGGAATTTCTTTTCGTGACTGATTTTTCTGCATGTTGTTCCTCCAGTGTTGGGAGGTGAATGTTCTCTTTTTCCGTCAACTTTTTCAGTAGGATAGCATTGATTTCTTGCTGCTCTTCAAAGTTCTTAATGTTGTCTTCTTTGATGCTTATTAATTCTGTTTTTAGACTTTTCACTGTTTCCAACATCTCGTTGGATGGTGTTGCTCGCAGTGGAGAATTTGGGTTTCTCCCATGCCTGCTGGCCATCTCTCCGTGCTGACTGGATGTTTCTATAGCCATCCTGCCTTCTTGCTCTGCAGAATTTAATTCTGCCATTAAAGTTTCAGCCGCTTTGCTGTCTAAGTGTGGCCAACCAGCTGTTTGTTAGAATTTATAAACATCAAGGTAATTAAATAAAAAAAATTACAGGCAATATGCTACAAGAAAATATTTAAGCATTTATATAAAAAAAAGAATTTAAAAGCACAACATTCACATGATGAGATTAAGGTCCTAGTGTAGTGACCGTGATCTGATACCAATTTGTCATGTCTCCTCTTAACGATTTTTTTTTGCATGGGTCTAGTGACCCTATGGCACTGTTTGTCCGTACGCCATCGGATATGTATTATACTTGGAATCATCGTAAGCATACCTTTTTAAGTACGTCCATCACACATCCTTCAGAATGTTTGTCGTGACTTTTCCTGAAGTGCTATAGTCTTTCAGACTATATGCACCCTTACGTCCTATGTGTCATAACACTGAACATATTTGACAAGCGTGCGTGACGTGGAGGTCCTCTATGTCGACATGATGACACATCCTAACCTCTATAAATGCGACACTGAACACATGATTTCTTTCTACACCAAGGGTGTAACACTCCATGACATGCCTAAGCAGTATGCATATAACACTTAGACTACGCTCTAGTAAATATGCATGCCTTAAAACCATGACACCCCAAATCTTGGTATCTTTTCCAACTTACTCAGCCTATACATACATCTATATGTATATAAAACTATACATAGACATGCCATCATAAACTAATATTATCAATAATATTACATTTATCAACCTTGCAAGGGCTTCATGATTCAATAACCATTTATTACATTGATTATAAATTATCCATTAAAATGACAAAGGTTACCTAAATAATTATATGGATATATATAAATATATATTAATACATAGCCCATATGTATTAATAATATCTTTACATATCATACCAAATAACATTAGTGTTATTATTTCCATAAACTCAATGGTTAAGTACTTTGCACCATGATCTACATATCCCACTCATATATATATATATATATATATATATATATATATCAACAAATTACTAGGTGTTAACCTATATCATTATTCGTTTTGGGCCATAACATAAAACTATGGATAACATGGGTGTAAATATATATATAAGGTTATATATATATATTTTATACAAACCTATAGCGCCTTTGTTTATAAGGCCTAAGGTGCCATCCACTATGCATATAATGTATGGGATAAATAACAACGTAAAGTGTTAGCCTTAAGGCTCAATGCTACATACTTAACACATAATGGTTAATTAAAATAAAAGTGGTCGCTAATGAAAGCCGACTCTACCACTCAACGTGTCTCATCCTCCAAAAGTTAATCACTTAAAGTTTAAGGTTAAGACCAGTCATCCCATGTATCGACAAGCATCCATACTGCCACGTTAACCATGACATGGAACCTACGAATGAACCTAGCATGACTCCGACGATAACATGGATTATTGCTTTGTGACTCAACTAACCGTTGTTGCCTCGACTCGACAGGTGGTCTGCGTGGTTCATGGCTTGCGCCACACAGGCTTGACCATTCCATCAACATGTTTTAAACCCGTTACGTGCTGCCCTGTTGGTAGGTGACTGCGACTCTTGTTCACGTGGATGGAAGGTCGTACACTTACTGCGTTGAAGGCTTGGACGACGTGGTGAAAGTGGTTGCTCGTTCCATTAATGGAACTTTGTCAGTGGGATGCCACCTGATTCGTACTGTACACCAAACCTGCACTGCATTAAACTCCCTTCAATGTGATCCGTCGATGGTGATCCGGGCCAATGCATGTGAGGTTTATACACATCGATTCGGGTGATGGACTTTCACGCCCAACCCTTTCACGTCTGCAATAACTCCATTCCTCTACCGGTCGCAGTGGTCTCCACCTGCTCTCCCCGTTATTCAGCGTTGATAGTCTTTTCACTTGGCATTCGTCTCATTGTTGTTCTGCTATGCCAAGGGCTTTGGCTTTGCGCGGTGTAAGGTGTATGAGCTACCAAGCTACGACACTTTCGTTTCCTGAGATGTACAACGAACCAGTTGGAGCCATCCTCAGCGTGGCCGACATATGCAAGGTAAGTTACAGTGTTTTTCTTTCACAAAATTTATGTTTTAATGAAGTAGTGGTTTATTGCAAGTTACGTTTACGTTTACGTTTTAACAGGCGAAAGTTTGACCATCGTGGTGTTACGGTGACAGGTGCAACCGGAGCCGAGTTGCATTGCGACTCTGTTGCTTCACTAGGTAATGTTACACTTCACTCCTGTTGCAACTTCGTTGTAGCATTGTTTAACTTTCGTCATCGGTTGGGTTTGGGTATATCCCCGAGGTTTGACCTCGCGCCACGTTGCAATGTGCAGGGAATCAACTGCAAGGGTTGATTCGAAGCATTACTACAAGCTTGCAACCGATGTGGAGACATATTGGCTCGCTAATCTCAATAGGTAACTCGCCGAACCAACTGCCTCGGGTTTGTTTTACCCCGTTGGTGGGTCAGAGTTACTAAAACGCTGTCAGTTAAGGTTAGGGTTTTCTCCTACTTTCATTTGCAAGTTTTTAAGGAGCATCACCTTTGGCCAAAATGATAGGGGCGTGAAGCCAACTTATGAGAGAGTCACTATGACCTCTATGTGCTCCATCGTCATCGCAGGGTTGTTGCGCACTTAAAGAAAAGTGGTCCAGGGGATTCCCCCCTATCATGTGTAGTTTAAGGAACAAGCTCCAACGATGCTCTGCCCCTGGCAGAGGCGTCAGGATTCTATGTAACCGGCTTCTTTGTAATTAATGTGGCAACATCATAACCTTTACGATTCCATACTCTGTCTGTGTATTTGGTAAATGATATGATTTCGTAATGATAATTTGTTTGCAGTCCCAGCTTGACTTGAAATGCCCGACGCTATTCTTGTCGGGTCTATAAGTTATATTTATAAATGATATGCATTTTGGAAGCAGGGTCTATATGCTTAAATGCCCTTGGCATTCAATATTATAATGCAATGTGTATTTTATTAACCCACCACTGTATGTGCATAACAATTAATAGTAGATGCATACGATATCACTATGAGCATAAAGATTTGTTGCTATGTGCATATAATGAATGCATTGGTTAAAGCTCATTTAAGAGGAAATCGTTCTCATGCCATGCATCTTTCACAATTTCGCTTGCATTCATATCAACATACTGTAATATGGTTTTTAATTCTTGCATGAAGAAATGTTTAGGGTGAAGGCGTTAAGCCTGCCCACCTGTATGCAAAACTGAATGTTTATGTGAATCGATTTGCTGTCTACCTTCAACAATGTCTAAATATATGGACAACGTGTATGCTCTACACTGTTTAAGTCTTGAATGTATGCGATGCATGGTTATGTATTAATGTGAACACGCCGACTGTAATACAATGTGCAAACGAATATATATGAATGCCATACATTAAAATAATGACTATCATGCTAAGGATAAACCCTAGTTTACATAAATCATTTTGTTTTGCACTTAATGCATTTGATATCGCTTTCTTTTTATATACTAGCATACATATACAATGATCTGGATTATCCAAGATTCGCATATCACCACCGGCAAATACATTCATTTCAACATTAATAAATGAATATTACAATGTTGTCTGAAATAGCAATATTTGTTTAACTCAGAATGATATTTAGGCATAGATTCAACTCAGAAATTATATGTAGCAATATATAGTTTAATTCAATACTTAGAAAACTTAGCCGAGAAATGCCATGTAATTGCATAAGGTCGATTTTGACCAGATTCCATTAAAATGAGAAACTCTATCAATAACAATAACTCAACCTAAAACAGATCTGAGCACTAGCATTATCTAGGTTTCTCTTTTTGAAATAAACTATGATATAAAAGAGTTGATAAGATAAAGGTCTAGGCATGTAAACCCCAAGTTTACATGTCTGCCCTATTTACAACATTACAGTACACGACACAAGATCTGATTTGAATACTGGAATATATTTAAATATAAACACCTGCAATATGAAACATGCCTCATCAAAACCTAGGTTAGCACATGATTCATATCAGTATGATGTTAGATACTGTATACATTTTAAACAATATAGGGGTCTTAATGCAGTATATCTACTGCAACCAGAATGTAGGTATTTTCACAGCCATCCCATAACACAAATAATTCCAGATCTTAAAAGATGATCATAAGATAAAATCATTACAGAGATCTAGATGTCTAGCAAAGATTCATGCTCAGAATATAAAAGTAACAATACATATATAGTAAGATCTGATGCATATGCCATTCAACTATAAATCAGAAACATATGTAGATACTGTTCAAAAACAAATACTGAGCAAGTTCAGAATATAAAAACTTATATGAATCTCCTGACTAGTGGAACCAAGCACAAACCTCCTAGCTTTTTACCAGCAAGAATCTCCTTGCTCTCAGGTCACCCCCGATATGAGTTCACAGTTCCCCAGGTAGAGTATAGATTTTAGTTTACCCTTAACTTGTTATTTCCCAAGTTATTTTAGGATATTTCAAAAGGCAACAGGCAACCCGACACCCAACTTAGTACTCCTGAGCTCCAAGGTGCTCCAAGGGCTTTTAAGCCTTAGCCAATGAGAGAATCACTAAACACAGTCTATTCAGGTATATGCAGTACTCCTGCTAACTTGGGGTAGTTCTCCTACCTGCACACATTTAAGTGGCCAAGCTCATACCAAACTGTATTATTTCTCTTGATCTGAGTTGGTCCTCCCAAATATGCCCTCAATCACTTGGCTTCAGGACCAGTTTGGTTCTCCCAAATCTACCCTCCCTCACCAGCATTCATTGTCTCAGGTTGGTGTTTTCCCATTCCCATTGCTCTTGTGTGTTCAACTCATGAGATTGTGAATAATGCATAATGAGAGTTTTCCATGAGTTTTCACCTTTTATTCTCTTAGGGGCAATTTCCTCATTATATGAATTCTTTTAATTCATTAATCTCTCAATTCTTTTCTTTAGGGTTTTCCAATTGTCTCCAATAATAAATTCTTATTATTATTATTAAGTGACATTTTCCCTCCAACCTTAGGGGACTGTGACTCCCTCTTTAATGTGCTGGTCCACATGGTCAATAGAAAACTCTTTAGCAGATTTCTAAACTTTCCTAAGTAAAAATGAAATAATACTTAGCATAAATATAGTAGGGGTTCAAAGTCAAAAATAGGGGTATTACAAGAAGGTACATTTTGTACATTTTATTCCTCATACTGTCTACAATACTCTCCATAATGCTCATTATATTCATCATCATATTGCTCATAAAAATCATCATCCGAGTAAGAGTCTTCTTCACTGAACATGGGTATGGATGAAAATTCATTGAATTGAGATCCTTCTTTCCACAAGAGTAGAGGAAAGATATCTGATACCACTGTAATGTACAAACTTGTACAAGTGATACAAAAACTCCTTACTTCTCAAATTTATTTAAAACAATGGCTAAAGAAGCTAGAATTGCTGGGGATGGGTAAGATTAGAGGCTATGGAAGGATGGAAGTTTCTGATGTGGTATGATACCTATGAAAAATGTACTAGGACCATTTATGTTTCAAGAACAACCCGGATGAACTCTACTCCAATGTCCTGGGGTTCTTAGCATATGCATACTAGTATGGGTGGAAGCTTTACTAGAGGATGGGGATGAATGTTGTAGAATTCATAGAGGATAAATATAATTCAAATAAAGTAATTAAAAAAAAATATAACAATCTAGAATTTTTTATGAATATCTGAGCAAGTATTACACAAAACACATAAAAATTTCCTTATAGGACAACTCAAATGGGGCGAATTCTGGACTCTGAAACGGTGCTCAAAGGCTCACGAAATTCTGAAACAGGACTTGGATCATGACATATGGTATGTTACTCAACTCCATAAACAAGAATGGATTCATTTGGACTTATACTCATTGAATTATGAAGTAAACATTGAAATCTAGTCAAATTCTAGCTAAATCTAGAAGGGGTGGAGAAATAGAAGAATAAATTAGAGTTATGGAATTTATATTGAATGGAATGATATCATAACATTACATCATAAATATGCAAATATTCCTCTCAAAAAGATATATATAGATCTATCTTCTTCTACAAGAAAAATTAGCTGCAGAAACTCATAGAAAGCTTGAAGATTCGAACTTTGAAATGGATGATGATGCTTATGAAATTCAAATTCAACTTGATCAGATACAAGACCTGCAAATGAAACTCAGTGACAATGGATGAATCCCATCATCCTCTCATAGAAATTTGGGGCACATCTCCCAGGTTGACTAGGGGCACATCTCCCAAGTCTAGAGGCACAATTGCACTCATACAATTTCTCAAACTAACAAAAAATGTGAATGTGGTGCTCTTGGAATTATTTATATACTTGGATGACCTGGTAAGCAAGTCTCCTTTAGGAATGCGCCTTCCTTGAGTGGATGAGGAAAGCTTGATTTCCTTCCTTGCTTTACTTTGACTTTCCTTCTTTTTCCTCTTTTCTGACTTTCCTTCTTTTCTGAACTTTCTTGCTTTTCAGACTTTCCTGCTTTTCTTGTTTTATCCTGCTTTCTAGATTTATGCTGCTTTTCTTGAAATATTCCTCTTTTCTCATTTTTGGCATCATTTTTGGACTCATGTGCTTTAATTGACTTCTTCCTCAAGTCACTCCTCCAACCTTATCCACTAATGCACCCTAGTGGAGCATTTTCTCCATTTATTCAACATAATAATAAAATATTAAATGCACCACAAATATTAAATGCACCATAAATATTTATTCCAAGTGGATATCAAACTATGGATAAAATTAAATGCACACTCCTAATTAATTAATTGCCCCATCTTAACCCCTCATTAATTAATTAATTCAATTTGTCACTAGGATCCATGGGGTTCGATCTTCTTCATGGTGCTGACAAAATGGGAACATGACAGGGAACTCCTTTATGGTTGGGATCTACCTACCCCACCACTCAAGGAACTCATCATAAAAGGCTCATTGAACATCTACTCCTCCCAACCAGTACATAAGACCAGTCCATATGTTCACCCTCGGCTCTCAAGGTTCAAGTGGTGGTAGTGATACTCTAGGACTCATTTTTAGAAACCACTCGAAGACGAAGGATACTAGGATGCTTCTATATCCAAAGTTCTTGTTTTTTCTTGTCTTACAATCGGTTAATTGACTCTTCATATTGTTCAAGAGACCGGTGCACCAATACAAAATTGTTCATATCAGACACTCTAATCCAAGATACATGTGTCCTCGTGAGGCTAGATGCAAAGTTGATGAGCCTTCCACCCGAGTGATCAAAATCAAAATGAATTTCAAAGGGAAACTAGATATGATAGAAATAGGTACTTGTGTGTGACTTTTGAGTCCCTTCTACATAAAAGGTGTTCACATAATCCTTGACACTTAGGATATTTTCTCCTCTACCGGAACCTTTTAGGTTTTCTTGAGCCCCTCTCCGAGATAGTTTGATGAGAAAATAGATATTGTACATAGTAATTTCTAGTACCTCCCCTTTGATAACAAAATCACCTTGATCAGGATCCCAATAGCATATGAGTACTTGCAATAATCCCTTTTGGGCCCTCATGTAAGACACTCGAAAAAATTTCAACAAACCACATCGGTGGAGAGAGTTTCCCATAGGGCCTCTATGTTAATGTCCTCATGCTCTCTTTCTAACCATATGAAGGCCATCCTATCCAAAAAACCATTATTGGAGTCAAAACACAACTTTTGGTATCTTTTGACTGGGCATTCACTCTTCTTATATTGAATAGGTGTGAGTACTCATTCCCTTGACATTGACGGGTGTAAATAATAATACCACTCACTACCCGCAAGAAGAGGAAGCATGAATGCGTAGTTTACAATTTAGAGTGGACCCACATAGTGAAATTTTGAACTAAAACAGGAGAAAAAGGCCTAAAACATGAAGAGTCTAGAACCTTTAATGTCTTTTGGTGCCCATGCTGAGGTTTTTGTTAGGATCAAGAGTCCCTTTTTATCCTTAACATGTCATTGAGTTGAATCCTCCTAACCTATTTGGAATATTATTCTATCCATTACCTTGGAGGATTCTTAAAATTTTTCATTTTCTATTATTGTATTTGCATCTCGTTGCTTGCGCTTTTGATTCTAATGCTCACTACAATTTTCCACCATTCGCTTACCACTTATGCACTCTCCCAAGCCTCTCACCTTTTCTTATCACTACAGTCACATCTTGCTACCCTTACCAGAGAAGACATGTCACATGATTCAAGAGCATCCACATCTTGCACATACCTTTTTTGCATAGGTATGTTCCATGCGCTTGGAAGATAGTTTCATGCAATGCTCATCTTATCCAATGAACTATAGAATTTTTTTTTTTTTCTTTCAAGATTTCTAATATGAAAAAGACACAAAAATAAAATATTATAAAAAGAGAGAGCGGGGAAGGATCTCAAATGTCTATTTTTGTAATAATCTGCAGGATAGATCACACAGGTAGAGAAAATCTCACTAATCTCACTCAAGAATTGCAGAGAAGAAGAAAAACAGGTGAACCAATAATAACTCATAAACTCAGAAATGGAGAAATCTGTAGTATAATCATACATCAGCTGTAAGTTGGCACTGTGAAAACTACATACAATGATGCGACTGTCAAGTGAATTTGAATAGACCAAAGGTGATTCGAATTATCCTCAGTGTGTGGCTTGGATAGCATTGGAGACATCATCCAATCAGTGGTAGTAGTCACAAATAGTCAAAAGTCAGTCAAATGAGTCTAACTGAACCATGCGAACACAAATCAGGGGATGGAGACTCCAAGGACGGCGCATGAGGCTGTCAGTAGGTCAAGTGGCACTCCAATACAGACAACTGGGAGCTACAGGAAGTTAAATTGAGCAATAAATGCAAGAACTGGTCAATCAATTCTCTAACTGGCTGTCAGTGATCCAAGTGGTGTAGTAGGGCGCATATGTCATCCAGGTGAGTAAAACAAGGCGCACTAGGTAGGTAGGAGGGATACTGAGGGTTGGAAATAGACTCTAGGGGGATGAAAATAGGCTCCAGGTGCCGGGGAGACCACCATACTGATGACTGGATGCATGCATGGATGCAAATATAAAAAATGATGGTGAGAATATTCCAACACCCCTCCGTAAGACAAACTATGAGGAAGCAATAGAAATAACTAAATGGTAGGGCCTTGGTGACTGAGATCAAAGGTCATCCCGTACAACAATCTAAATAATAAAGTGAGGAAAGAGGGAAAACCCAGTGGGAAGAAATCCCTCCCTCAAAATAGACTGAAGGATGCTAATGTAGCATGGCATAACTCACCCCAGAAGGAGGCAAGTGACCTTCTTTACCAAAGAAGGATCGATCGACAAGAAATGGATCATTATGTGAATGATCAATGTGCGAAGGATGAAACCTTCCATTCTGAAAATCAGATCTGGTTCTCCTTTGATCAAGTGGATCACCAAAATGATCTTCGACAGATCTAAGAGTAATGGTTGCCCATCTCGGAAGAGGAGGATCATCAGGTGAAAGATCATCAGGTTCTTATGGATCTGGATCTCCCATTCAGTCATCTTCACTGTTAGGTGCTAGATATTTAGGTTCTTGTGGATCTAGATCTAGAATTCGATCTTCATTGTCTTCACTTTCAAATTCAAAATATGAACTCCCATGAGATGATTCTATACTCTCTTGCTCATCAAGCAGTGGTGGTGTGGTAGGAAAGCTCTCTTTCTCAACAGGATGAGCATCATGAAGAGGCCATTCCTCAGACTGTACACTTCTCTCAAGGAATGTTGACATAGAAGAAGGATAAAGAAGATTGTAGGCCTTTGCACTCAATGCATATCCCACCAGTATACACTCTCTTCTTTGAGGATCTAGGGATCTCCTTTTCTCAGTTGGAATCCTTGCCCATGCTCTAGATCCAAACACTCTAAGATGGGATACATCAGGTTTGTATCCCATCCATGCTTTGAAAGGAGTCATATTTTTCAGTCCTTTATGAGGGACTTTGTTCTAAAGGTAAGCAACAGAGTTGATGGCTTCTTCCCAAAGACTAGGGTGCAACCCTTTCGACTTTAGCATGCAGGTTTCCATCTCCTTCAATGTTCCGTTCTTCCTTTCTACAACACCATTCTGTTGTGGTGTATAGGGAACAATATGCTGCATCTCTATGCCTTCATCATCACAAAAATATTGAAAATCACCCTTGACATAATCACCCCCATTTCCAGTGAGAATGGCCTTGATCTTTCTATCTGAAAATTTTTCTGTAGAAGACTTGAAAAACTTAAAGTATCCAAATACTTCTGATTTTAATTTGAGAAAATATACCCATGTAAATCTTGTATAATCATCAATAAAAGTCAGAATATACCTTTCCTTGTTCAAAGATAGATTTGGAAATGTCCCTACAACATCACTATGAATGAGATCTAGGGGTTGAGAGGCTCTCCTTGCCTTTCCTTTCTCAAACCTCTTTTCAGGATGTTTTCCCATCAAGCAACCCTTACAGTTTCCCTTGGAAAACTTGACTTTGGGAAGTCCTTCAACCATCTATTGAGTATGCATAGATTGCAGGTACTTGTAGTTGATATTCCCAAATATTTCATGCCATAGCCTACTCTCTTCATTTGCATGAGTGTGAAGAGCATACTACTTGGATAGAGGAAGAAAGTGAGAGAAATCATAGAGTTTCAAATTTTGGTTTGCAACACCTTTTGCAATGATTTTTCCTAAAATCATGTCTTGTATTTCGACCTCATTTGGAGAGAAGATCACCATCTTGGTCTCTCCAGTATGGGTCATTTGGTAGACTGAAAGTAGATTGGCAGTAAGTGTAGTAACATAGAGTACATCGGAGAAGTATCCATGATCAAGTTTGATCCTTCCAATCCCCTTAGAGGAGACCTCATAATCATTCCCCAACATGATGGAAGGGCCAACAGTGCATTTGAAACCAATGAAGATATCTTTGGAGGAAGACATGTGTCTTGATGCTCCTGAATCTATGATGAAGGAGGAATCTCTTGATGCACCTTCCATGAGAGCATGGCATCTCTCTTTGTCCTAAGATTTAGAAGGTTCAAATTCTTTCTTCCTAGCACATGCAGTTACTGGGAGGTTATTCTTTTCAAGTAACTGAGCCATCCAGTCTATAGTCTTCTTCATACAAGAACTCTCAGGATGAAATCCTCTATTGCAACAGGTACACTTGGATTTATCCTTTTGAGAATGCTTGGTCTTCTTGAAATTCAAAGCCCCTTCTGACTGATAGGGAGCCTCCTTTTGCTTATGCTCATTCGACTTCTTGTCAAATTTTTTTTGCTTGCCCTTGCCATTCGCTCTCTTCACCTCAGCAACTGCAAGTGCTGAATCCATCTTGGGTTTTATCATTCACATTTGAATCAACTTCTCCTCATCTTGTGTGAGAGATTGGATGAAGTCGTCAAGGCTTGGAAACTTCCATTTTGGGATGGATAGCTTCATTTTTTGAAAGGTGGAAACAAATACTGAGTATTTAGGGACCAATTTTGATTGTATGGCAAGGATGAGCTGCTTCTCTTCCTTCTCTATTCAATATCTCTTCAATTGTGAAATCAGATTTTTAAACTTGGTAAGAAACTCATTGATGGAGTCGAAGCTGCAAGGGCTCAGTGAGACTAACTCATTTTCCATCTTGTGACCTTTCAAGTAATCTTTTTGTCCAAGAAGAGATTCAAGCTTGTCCCACAATTATTTTGGAGTGGATAGATCTATGACATGAAAATGGAGGTCTTCAGAAATGATGAGGAGTAGCAGTCCTACTGCTTCATCAAGTTTATCCAAGTACTTGGGTTTCTCTACTGTACCAGTGGGTTCGACTGCAGTGCCATTAAATACTCTAGAGAGGATCTTGGAATTCATGAAGATTCCCATCTTGGCCTTCCATTAGAATTAATTGAATGAATTCAGTTTTAGATCCATAGGTAGTTGTTGAAGTCGAATTGATGATGAATTCGAATGATGGAATAAACCTGCAAAACAAATGAAATTGTTGATGGATATTTGCTACAAATCGAGAGAACACTGCCTTAGGACAATGAGAAAATGTGACTGGATCTTCCACACCTGGCTAGACCTCACTGGATTTCTCCAGTGAATTCAAGACAATTTCACCAGTAATTGCTGTGGAAATTCAGAGGCTTCTAGTGCTCAATGAAAGACAACTGCTCAATGAATTGTTGCAACTGCTGCAATGGCTACAGCTGCTACTGCCACAATTCGACTAGCTGGCTCTAGCTCTGATACCATGTATTAATTTGCAGGATAGATCACACAACTAGAGAAAATATCACTAATCTCACTCAAGAATTGTAGAGAAGAAGAAGAATAGATGAATCAATAATCACTCATAAACTTAGAAATGGAGAAATTTGCAGTATAATCATACATCAGCTATAAGCCAACACTGTGAAAAATGAATACAATGATGTGACTATCAAGTGAATTCGAATAGACCAAAGGTGATTTGAATTCTCCTCAGTGTGTGGCTTGGATAGCATTGGAGACATCATCCAATCAGTGGTAGTAATCACAAATAGTCAAAAGTCAGTCAAATGAGTCTAGCTAAGTCTAACTGAACCATGTGAGCACAAATCAGGGGATGGAGACTCCAAGGAGGGCGCATGAGGTTGTCAGTAGGTCAAGTGGCACTCTGATACAGACAATTGGGAGCTACAGGAAGTTAAACTGAGCAATAAATGCAAGAAATGGTTAATCAATGCTCTAACTGACTATCAGTGATCCAAGTGGTGTAGTAGGGCACATATGTCATCCAAGTGGGGAAAACAAGGCGCACTAGGTAGGTAGGAGGGACACTGAGGGATGGAAACAGGATCTAGGGGGATGAAAATAGGCTCCAGGTGCTAGGGAGACCACCATAATGATGACTGGATGCATGCAGATGCATGCATGATGACTGGATGCATGCAAATATAAAAAATGATGGTGATAATATTCCAACAATTTTGTCCTGATAACAACTCTTGTCATCCTTGAACACAACACCGATTTTGATTCTATCAACAAGTTGGGTTCTAGTTTTGGATTTATGATTTCAATCATGATCTCAGAGTTATTACTCCTCTGATTGGTTACTCTTCCAATCATATCGAGAATCTATTAATGTTTCCTACATTGAGGATTTATCTTATTGGTCCCTCCTTGTCAAAAGATTCTCAAATCACTACTATGTTGTTCTCATTGTTCAAGGACAATCTTAGCATGTGTTGACCATTATACAATTTCCTTGACCTCATGTGTCGTCCATTCCATAATTTCAATTCATTCTTAGAATGTTAATTTAAAACCAGTGTTTGGACTCGTACTACTATGGAAGGTATCCATTGACTTCTCACTAGCGGTTTGTGTCTCATCAAAGACAACTCATCTGCTCTGAGGCATTAACCTAGATTCATAGGAACTTGAACTTGTTTTCATCATTTACAGTTAACCTTGCACTCAATAGACAACAACTCATCATTGGTCGCTGATTAAGTGATTTCCCATCATGTTTGATGTCAAAACATCCATTCCCATTTTGGGATTCATGCTAGGCCTTAGATTCCATTTTCATCATTGGTGTAATTCCTCGTCCCTATCATTAAATTTCATTATTGGTTGTTTCTCAGGGGGTCTCTTCCATGTGCTATTCACATTTGGTGCATGCGAGAGACGTACTCGATGGTCCATTCTTCAAAAATTTGTCCCAATCCATTTTCCAAGTCAAATAAGTTCTTGATATTTCCTTGTGTTGGATGATGGAGGTTTTCCTAATGCCTCCCTTCCAATGGATCTCATCCCATTGAATTCAACACATCATGCTCTAGGAACTATATCTAGAGCCTCAATAGTACCTTGGAGCTTGCAGTAATCAATGGCATGTTTCCTCACTATTATTGGGTAGTGAGAATACATCAATGTCTCCTACTTGATAGATTCTACAAGTATTCAACTCCAATACATCTATTCACATTTGCTAGAATGTACTAGGTACATTGGGGCCCATTTTCAACATCGGTGGGTTCCTTGCATTTTTTAAGGGTATACATAAATGACCGATAATCAAATGGTGTCCTCCATGTTCAACTTTAGAACACCTATTCACATGGGCATGACTTATATACCTTTCAACGGTATGGATGGAAGACCTTGGGCCAACAGTCTGAGCATACCCACATTTTGTTATTTCATGACTTGCGCAAGACTGTAACATACATCATATGACATTGGTACCATTTGGAGAACTAGCACTCACCTCATCTACATTTTGTTCTTTGGATGCATGTTGAGACATAGATCAACTGTGTATTTGTTTGTGGCTATTCTCTCTTGATTGAAATGGATCCATTGTGTATCATCTTCGTGTCCATGATCCACTTTTCATATATATGACATGGGTCCAATGTGTAATACTTTTGTGGTCATGATTGTTGCATCTTCTATATGCCATGGATTCGTAGTGTATACAATTTGTCAGCCATGTTCTATCACACTTTGAGCATGGATATGCCCATCCCAGGGAAATGTATGTTTGACACCTTTTTCCTTTGTTTTAGATACTTTTTTGAGCTAATGATTGGGAACCTCGACCTTTATAACACCGCATCCCATTCCGCTGAGTATTATAATGTATTTCAGCCATCGGATCCCCTTCTCAACTCACACATTAGGTGTAATATGTTATATCTCGATTTGACACTTATTTTTCCACAACGACAGTTCAAAAGATGAAACCTAAGTGTCATTGATCATTCACAAAAAAAGACATTAAAATATGGAAGAGCCTATGATTTGAATCCTCATGATGGACCTAATCCTTAAAAGCAAGATCCTAGCTCATTTCCCTTAGTTCCAACCCTAAAAAATCTCATTCGTTCCTTCTACAATAGCAATACACGAGTAATGCTTGTTGTCCTCAATAAAGGTGCGAGTGCTTCAAAAAATCATTAAAAAATAATAAAAATTGAAAAATTGAGGAGTTATGGAAGTTTTCAAATAATTTTGGCTCGGTTGTAACTCTTTGAACTACTTGGAAACCATCTGCAACTATATCCATCAATATTAAAAGGAGATGAGATGGACCAAGGAGAGAAGACTCTTATAGCTTCATTACATTGGAGGAACCTTGCATAATAATTGCATCCATCCCCTATCCATGTTAGCAACCCATGTCCTTGATCATTGTCCCCCCGAGTGTTGAAGTCACTTTCCTCAAGTGATTTTCCTCTGTATACATTCAGAAGAGTGGAAATGAAATTGTTGGTGTATCGGAGCAAAGGAACCAAGTCTTTGGTCCTAAAGGGAGCTTATCTCCAGGAGAGGTGATTGTACTTTACTACTTCATTGCAATAAATATTTTACATCTTTTCCTCCCCCAAACTAAAAGTGTTTTGTTTGGTTTATTAGCATTGGAAACTATTTATATTTCATAAAATCATCATTCAAGTTTATTGATATTACGTACATGTTTTTATGATTCTTAGTTACTTTCTTTTTAACCAAATATTTGAGGAAGGTGTTTGGTTATGGTTTTGTAGGTTGAGAAACATCTTGAGAAGAAGATCAGAAAGGTGAAGAGGAGCAACGAGGATCAATCTTCCGAAATAAGGTGCATCTCTTCTTTTTCTCTCTCTTCCTTCTATATCTTTGTTTTCTTGTTTGAGACTTGAAGTATGGTTGTTTTTCCTATATGAGAGTTTCTTTAAATCCTATAGAACTGATCATTTATCCAATATTTACTTAGTACCATAGTATGTTGGTGACCTCACCCTAGTCATAGGATCAAATTGCACACAAGAGTACTATAACAGGTCTTTGGAAAGTATTGTAGAGAAGAAAAAAAATTATTCGATACTATGGATGATTGGCTATCCAAAAATAGTTTAATTTTTGTGGTTTGTCCAATGATGAAATAGGTTAGATATAGATGAAAATAAAATGGTAAATATGGAATGGATAGAACATATTCTCCTAGAGAATTCCCTTTAAGAAGGTCAAAACATTTAAAAAAAAATCAATATTTGGTTGGAAATTAACGAAACAAAAATAATTCAATACAATTCTTTGAGAACGAAACCCTATCAACTTTTTCTACAATAGGCTAAATATTGTATCTTTATCAAACATATATCCAACTCTAATTTGATTAAGGAGTAGGTCCATTTCGATGGATAAAATTAGTTTTCATTATAAAGAAAAGGTAACAAAGATAGAATAAAAGCTCATTTTATAACGTTAGTCATTAGACATTGTTGTTTTGAGGTTAATCTATTCACTTTACCAAATTATATTTTTCCTTGATAAATAATAAATCGACTAATTAGTCTCATATTTTTATAATGGATCCTATATCCCAAACCAATTGGTGACAAATGTCTACGAATTGGTGTCAAATGTCGACAAAAAAGATCACTTGGGTTTATCCATAGTTTATTTCATGAACATTTTGAATACTATGCCTCCATGGGATTATTTTATAGATTTATATATCTATAAATCCATGGGATTCTTTTATAAACACTAACTTGGGTACAACTAGTGCAATCCAAAGTATTTGTTTCTCTTATGCCTCATCTCTTGTCCATAAAATTACTTTGGATATTGGGTCTACTTTTCTTTTAGGTTTGAAAAAGAAAGAAGAAAAAGGGATAGAGGTTGATAACTCGATATCCCATGATGAAACATTTGAAAGTAAAAAGACCCTAGATAGGGAGTTTTTAGTTGTACTTACAAAATTGAATGTGGAAAGAACCTTTGGATGTATATTTCTACTTTGATTCTACCCCCCAACCATTCCATCCCAAAATTTAGATCTATTTTGGGTTGAATCAACTAATTTCTCCAAGAGGTCGGAGAAATAAATAAATCCATCATAATATTTTTGACCTTGGATTTAAGGCCGAGAGGACAAAACTTAAAAAGACGGAAAAGTTAGAGCATCTAAAAACAAAATGATTGATTTCTATCAACATGCCGGCTAAGGAATTGAACCATGAAATAGATAACACATGCATTGTGTAAAGATAGGTCTTTAGATATTGCATTGTAAATTCTCCTTATCAATCATATTGCATAAGTGATTCAACCATATTAATAGTTAAAATCCTAGAGGAAACTCGAAACTGATTAATATATGTATAATGTAATCTGGGTTGTGGTCCTATTTATAGAATAGGAAAAAGATGTTTCAGCACCAAATTTTGTTAATTATTTTTTTTTCATCCCAATTAATAGAATACATAGTATAATATTGATTTAATATAATTTAAAATCTCACACCAACCACTCAAGTCACTACTAATATATGATATAAAGATCAATATTCAATGAAATGAATGGAAACCCCTATTCTTCATTATGACAATTTTCCCTCATTCTTACCTATTATTGCATCCTTGATTTCCGAAGCTTTAGCCCCCACCAGTCAAGAACTAGACTTATAGTTACGAATTAGGTATCCAACCAATCAAGGAAAATTTTAGGGGCTAAATTTATCCCATGGGCTATTTTTCAACCTTTTTTTTGCAAAAAAAGATTCTCCAATTTTTCCTTTTTTCAAAGATGATTCACCCAAATTCCATGGGATAATTTTTTTTATTGTAAAAATCGCCAAAATTATCCAAAAGCTCTATAAAGTCCTTAGAAATTTGAATATTTTTTTTAAAAAAATTGCCAAACATTTTATGGTTGCAACTTTAAGAATTAGTAAGATTCGCCAAGTTTTCTACAGTTTGTGTAACATCCCCATAAATTCACTAAAAAATTAAAATTTTTAAATAGCAATAAATGCTTGTGTCACTTGGCTAAAGATGTCAACTTCAGCATGACTAAACATTAAATAGAGTACTTAATGATAACAACTCATAACAACTAAGATTAGTGACTAATAGTTTAATTTACTCATAAATCACACCAGATGTATTAACAGCTGTTAGTTTAAAGAATGTCTTCAAAAGTCGTAAGTCCTTATCATCACATTAATGTCGAATGCTAAACTTACTTGTTGTAGGTAATATGTCACATTCGTCCTATGTTATGTATTTTATTTTCTAGAGGCTAAAATATCGGGTTGTTTTTTTTTTTTTTTTTTTTGTGATGAAGGGGTCCTTGAAGAGCCCCGATGCTTACTTAGCTATTCCTAGCTAACGTTCCTAAAATTCTACTTGCAGAGGACAGGTAAGAGAAAGAGATTCCGATAGAGACCTTCTAATATCTTTTTCAGTTTATTAAACAACATCGCAATGATTTTTTTTTAAGTTATCACTATGAAAGTGTAGAATATTATTTGCTTTGAAATTCTACTCAGGGATTTTATAAATATCTTTATGTAATACGCCTTTACATTACTTGTTTGGTTTTACTCTATAGATGTTGTTTAAACTTATGGAAATCAATGTTTAACTCTTGAATAATTCAAATAGTAAACTACTCTACTTAGAAACTTGTCAAAGTTCACATAGATCCCAAACATATTTAATGGCCCAACTTGGAAAAATCACAACACTTATTTATATACATTATCCATGTTAAAGAGCATGCATTGGTAATAATCATATTACCATATATATATCTACAATTAAATTATCCTATATATATATATGAACATGCTAATGTTTCACCTTAGGGATTTAGTATGGGTTAGTGACTCTACGTGTTATGATCATGTTTAAAGTGCAATATCTAATGGTATGAGCCAAGTGCAAAAATCATCGTTCATGAACTTCATGAAATAGATTGGAATTATGATATTAATGGTGTGAACTTAAGTTACAAACCCTATATGTAAATGAACCATGGCTTACCAGCCCTCGTCCTATCTTGTTCACGATTTCTAAGGTTGTAACTAAATGTTAACTTCGTAGTGGTTGTATGCTGGAAGGCTCTCCAACCAAAGAATGGTATTAATGTCTCCATAACTGCTCTTGTAGTGGATTGCTCGATGGCTGCTTTTGTGGCCAACTTCACATGAATCAAAGTGTGCAGATTGCTGAGCTGTACATAGTTTCGTAAGGTATGGTATTAGTTGGATATATGAGTTGGCAAATGAAATCGACGTTAAGATATGTGGTGTTTAATACAATTTAATGCAGTCGGTGATCGTATTGTTGGAGGTCTTGGTGGCTGGATCTTCACCGTCGATCTATAAATGTTCTCGGGTTTTGGGATAAACCCTAACCTTCCCACTATACCACTGTCGAGATTATACTTGTATCATTTAATTGGCATGAGTGAGTGGGGAAGGAGGCCGACAGGCTCTCCGATTTTCAGGGGTTGCAACTTCTTTATGTTTTCTACCTCCCCAGGGTTCGATAGTGTGACCTCCCTACCTGCAACTAGTCGTAGGATTTTGGTGATGAGAGTGTATAGTGCATGAATAAATCTATACTGTAATGCGTTGAGGCTTTGAACTGTTGTTAACACCCAAAAAGTGCTCACTAGCTCATTCCCTTATTCACATGACCCATTTGTCCACTTTTCCACCATTTGAGCCTCTAAAACCATTAAAAGGTCACCAAAAAGACCACAATACACCTTTTTCCCCTCAAAATATATATGTTTCGTCAAAAAACACAAAAAACCCTCAAAAAGGGTCCAAAATTCCCAAAAAATATTAAAAGGGAATAAAAATATAAAAAATATTCAAAAAAAGAAAAAGAGGAAAAAATAGACCTAAACCATGTTGGTTAATACCATTGGTTTCCTCAAAACCATAATGGTATTCCCCATCACCAAAAACTATAAAAAGGTGATAGGGGCTCCTCACTTTCCATCCACATTTCATCCTATCCTTACGCTGCCAAATTCCTTTTGAGAGCCATTGCCTCCCATTTTGAGTTTGAAGACCCCCATTTCAGCATCCTGGAGAAGAGACCATTGGAGCTTGGAGCACCTCAACCTTGGAGCTGCTCAACACCAAACATCCTCACCTTTGAGGTAATACAAAAAATCTATTGTTTTTTCTCTTGTTCTTCCCATAGATCTCTTGTTATTGATTTAGTTCTTTTTTATTTACACATGTTTATGTTAATGTTAGATTAAATTTATAATTTTTTTTGCTTTTAATTTGAAACTACTATTACTTTGTTAATAGGTGCATCCTTGCACATGCTTGGTTGAAAAACCAAGCAACAGTTTTGGCGACTCCGTTGGGTTTCGAGCTTTAAATTTTTGCTTTAGATCTTTGTTTTTTACTTGTTTTTACCATTCCAATTAGCAAATCTGCCATACTAGACAGCATATTCATTGCTGTCCTAGCTGTTGGCCCTTTCTGTAGCCTTTAACAGAACGAAATTTCACTTTTCGGTTTCGTTTCCGGCGACCATTTTTCCGTTTTCGCATCGCAACATTTCACCCGACAGTCGCACGGCTCATCGCGACCTCGCGGCCTTTTTCCGCGCTGCACATCGCGACCTTGCGACCTTTTTCCGCGTTGCACATCGTGGCTTCGTGGCTTTTTTCCGCGTTGCACATCGCGACTTTTTTCTGCGCTGCACATAGCGGCTTTGTGGCCTTTTTCCGCGTTGCACATCGCGACTACGCGGCTCAAACCCGTGATGCACATCGCGGATTTTTCCCATAAACCCGCGATGCCGCTGTGTTTTGCTTGGCCCAATTTTTAGAAAATTTCTGCTGTGTTTTTTCCCATTTAGCCTATTTCGTTCAGCATAATTTTTTCTGCAATTTTTTCCAACATTCTATTTTAATTATTGCAGCAATAATGAATCTTTTTTCTATTACGTATGCTCAATTAAATTTTTTTAAAAAATTTTCAACAAGTGAAAGAAAGATTTTTAGCACTTTGTTTAGATCATAGATTTCATTTCTTTGCAAATTTTGAACCATCTTTCTGATTTGCTTAATAGTTTTGGCCAAGCAAGCACTTAGAAATCCATTTATTTCTTGCAATTTTTCCGATATTTGCTTTCCTTTAAAAAATTATTTCAAAAGTCAATAGTTTTTAAATTATTTTTGTTAGAGCATTTACATTTCTGAAAAAGCCTTTTTTACAAATTGAAATCGTCTTGTTTTTAATTTGTAATTAATTGCCCAAGCGAGGAAAATTCATTTTTCAGTTAAATAATCACACTTGCACCCAATCTGCCACATTTTTAATTAATTGAGCCTTAAAATCTACCTAAACTCAACAAACACTTTAACCCCACTTGGGGAACACTTAAAGGATCTTGTAGCTAGGTAGGATTGGGGGGATAGGTGTTCCAATAACACCCCTCAATTATTTTCATCTGAGACATAGTGGTTGACTTTTAGGGTCCCAAAAATCCCTTATTATTTGTTGACACGGTTATACACCAATTTATTGGGAAGGCCTCTCCCTTAGGAGGGTTGAAGTAGCCAGACTGGTTTCGAAAGCCTGAGTGGAATACCGCTATCCATTCAGTAACCGAAGGATACCTTTCGCAATTCTTGGTGTACCACCTGTATGGGAGTATAACGATGATAGAACCAAACTGCAGATTCACCAACCGAACATGTCATGAACGGGGTATCTTAGTGGCCAATTTTTAGGATTGTCTACCCGGTGTCCCTCCTGGTAGGGGGATATCTAGCCTTTGATTCCACTACTCATATTGTCTGACTTGGATTTCATCACCTTGCAGAGGATATGTTTCGTTGAATCATAATACCACTTTTAGTTAGGCGTTTTCATGCTCTGCTACCCTCCTTGGTCTAGTGAGCACCACTTTTTTCTAGGAGCCGCTTGATTTTTGGTATTCTGACCACTTTTCTTGATTACTCCACTTACTATAGCACAACTGTTATAGTAAGTGCTTTTGAGGTTGTTGTTGGCCTAAGAGCCATTGCTTTTTCACACTCCCCTCCCGCACACATTGTTGCACTAGGGTCTTGAGTTTTTTATCTCACCACCATCCATTGGTATTTCTAGACATATCTCACCATTGAGAACTTAAGACGATCCCGACGTTGTCAGGATGAACCCCCTCAATTCGGTACACTTGAATCTACACATCATAGATGTAGAGCGTTATCCTTTGACTCCACACGTCATCGGCATAGAACCCAGTCATCTGATTCTGACACGCCTAATTTCACATCTGATTCTGAGGCTAAATCCGAACACCCTACCGAGACGTCACCAACCAATCCCATGGATGGATCACAATATGACCCCCTTTTCACCAGTGTTGTTGGAGATACATCAACAAACCCTGCTACTACCGTCACAACCACGGTAGCCACAACCCCCTTAGGCATGCCTAATATGGGGGCCACACCCCCTTTAGGCATGCCCAACATAGGACCAACGCCTATTTTAGGTATGCCCAACATGGGCGTCACCCCCCCCTCATCACCACTACTCAGATCCCAGTGATTACTGGAAACATTCCTAACCCATCTGCAACCCATGTTGCACTTGGGAGCGCAGGCCCCTCCCATACCACGTCGGCTGGGGGACACATTCCTTTCACATCTAGCATACCCTTAGGGGGCACTGGACCAATCCATAATGCTACCACTAGCAATTATACCCCAGTGACCATGCCACACCCATCTACCAGTCTGCCATACATGGCTAGTCTAAACTTACCAGACCTGCCAAGGTTAACCAATGATCCTATCAGACACGACCCTGCATGGCCCCCCATGCCCACAAAGCTTCCCTCAGATATCCCAAAATTTGAAGGAAAAGCTGGGGAGGATCCCCAAAACCACATCATGTCGTTTCACCTATGGTGTTCCTCTAACTCCATAGTAGATGATTCCATTAGACTGAGACTTTTACAAAGAACTTTCATTAGCTCTGCAGCCAAGTGGTACATTGAGAAGCCACATGGGACACACCCCACTTTTACATCCCTCGCCTCAACCTTCCTTCAGTTCTTTCAACTACCTGTACGCTATGATGTAGGAGTGGAAATACTTTTGTCTTGCAGACAGAACACCGCTACACACATCACTGATCATATCCATGAGTGGCGTAAGCGCCGTAGCCTCTACAAGATAAAAATTGATGACCGAATATTTTTGGACTGGTTCCTCAAATCACTCCTCCCCCTCATATCCAAAGATGTAGCTTCTGAATGACCCCAGTCAGAAGAAGAAGCCATCTTAAAATCTCAGCAATTCGACCTCATATATGCCCAGTCTGGATATCTATACACTATTTTACCTGACGCCCCGCACGACGATCCATCCTGCCATGACGCGTTGGGGGCATCCCATGCCACCGACGATATTATCGGCCAGGTTATGGTGAAAAACAAACCTTTTACCATGATGAGTACAAACAATGCCCCATAACTTTATAGGGCTACATCTAATTCTGGAGCTACAACTTCGTATGCTCCAGTAATACACACCCACCACACTCATGGACCCTCATGTCCACCACAGTGTTATGGGAAAGCACCATCAGCTTATGCGCCAACTCCATATTATAACCAGCAGGCCCATCAGACTCCATTTCAACCATAAGCCCAAGCGGCTTATTATCCTCAACAAGCAGCACCTCTTGCTCCAACACTTCCAACAGCTTAAGTTTACCCACAACCGCAAAAAAAAACTAGGGCCACCTCAGAACCCTCCTTCCTACTACCCACCGTAGCCAGCTCCAGATACGACACGACCTCAAAACCCACCTACTGCCCAAGGGCATGTCTACGCACAACAAAACCAACCTCCAAACCAGAACAACCAACGTAACCAAGGAGGTTAACAAAATCGAGGAAGAGGGCGTAACCGCAGAAATAACAAACAACACAACCAAGGTGCACCACCACCTAATCCTCCAAACAATAATAACGCTGCCCCCCCCAACCAAAACCCTGACTATCCACCGAAACAGGCTAAAAATAATAACTTGAGAAAAAACCATCCATGTTCCATATGTGGAGTCTACGGCCATTACACACATAATTGTCCCCATTTAGATCGAGCGCGTCAACTTTGGACCGACGACGCCCAACGACAAGGACATGCTGCACAACCAGCACCTCCCCCTTAGCCACAACCCATGATATTGCAAAATCCTTTACCAAACCAAGGCACGGTAAAAACTCATCCAAATGATCCCCCTCAAGGATCAACTGCACCACAACAACAAATTACCTATACTGTAGCCGATTACCAGCATCCAGAGTCCAACACTCACCATTTTCTAATGATGTCAATATTCAAACCCATCGAAATCAATACGGATCCGTCCCTGAGGCTACACCTACCGACCCATCATCGAGTACTCTCCCAACCGATCAACCAATTCACATACCCAATATGCCCATGGACGGGGGTCCCAAAGCACCTCGTTTCCCTTTGAGATGAATTAACAATAACCCGAACGCTCGTGCAGCTTCCAACTATAACATTGTATAGGATTTAGGTCAGTCCCCCATTGCTATGTCCACTCTCAAAATCTTAAAAAATTGTCCTGCATAGAGAAAATTGTTGTTATCTGCCATTGGTGCCATAGATCCTAATGACTCTAACATGATGGCTTTCGAATTAGAACAAGCTGAACCTCGCATGCCTTCATCTCTAGCTTTTCAAGTTTCCATCTCCATTCGCAACCTCGTCGTTCATCGATGCATAATCGATGAAGGGGCCTCTACCGGCGTCATGTCGACTTTTGTATGGCAGAAACTTGGATCCCCAATGCTACAACCGTCAACTACTGCATTACAAGCTTACGATGGCCGTGCAACTCAATCTCAAGGTTTGTTAGTGAACGTACCCATACAGCTTGGGGGAAAACTGGTTCTCATAGATATAGAGGTCATTAACGCCCAACTTGATTACAATCTCCTGCTGGGACGCAACTACATGTATAAAATGAAAGCTGTCGCTTCTTCAATTTTCCGCATCATGATGTTCCCCCATGAAGGACGTGTAGTCAAAATCGACCAGATTACATACTATGATCCCAATGCCCCTGCAGTGCCAGAAAATGTTCTTCCTATGATCGAACAACCCGTTCTTAGTGCACCAACATCCTTCATCTCATCAGTTGGACCCGGGATATATTCGGATACTCCCATGACCAGCTCTTTCCCGTCAATCCCACCCCCTCTTAAGGTAACTGTAGTATCCAATTTGTGCACCCTATCAAACGATGAACAACAACATCCTCAACAACCTCAACCATCGCCACAAGCACCCATCGTGCCTAGTCATATCGGAACAACACCGATTCACACAATCCCATTCTTGTTTCCATTTTCAGGAGTTGTCAGCACACTAGTAATGGATACACTCAACCTTCCAGGTTTAACGTTAGGATTACCTGTATGGTACTTACCTGCCCCAACTCCCCCACCAATTCCAACCGTTTTCCTAAAACCGGTACAACCTATGAATATGTCAAACCATCCACCACCTGGCATACCAAACCCCCAAAATCGCTCAACACTTGGTGGTTCGAACCCCCAAAACCGATCAATTCCAACAGGGGGCACTACATCGACATCTACTTATGTCCCCCCTCAATCCTGCAACACTGGGGGCAGAGGTCCACCAACCTACAACATTGCACCCACCACTCGCACCCCCCCAGTGACTCCCAAATTAGCTAAGAATCCCCCAACCCGTGTGCTCCCTAAGTGCTCCTTGTGCGATGATATTGGCCATGCCACCCATCTATGTCCACAACTACTAGCACTTCAAGAACACATGAATATTTTGGATGATGACACCAACGTTCCAGTTGTCAAATTAAAATTACCACCTCAAACTCGTGATAAATCATTGCGCACAAACCACCCTTGTGCAATAGCGGAATCTACGACCATTATTCACATCACTGCCCCGATCTCCCAGATTACAGAGCAACACTATACGAGATGAATAATGCCGACCTAGAGATATCCCCCCCACTTATTGAGGAAATATTCCCCCCAGAATCGTCCCATCAGAAGAAATCAATACTATTTACATGATTTGAACTACCTATAAACTCGAACCAATTCATTTAATGGAACACTACTTCCGTACCGATGAAGAAATCCTAGAAACACTCACTGCATCGGACTACCCTTGGGATGATATGCACCATCGATCATACTTCCTCCCTGAAGCGTCTACGTCCACTGCGGCAAACCAAATATCTGTTGAATCTAAGGACTTCTTACCAACCAAGGTTGATTGGTTCAAAGATCCAATACCATCTCCAGAAGCCTTCGAGGAAGGTAACATGGCTAACATTTCACCCATTATAAAAATTGACATTTCCACCACCCCCGGAAAACCTGAGCTTATCTCTTTGGGCGCTTCATTCACTGAGAAAGAAACCCAAGCTTATAAGAAACTCTTCTAATAATTTCGAGATGTTTCGCCTGGTCTTATACCGAGATGCCTGGTCTTGATCCTACCATCGTAGAACATCACATAGACACTTGGCCTAACATATCACCGGTCCGCTAGAAACAACGTCCCATTCACCCATCCAAGCTTCTAGCCATCAAAGCAGAAATTGAGAAGCTTCGAGCAACAGGTTTCATATACCCTATTGCATACACCACATGGGTTTCAAACCCAGTCCCAGTCAATAAGAAAGTTGGCACCATCCACGTTTGTACTGACTTCCATGACCTCAACCTAGCTTATCCCAAAGACAACTTCCCCACACCATTTATTGACCAACTAATCAATGAGTGTGCGGGGCATGAGGTACTTTCTTTTATGGATGGTTTCTCCGGATACAACCAAATCAAAATCCATAAAGAAGATCAATACAAGACCGCTTTTACTACCCCATGGGGCATCTTTGCCTATCGCGTCATGCCTTTCGGTCTCAAGAATGCGGGATCCACTTTCCAACGTGCTATGACTAATTTCTTTCATGATCTGCATAAAATCATAAAATTTTATCTAGACGACCTCACCGCCCGATCTAAGAAACGATCTGACCACTTAGATGATCTTCGACAAGTTTTCCTGCGTTGTTGAAAATACAACATCTGCTTGAACCCACTCAAGTGTATCTTTTGCGTTCCAGCAGGTCGCCTGTTGAAGTTTGTCATTTCAGAAAAAGGGATCACCGTTGACCCTCTAAAAGTTCAAGCCATAGTGGACCTCCCCTCAACACATACACTAAGACAGCTTCAAAGCCTCCAGGGGAAGTCCAACTTCCTTCGTCATTTCATCCCAGACTATGCCACCACTGTACATGGTTTCCTCCGTTTGCTACGTCTCCATAACCACTTCGTATGGGACAACCAAGCAGAAGGAGCTTTCACGGATCTGAAAATAACACTTACCAGCGCCCCGTTGATTTCTCCACCAGATTTCACCAGAGACTTTACCCTTTACATTTCGGCATCAGATTACGCCGTTTCAGGAGTACTCGTCCAGGAAGACTCTGATCGTCAAGAACACGTCATTTACTATGTGAGCCAGACCTTGTCAGGCCCACCATTGCGCTACCCACATGAAGAGAAGATGGCCCTCGTTGTCGTCTTTTCAGTACAAAAGCTGCGACATTACATTCTCCTCAGACCACGACTCTCACTTCGAAGACTCCGTTTGGAGAGAATTGTCCATCCTCCTTAAGTTTGAACATCATTTCTCCTCCGCCTACTACCCCCAAGGGAACGGCCAAGTTGAAGCTGTTAACAAAATTTTGAAGACCATCCTCCAACGCACTGTCGACAAACATAAATCCAATTGGCATCACATGATTTTTCCCGCATTATGGGCTTATCGCACGTCGACCAAAACCGCCACCGGCTTTACCCCATTCCATCTAGTCCATGGCGTGGAATCTGTCCTCCCCATTGAATGCCAGATACCAACATTGCAAATTTCCATAGAACTTCTCCCTGATACGTCACTAATTGAAGAACGTCTAATTCTCTTAGAGCAGGCCAACGAAGATCGCCGCGCAGCTCTCCAAACAATCGAAGCCATGAAGAACAGATCTAAACTCCATAACGATAAACATGTACACCCACGAACATTTAGTGAAGGAGACCTGGTCCTTGTTTACGACCAAGCCCATGACAAAACAAGAAAAGGAAAGTTCCAATCTATGTGGCAAGGCCCATATATCATTCACACTTGCCTTGAACATGGAGCATACATTTTGACCGATTCAGAAGGCAATCCCATGCACAACCCCCGTAACGGGTTGTACCTTAAAATATTCTACCCATGAAAACACTTGGACACCACAGTCCATATTGTACAGTTTCTTTTAATTGACTTTTTCACTGTAACATTTTCACAACCTTACATTTTCAATTTTTCCTGCATGAACACAGATGGATCCCATTCCACTCTACCACATCGGGTTTGCCGATGGCGCAAGTCGTTGGTCTCCAAATCTCGCGTTAGCAGCTTGGGTAATTTATTCCCCTTCACATGAGTTGATCCACCTCGACGGAGTGTGCATAGGTGCTGCCACAAACAACCAAGCTGAGTATGATGCCGTGACCGGTCTCCTCACCGCCGCTCTCCAAATGGGCATAAGTCACCTTCGTGTTTTCCTGGACTCACAGCTCCTTGTTTTCCAGCTCAACAATGATTACCAGGTACGCAATCCCTATCTATTTAGAAAATTCCTGCGCACTAAACAAATGATTCGACATTTTGAAACCATCTCTTTCACTCATGTCCCAAGAAATCATAACACTGTAGCAGACCATATGGCTAATAACATTCTAGATTGGCATGTCAACCAAAACATGTAGGACATCACGACATGCATCACATAGGAATTATAAAATTATCAAAACATTGCATCCACGTGCATAAAATATGCCTCCATGGGCTTACAAGAAATCTAAACATTGCATCCACGTGCATAAAATATGCCTCCAAGGGCGTACAAAAAATCTAAACATTGCATCCATGTGCATAAAATATGCCTCCACGGGTGTACAAAAAATCCAACATGCCTCCACGAGCAAACAAACAAACTACAATTGCATTCACATGCAACAAAATGTAATCAAGACAAGATGTGCATCCACGTGCATACACGACTATATACCAAAACACACACACACACACACACACACACACACACACACACACACATATATATATCATCATAATAGTCACAATGTCAGAAGTGCCCTCAGCACCCGAAATATACAAAAAATACATAGCCGTACAAAAAGATACATCCCCATATGCTCATCAGCATTTGGGGGAAAATATAAGATCACCTAATCATCGTGATCCCCAGGATTCTCTGGCCCCTCCTCCGCTGGCTCCTTCGGATCCTCCTGATCCCGAGCCCTCCTCTCGGCCATCACAACTGCTACTCTGAACAGGATAGACCACCACTCACAGGGAGCATTTAAACAACGCTCGATAGTAGGACGGTCCAAGTCCCTCCAACCCTCCTCTGGTGATCCCACTAGAAGCCCCTCCAAAGTCTCACATATGCCCTCCAGGGCATCATCTCAAGGACACACAACTCCTCGAGCATGAGGAGGCTGTGCCGTTACAGGTGGAGGTACCACCACCATCACCCATCCCCGACGACCCACATGATCAGCTGGTGGCCTAAGACCAATATATGCACAATCACACAAGTGAACCAAGTCAATATCATATAAATATCTCTAGCTATACTCATAACAAAAAATATCTAAACATGATACAACAGAGAACCAAACACAAAGACATACTGTCTAGACCCCAGGCTTTCCCCTGAGCCCGAGGCATCTCCGGATCTCCTTGAAAGTCCATACCAGCATATGGATAATCATCAATAAGCAGGGGTATCTACTCCCACTGCTCATACATATCCACCGAAAAGAAACGCCGGATACCACCACCACCCCGGGGCATCATCTCCCCCCACCGCACCATCTGCGGCTCACTCGGAAACCCATCCCGAATAGGCACACGCGGCCGCAAGGTCGGTACTCGCTCAAAGAAAAAACAATAGAGGAAGGAGGCATATCAAAACTCCCCCCCTTCCCGACTGACCTTGTCCAGATCTCGTCGAACACAGGCCAAAAACATCTGACCCCAGGAAAAGTAGGTCCCTCTCAACACACGATCTACCATCATCATTTTCCCTCCAGACAAATGATGTGGTGCCTGGGCACCCAACACACACAGAACACAAGCCCCTACCGCCCGCATCTCCCACTCCCGTAAATCCATCAGACTCAGGGCGTTGTTCTGCGCAATAGCTCCCGGAACAAAAAATCTCTCCAAGAGATCCTCAATGTCCAAACCAACCAGAATCCTCGACTGGAGCTCCCCTATCTCTCCCAAACGAGGCAAGCCAGTAAGGAAATAAACATCAGACAAGGTGATCTCTAGTCGCTCACCCCCCACCATGAATACACCCTCCGCTGGAACCCAAAAACCCACCAATTTGTTCAATAGATCTCTCACTGAACGCATAAGTGGAACCTGAGCGAAATTTAGGAGCCCGCCATCAACCAAGGCCTCCCGGACACCCGGGTCATCCCAAATCCGACCCATCAACCCCTCATCTATCTCTCTCTCCAGCCACGATACTAGTGGCCTCCTCAACATCCTGCCAAAAAACAAAGAAACGTTTTTAGAAACAAATTTTTTTTCCAAAAAATCCCATCGCGACTTTCGGGCTCTTAGCCGCGATGACCATCGCGACTTTTTATCCAAAATACGCGATGATCATCGCGGGTATCAGCCCCATAGTCACGATGAACATCGCGACTGTCTCCCCAAAACCTGCGATGCACATCGCGGGTATCAAGTCCATACCCGCGATGTTCATCGCGGAAAAAGAGCCAAAACCCGCGATATTCCACGTTGGAATGCCAAAGTGGATTTACGCGGCCTTCAGGGGCCCGCCGCTAACCAGAAAGCAAATAACTTGAAAGGCTAAGGCGAATAGGATTACTTGAAACTCGCGGAATGAAAATCCAACGATCGAATCTCCCACAAATCAAGAAAAAGCTCTGACCTAACTCAATTGCTCTATGAAACTCGCACGTAACAATGACACATGTCACATTGGGCCCACACACTATTTATAGAGATTTGACCATTTTTCAATCAACAATTTCGGGATCATACGACATCCGTTTTTCAAACCGTTGGAATCAGCACATCAAGAACTTCATAATAGTCCACTCCTTTTCCATTTCCACCAAGTTATGTTTTCGGGCATTTATTACATACCCCCTTTTTCCTCGGTTTGCATGCCACATCAGCCGTCGTCCATTTTTGACGAGTTTTATATCGTCGGATTCAATTTTCCACTGTTAGGAACCCATGTCTTTACTTTGTTAGTATGTTGTTGTTGGACGCATATGCTTTGTAAGTCGTCCCGTAGTATTTGTTAATCAATAGTTTGTGTTATTGTTGTTGGCGCATATGCTTTGTAAGCCACCCGTAGTATTGTTAATCCATAGTTTGTAACGGCCCAGGGTTTCGACCCATAGTATTGGCGCCTAGAATTAGTATATAAGTGTGTGTTGAGACCTATGAAGGACCGTGAAGTTATTTGTATTGAGCTTGCTCAAAGGAGGTTGCCCCCTCGAAGTGGCCTGTGATCAATACAAAAGTGATTCTGAGTTCTGTCATTTCTGCTATTTCGCGTATTCTTGTTAATTAATTGTTGCAGGTGCCTTACATCTGGTATCAGAGCACTTTCTTGGGCTCGCTGGGTGAAATTTCTGCCAAAATTTTTTTTCACATCTGTTGCAGGTTCGGATTTGGGAATAATCCCCATCCGCTTAACTGTGGGAAGTACTTGGGCATAAGCCCTAAAACTCATTGTGAGGAGTACCACAGGAACCCCGAAGTAGCTGGCCCATTGAGAGGACCTGCCAGCGAAAAGGGCAACGACCCCTACCTGATTGACTAGTTTCCACCCGTGAGGTAAACCAAGAGCTGTCGTTTGTGGCAAAGCGGTTATCAGTTTTACCTGAGCCATGGAGTGAGGGGTATTGCCCCAATACGCAAGCCGTCAGACAACATTGGTGGCCGAGTGAAACCCCTGAACTGTTAGGAAGCCGCACATACCTGGGGTCCATATCTACTTTCAGCTGAACTATTGTCGATCACTGCTCTGCCATTTCAGATCTATTTTGCAAGCCGTTCCAGATTCAGCCGTTTTCAGTCCATTCGGCGCTGTTCCAGATTTCTTTCGAGCCGTAGCCGCTCCAGTCTGAGATTAAAAAAAAAAAAAAAATCCTGGTTATGGTTGTCACCCGTGCAGGAGCAAAAACCATGGAGGAAGCACTTGCAGCCATCCAAGCCAAACTCCAGGATCTGGATGAAAAATTTCTCGATCTCCATCTTGAACATTCAGCTATGAACAACAAACGGCAGTCCGAGTCTTCAGTAGACAATGGGTTCTCTGCTTCCAGCAATTTTCGTGGTCCGAAGCTTGATTTTCCTCGCTTCAATGGTACCGATCCAACTGGATGGATCTATCGTGCAGAACAGTATTTTAGTCTGCATAATACTTTTGATGCCAACAAAGTTCCACTGGCATCCTTTCATTTGGAACAGGAAGCTCTTCAATGGTACCGCTGGTACATCAAGGCTCATCCAGAGCCCAACTGGCCAGACTTTTGCCAGCTCCTTTTGCAATGATTTGGTCCTAGTGCTTTTGATGACTTCACAGGAGCCCTCACTAAACTTCGCCAAACTGGCACTGTGAGAGAGTATCAAACAGAATTTGAGAATCTAGCCAACCACACCAAAGGATTGTCTGATGAATTTTACCGGAGTTGTTTTATCAGTGGTCTAAAGGATGCCATTCGCTCTGAGGTCAAAATGTTCTGCCCCAACACAATGATGGAAGCACTCGGGTTGGCTAAGTTAGCCGAAGACAAGCTTGCAGCCCAACAACGTTCCAAGCCCACTTTTGTTCCCTTCCGAAATATGGGTTCTTAGCGACCACCTATACCGCAGGCTCCTCGACCGACTCCTATCAAGCGTTTGTCTGAAACAGAAATGCAAGCACGCAGAGAAAAGGGGATTTGCTATAATTGTGATGAGAAATTCACTCGGGGACATAGATGTGTTCAGCAAAAGCTCTATCTCCTGGATGTGGAGTCTCCGCCTGCCTCAGAAATGGGTGACGAAGATCCAGAAACATTGGATGCTCCGGTTGACAGTCAGGAACCGCCTATTGACCCTCCGTCTCAGGATGACCAGCCAGAGATATCTCTCCATGCTTTAGCTGGAATCACCACCCCCCAAACAATGCGGGTCAGGGGTTACTTCAAGAAGCTTCCTCTTACAATCCTCATTGATTCTGGTAGCACTCATAATTTCATTGACCCTCGGATCGCCAAACAAGCTGATTGTTTTATCCATCCTTGCTCCAACTTTGAAGTCATGATTGCCAATGGGGGCACCTTACCTTGCAAAGGGAAGTGTCGAAATGTGCGTATCTCTATGGGATATTATATCTTGCGCTCGGACATGTTTGCCTTGCCCTTAGGCGGATGTGATGTGGTTTTGGGTGCTCAATGGCTACGCACACTCGGCCCTATCTTATGGGATTTTGCCGAACTTTGGATGCAGTTTTCCCTCAATGGACACAAACACACATTGACAGGATTACAACTAGGTTCTCTCAGCATCATCAGTTCACATCGCATGGAAAAACTCCTCAAGAAGAGTTCACATGGTGTCATCGCTCAGATCCATTCCATCCAGATGCAACCATCAGCGGTCTCCACTACTCCTTTGGATCTACAACAAATTCTGGATCGATATACAGGTGTCTTTGCTGAACCAGTGGGATTACCACCTTCCAGGCTAGAAGACCATCGTATTCAGCTCCTTCCTGGCAGCGTTCCTCCCAACATCAGGCCCTATCGCTACCCATTTCACCAAAAAATGGAGATTGAAATGCTCGTTCGGGACTTATTGAAGCAAGGTATTATTCGCCCAAGCACTAGTTCTTTTTCTTCTCCAGTTATTCTTGTCCGCAAAAAAGATGGGTCATGGTGCCTCTGCATTGACTTCCGAGCACTTAATCACCTCACCATCAAGGATAAGTTTCCAATTCCTGTTGTTGATGAGCTTCTTGATGAGCTTCATGGGGCTCACTTTTTCTCCAAGTTGGATCTTCGTTCTGGGTATCATCAAATTCGGGTTCATGAGGATGATATTCCTAAAACAGCTTTTCGCACACATGATGGCCATTATGAGTTTTTGGTCATACCCTTTGGCCTCACTAATGCTCCTTCCACATTCCAGGCCTTAATGAATAAAATATTTCGACCCTACTTGCGGAAATTCATTCTGGTATTCTTTGATGATATCCTCATCTACAGTAAAACATGGGATGAACATCTCCAGCATCTGGATCTTGTCATGCAACTTTTCTCTGACCATCATCTCCATGCCAAGCAGTCTAAATGTGTTTTTGGACAAAAGGAAGTTGAGTATCTCGGGCACATTATCTCAGCACAAGGGGTTCGTGTGGATCCTGCCAAAATCGAGGCCATGAACAATTGGCCACATCCTCAGACACTCAAGAGCCTTCGTGGTTTTTTGGGGTTGACTGGCTACTACCGCAAGTTTGTCAAGGATTATGGGAAGATTGCAGCTCCATTAACTGCTCTATTAAAAAAAGATGCTTTTACATGGACACCTGATGCTCAGTGTGCATTTGAAAAACTAAAACAAGCTATGTGTACTACACCTGTGCTAGCTATGCCCGATTTTTCCAAGCCCTTCACTATTGAGAGTGACGCTTGCGGCAATGGACTTGGTGCTGTTCTCCTTCAAGATGAACACCCCATCGCGTTCACCAACAAAGCCCTTTCAGGTAAGAATTTAGCTGCCTCTACCTATGAGAAGGAAATGATGGCTATTTTGCATGCAGTACAGAAGTGGCGTCCATACCTATTAGGGAATCATTTCTGTATCAAGACTGATCACCAGAGTCTGAAATATTTCTTGGACCAGCGTGTCTCCTCCCCGGCACAACAGAAATGGGTTAGCAAACTCATGGGTTATGACTATGAGATCACTTACAAGAAGGGTAAAGACAATATTGTGGCAGATGCTCTTTCTCGCACATTTGATGCCCAAGGTTCTCTTTCAGCTATTTCTATGCCTGTTCCAAATTGGTTGCAATCTGTTCAACAGGGTTACGTCAATGACTCTTCCTTATCTCATATCATCCAACGCTTGACCAACAATCCTTCGACTGTCCCACATTACTCTTGGGATGGTGCTTCTCTGCGATACAAGGGTCGTCTGGTGCTTCCCCAAAGCACAGATCTTCAACAGGCTGTCTTCTATGAACTCCATGCTTCTCCATCGGCCGGGCACTCTGGGTTCCTCAAAACATATGAACGAGCACGGCGTAACTTCTTTTGGCAGGGCATGAAAAGGACAATTCAACAGATGGTGGCCGAATGTGATACCTGTCAGCGCAATAAGGGTGAAACAACACTCTTCCAGGATTGCTTGAACCCTTGCCCATACCTACACGGATTTGGACAGATATTTCTATGGATTTCATTGAAGGGCTCCCTAAATCTGGCGGGAAGACAATGATTCTCGTTGTGGTTGATCGTCTCTCCAAATATAGTCATTTTTGCGCTCTCAGCCATCCCTATACAGCCTCCTTTGTCGCTCAAATTTTTATGGACCAGATCTTTCGTCTTCATGGCATCCCTTCTTCCATTGTCTCGGATCGTGATGCAACTTTCACTAGTCATTTTTGGACAGAACTATTTCGCCACACTGGCACCAAACTGAAGATGAGTTCAGGGTATCACCCACAAATAGATGGTCAGACTGAAATTGTCAATAAATGCTTGGAAACTTATCTTCGTTGCTTCACCTCAGAACAACAACATCAGTGGGCAAAGTGGCTCCCTCTCGCTGAATGGTGGTACAATACCTCTTACCATACTGCCTCTAAAATGACCCCATATGAAGCAGTCTACGGTCAGGCACCTCCAGCTCTTCTTCCATACACCCCCACCAATTCACCAGTTCAGGAAGTTGACAAGGTCCTTCGCAACCGCGATCAGATTCTTCACATTTTGCAGGACAATCTTCACATGGCAAGAAATCACATGAAGCAACAAGCTGATCAGCACCGTGCGGAGCGCACTTTTCAAGTCGGCGATATGGTTTTTCTTCGTCTCCAGCCGTACAAACAATCCTCCTTGAAACTCAAAGGGCGTCATAAGCTCGCTCCAAATTTCTATGGGCCATATCGGATCGTTCAGAGGATTGGGTCCGTTGCTTATAAATTGGAACTTCCTCCTTCTTCCCGCATTCATCCAGTCTTTCATGTCTCTTGTCTGAAGAAAGTTCTTGGCACCAACATCAGCGGCCAAACGATTTTACCCGAACTGGATAATGAAGGATCCATCCTTTTGGAGCCAGAGGCCATCCTCAATCGGTGCACGCGTCAGCTTCGCTCTCGTTCTATCACAGAGGTCTTAATTCAGTGGCACGGCATGCAACCAGAGGATGCTACATGGGAACCACTCCTTCAGATTCAACAACAATTTCCACATCTAAAGCTTTGAGGACAAAGCTTTTTTTAAGGGGGAGGGAATGTTAGGAACCCATGTCTTTACTTTGTTAGTATGTTGTTGTTGGACGCATATGCTTTGTAAGTCGTCCCGTAGTATTTGTTAATCAATAGTTTGTGTTATTGTTGTTGGCGCATATGCTTTGTAAGCCGCCCGTAGTATTGTTAATCCATAGTTTGTAACGGCCCAGGGTTTCGACCCATAGTATTGGCGCCTAGAATTAGTATATAAGTGTGTGTTGAGACCTATGAAGGACCGTGAAGTTATTTGTATTGAGCTTGCTCAAAGGAGGTTGCCCCCTCGAAGTGGCCTGTGATCAATACAAAAGTGATTATGAGTTCTGTCATTTCTGCTATTTCGCGTATTCTTGTTAATTAATTGTTGCAGGTGCCTTACATCCACGCTCGTGATGATACTTGAGATCATTTCTCGCTCTCACCTCCAGATTTTTCGGGCATTTATTACATGCCCTCTTTTGCCTCGGTTTGCGTGCCACATCGGCCGTCGTCCATTTTTGACGAGTTTTATATCGCCGGATTCAGTTTTTTGTGCTCGTGATGATGCTTGAGATCATTTCTCGCTCTCACCTCCATATTTTTTCACACATTTTTTTCCATGCCCCTCGCCACCTCGATTTGTGTGCCACTTCGACCGTCGTCCATTTTTGACAAGTTTTATATCATCGAATTCAGTTTTTCGCGCTCGTGATGATGCTTGAGACCATTTCTTGCTCTCACCCCCATAATTTTTGGGCATTTTTTTTCAAAATGCCACTCATCACCTCGGTTCACGTGCCACATCGCCCGTTGCCCATTTTTGACGATCTTAATGTCGCCGAATTCAGTTTTCCATGCTCGTGACGATGTTGGAGATCATTCCTTGCTCTCACCAATACCTTTTTGTTCGGTATAATTTTATCCCTTTTTCGGACCAAGCAATCCCTTTACGAAAAAGACACTTAGGGAGTTTCTGTTAAGCTCTTTTCTGACTCCTAAAACAATGAAAAGATCGTTGAGCAACCTTGCTTCCTTTCATGCTCGCTAAAAGTATTTAAAAGGCGTCTACCTGGTATAAGTTTACCCCTTTTCCAGACCTTGTAGACTAATTACGAAAAAGGAATACTCTAGTCACATCGGCTATAAGAGTTCTCCATTTGCATCATTTTATGCTTTTTCGGGCCTTGGAGACTAACTTATGAAAAAGAACACCAATGGAGTCTACTTACCGCTTTCAGACTCTCTAAAATTGAAAGCAACCACGAGCAATCACCGTCTTTGGCTCGTATAAATTCGCAGGACGATACTCCACCACCACTGCAGAGTCTTCTTATCGTTTCCAGACTCCTTAAAAATGAAAGCACTTATGAGCATGAACAGTCCTGGGCTCACATAAATCCACAGGATAGTACCAGTTCAGACCACACTTTTATCCCTTCTTGGAGCTCATTAAAACCATGAAGAAGGACCCAACGGTGCTTTTCGGTGCCACAACAGATCATGTCTACTTATATGGCAGCTTCCCCATTATGGTCGCCTTTGTTCAGAGTTTTTGCAGTATATCACCCTGAGAGTCTCCCAATAGCATCCATCAGCTTGTACCCCCAGAGTCACTCCATTTTGCAATACCCCTAATCCTTTAAGCTATGATCCCCACACCTAAAAGTCAGTTTCCTATGCTTCCAGGTCAACTATGTCATCATGCTCTGAACAAAGGAAGTTTGAGTCCAACCACTCCATGAACCCAGTTAATCCCATCCCCACAGTATGTCAGTCCTACCATCAGTACTACCACACTTTAGTTGTACACCTCGTGCTCCTATCAAGGAAACATCATTGCCTGATAATTGTTGGTCTCCCTCTGTCGACGCCAACCAATTATATTCCAGAGGATAGACCTAGAGGTCCCTGTGCCTTGGACTCATCACCATTTGTGATGAGTGCCTACGGATCATTTCGAAAGGAGTCCTCAGTGCCTCTCCAAATGATTGTTTCTCACATGCTCGACTTCAACACCTTGATCACATCGTTGAGACTCGTACAGGGTATCGGTCCTTCCAGTTATTTGTTGAAGACCCTGGATATCACCGGACTCTACCACATTTGAGAGTCTAATTGAGGAAAACAACCAGTTACATTTTCCTATGGATATCCGGGTTGCGCTTGGCGATAGTATTCAGATGTACCCCAGTTTTATACTCCCTCAAGTATACAGTTAGAGATACTCTTCAGGACTTGACTCATAGTCATTGAGACCCTACAGTTTCAGCAGTTCATCAGCCCTTCTTATACCTTATTCAAAACGGTTGTAGCTTTATTCCAGTGTATCCGTTATTGAGATCAGTCATGGTATGACCATGAGTACGTCCCAGCATTGTGTCCCCTCTCGACCATTATGATGTACCAACAATTTTTTATGTATTATTCAAGACCCACTTCTTGGGCCTAATTGTTATGTATATGTCTTGATACGAGCATGGGTATGCCCGCCTCGTCCATAATCACAGATTATTCCTCATTCATTTTGAGGCCATGTATTTTTTCAGTTGTTGCAGCTTCCAAGGGGCCATTGCTCCAGTCTCCAACCGGTCTCTTCTCTTCTCTTCTCCAAACCCCAGGAAAAAGACAAAAGAACTATGATGTCTATTGGCCATACGATGAGCTCCTGCGCTCACACATCAGGGGGCAATCTGTTAACACCCAAAAAGTGCTCACTAGCTAATTCCCTTATTCACATGACCCATTTGTCCACTTTTCCACCATTTGAGCCTCTAAAACCATCAAAAGGTCACCAAAAAGACCACAATACACCTTTTTCCCCTCAAAATATATATTTTTCCTCAAAAAACACAAAAAACCCTAAAAAGGGGTCCAAAATTCCCAAAAAATATTAAAAGGGAATAAAAATATAAAAAATATTCAAAAAAGAAAAAAGAGGGAAAAAGAGACCTAAACCATGTTGGTTAATACCATTGGTTTCCTCAAAACCATAATGGTATTCCCCATCACCAAAAACTATAAAAAGGTGATAGGGGCTCCTCACTTTCCATCCACATTTCATCCTATCCTTATGCTGCCAAATTCCCTTTGAGAGCCATTGCCTCCCATTTCGAGTTTGAAGACCCCCATTTCAGCATCTTGGAGAAGAGACCAATGGAGCTTGGAGAACCTCAACCTTGGAGCTGCTCAACACCAAACATCCTCACCTTTGAAGTAATACAAAAAAATCTATTGTTTTTTCTCTTGTTCTTCCCATAGGTCTCTTGTTATTGATTTAGTTCTTGTTTATTTACACATGTTTATGTTAATGTTAGATTAAATTTATAATTGTTTTTTTCTTTTCATTTGAAACTGCTATTACTTTGTTAATAGGTGCATCCTTGCACATGCTTGGTTGAAAAACCAAGCAACAATTGTGACTTGTTGTTGATAGGGATTTTACCAGTATTTCGATGGTCATAGTATTTGTTTAGTATGGTTTTCTAGAAAGGTATCCACGTGATCCTAACTCGTAAAACCCTGAGTGTTTGAAGGTATTGAGGGTTTGGTGGTTCTTCGACAATGCCAAACGAACAATGTTGTGCACTTCTGGAGATTCAAGTAGTGCATTAAGCACATACTGTAGACCATGCAGAAACCGGTGCATCGAAGAATAAAAATTCAAGTAATGATTTAACTTCTACTACTTCGTTTTTACAGTAGTTAACAAAAGTCATTTTGTTTTTAAGCTTTAAGTTTCAAGCTTTGACCCTTCGTTACTATTTTGTTGGCAGGTAACACTTGGTGAATGTGGTGTTGCTGATGGTCTTTGAGGGAGAAGGGTTCTTGATAACCGGTAAGCCTCGCTGGTACCTCCTTGGCTCTTCATGCAGAAACTCTGATGTAGAAGAAGAAAATGTGGTGAAAGTTTTTAAGGCAGTATTTCCAGTTTGTAAACCCTTAGTAATTTCGTTTTGGAAAATAAATCTCAGTTGATACTACTGTTGATAATGTTGCACATGAAAATGGTGCCGAAGCAAAGCTTTGACTGGGAGGGTTTCTCTCTCGAGCCTCATGGCTCTCGTTGGATTCTCAACGATTTACTTTTACTTTGTTGTTTGTGTAATTCTATAAGTTAATGGATTTAAACGTTTTCCAAACAATTTTGCAAGGCATGGTTCAGTGTTCTTACTAATGTATGTGGTTTGGGCATGGCCCGATTATAATGATGTAATGTTTTTGTTTTTACAAAGTAAACAAATAGAAACAGCCGTGAGTCTAGGTGTTTAGCCCTGCTACATTAATACTGCGTTTTTCTTGCTTGTGGTTTAGGGTTTATGTTGAGGATTGAAACCCCAATCCTGTCCTGAGATACAATAATGTTTAAAGAATGTTTTAAGGAAGGTGCTTACTTTCTAAGTTATGTTGTGAGAGTGCCGAGCCTGTGGATTTTCTCTCGGGCATCTTCGGCGATGTTATAATAAGAATACTCAATATTTGTTTGATAAATATTCTGTGCAGTGTCTAAAATTAATAGTAGTAAGTGAATAATTCGTTTGGCTTCAAGCATGGTTTAATCTAAGTCGTAATATGAGTTCTGATGATATGATAATACCTGTTTATTATATTGTATTTGTAAACAGTGATGATACTGCTAGTTTGTAATACATGTCTCAAACGTATGAGCGCTAATTCTCTGTTGAAATAAAAGACTTGGTTTTGTTTTCAAAACTTTACTTAAGCATTGTTGATATTTATGTATTCAATGTTTAGCCTATATTGGTTAACTATAATGTATAAATAATGCATGAATTCATCATTAATTATACAGTAAGTATAAATAAGTCTTGTATAACTTATTTGATTTAAAAAATGACTAAGTTTGCTATGGTTTAAACATTTAATAAAAGACATGCTAGAGTGATAGCCAGATATGAATAAGAATTGAATATTAAGCATGGGTAATGAAAACTATTTGAAACCCTACATAGATTCTAAGGTATATGTATATTGAAAATAAAACAATAGTACAGTGCTTGAATTACATAGAAATTATTTATGGAATATATCATTCTGATTTCAATCATAGAACAACATCATTTTAATATACTCTAATTTTATTTTCCATGTACTAGAGTACGACATTTAAACCATGTGTGGAAAAATGCAAGGAAGAAATTTCCATTATCATTCTTTAAACAAATTTTATCTATTCAAGCATAATAATCTTAACAGCTATAAAATCCTTCAGATTTAATAAATTGTAGAAATGAGATATTGTTAACAGATTTGAACATAAGAGAAGGAGTAGAAAACTGATATCATAAACATTCAGATTTAATTACTAACTTGACAGAAGTAGATAAGATAACACAATATGAACCTGGAAAACCGTAGAAGAAACAAATAGCCAAAGGAGCCCGTTCCACCCAACCAATCTCCTGAAGACAGCCAACCTACTTTCCTTAGGACCCCTGAGCTTGTTCACTGAACCACTAGGACGAAGATGTTGTGTGGAATAATGGAATAAATTTCCTTGCAACTCAGCAGTAGTACTTAGCAGAAGCACTTCCTGCTTTTAGCAATATTGAACTCAGCAATGTGGCTACACTAGTTCAGAATGTAGTCTTAGTTCACTCAATCACTTCTAACTTTCCCCTCATCAAATCTCTTGTGCTAAGAAATTATCACAAGGTAATCATTGAACAAACTCTTGCTGAATTTGATGGGTAGATAAATAGCATGCCTAGGTCCTTTGGTCAGTTTATTTCAGTAAATGAGCCACTTGCTTAGTTCCACTTTCTTGGGGAACATGACCATAAAAATAGGGGAGTTGTCTCTTGCAACAGTTAGAAGTGAGTTGAGGATGCTGCCAAGTGTCAGTTTGCTCTCCACCACAGTCCATTCCCCCTAGTGGGTTAGTGAACACTCATTCAACAGTCTCATTTGGATATTTGTCTCCACTTTTATTTATCAATAATAAAAAAGTAATTAATTACAGTCATCCATGACCCCACTTGGTCAATAGTCATAAAAATTTACAATAAAAATAAAACATAATGTTTTCTCAATAACATAAAATGTCTAGAACTTGGGTATGTGACTAACACCCCCTCTTAAGTTCAACATCGTCCTCGATGTTTCTTTATTCATCATCCTCTTGTTCCTCCTGGAACAACATTGGATATTCCACCCGCATATTACTTTCCAATTCCCAAGTTGCTTCGTCCGGACTAAGGTGCTTCCACTACACCTTAACCTGTCCAATGGTACGATTACAAAGCAAAATTTCCCTCTTGTCGAGGATACAGTCCGGTTCCACCAGAAAATCTCCTTTTGGCTCCACCTGTACATCATTCCAATTAATCACATGAGTAGTATCGTGCACATACTTTTTCAAAAGAGAGATGTGAAATACATTATGTACTTTAAGATTTGGTGGTAATGCCAACTGATATGCTACTGGTCCTACCCTGGACAAGATTCAAAAGGTCCACAATACCTTAGTGATAATTTAGCACAGCTTCCCAATCTTAGGGAACTTTTCTTAGGTTTTACCCTGAGGAACACATGTTCTCCAAATTGGAACTCTTTCTGAGTTCTTTTTAGATTTGCCTGAATTTTCTGTCTATCTTGTGCAATTTTCAAATTGCCTTGAACCTGTTTCACGGTTAGTTCCAATTCTCTTAACAAATTAGGTCCTAACATTAACCTGTCATTAGGATTACTCCAAGAGATAGGAGTATTGCATTTTCTGCCATATAAAATTTCAAAGGGACTAAGCTTTGCTGAAGCTTGATAATGATTATTATAAGCAAATTCAACAATATGTAAATAATCCTCCCATTTACCTGGTTGATCTCTAACATACATTCTTAGCATGTCTTCAAGAATTTGATTAACTCTTTCAGTCTGCCCATCTGTTTGTGGGTGAAATGATGTACTGAAATTCAAAGTAGTATCTAAACTTTTAAATAAATATTTCCAGAAATTTCCTGTAAACTTTGAGTCTCTATCATAAATGATAACTTTCGGAATACCATGCAAACAAAAAATCTGCTTCATAAAAATTTTAACAATGTTAGCAGCCTTGTGAGTTGTCTTAACAGGTATGAAGTGGGATGCTTTGCTGAGCTTGTCCACAACTACCATGATGGAATCATTCTGTTTCTGATTTTTAGGTAATCCAGTAACAAAATCAATACTAATTATGTCCCACTTCCAATCTGGAATAGGTAGTGGCTACAACAATCCAACTGGGTGTTTGTGTTCAACCTTTACTTGCTGAGACTCTATACACCTAGCAATATATTCAGTTACTTCACTTTTCATACATGGCCAAAAATAATATTTTTGCAGCATAGTTATCATCTTTTGGTAACTAGGGTGTGCTGAGTATGGAATTTTATGCAATTCATTTAAAATCAACAACTTAATTTCAGCAACATTAGGCACATAAAGTTTTTTTTTATACAGTAGTAACCCTCTTTCATCAATCCTGTAATATTTTATACAATTTTCAACATTATCTTCAACAATTTTATTAAGTAAATTCTGATATTTTACACCCATTCTGATTCTTTCCTTAATCTGATTTTCCAGATCATATTTATATGTGCTGATTGCTGAAACAAAATTTACTTTTGCGTTTCTGCTTAATCCATCAGCAACCTTATTTTCCTTTCCTTTTATGTGTTGAATCTTGAAATCGTACTCGCTAAGGAAAGCTAGCCACCTAGCTTGCCTTGCGTTCAGATTCGGTTAATCCAACAAGTACTTTAGTCCTTTATTATCAGTCATTAAGATAAATTTTCTTCCAATTAAATGACTTCGCCACATTTTTAATGCATGTATTACAACAACCAACTCAAGGTCGTAAGTTGCATAGTTCTTTTCATGAATCTTTAACTTCCGAGACTCATATGCAATCGCGTGACCTTCTTGTGATAAGACCCCGCCAAGTCCGTCATTGCATGCATCCGTGCATACAATGAAATCCTTGTTAGGATCAACAATTTTTAAAATAGGTGTTGTTGTTAATAACTCTTTTAGTTTCTTAAATCTTTCTTCACATTTCTGATCCCATACAAATTTCTTACCTTTCTTTTGTAAATAAGTTATAGGATTTGCTATCCTAGAAAATCCTTCGATAAACTTACGATAGTAACCTGTGATTCCCATAAAAGATCGTACGCTAGTTACGTCTTTCGAGGCAGGCCATTCATTAATTGTTGTTATCTTGTCTGGGTCTACTGCAATTCCATCTATCGATATCACATGCCCTAGGTACTGTATTTTATCTTTATAAAAATCACATTTGTTGAACTTAGTGTAAAGTTGGTGTTCCCTTAACACTTGTAAAATTATCTTTAAATGTTTGTCATGTTCCTCTTTTGTCTTAGAATAAATTAGAATGTCATTAATAAAAGCCACAACAAATTTATCCAAGTACTTATGTAATAGGTTGTTCATTAAACACATGAAGACTGCTGGAGCGTTGGTCAACCCGAAAGGCATAACCATGAACTCGAAGTGTCCATAGAGAGTTCTGAACGCAGTCTTAAAGATTTCCTCATCTTTAATTCTGACTTGGTGGTACCCGACCTTAAATATATTTTAGAGAATATCATTGCACTGCGTAGTTGATCAAACAGATCGTCAATGCGGGGCAGAGGATAGTTGTTCTTTATTGTCATTTTATTAAGTTGACGATAATCTATGCATAAACGCATAGTTCCGTCCTTTTTAACAAAAAATACAGGTGCTTCCATGGAGACACACTGGGCCTTATATAATTTTTATCAATCAATTCTTTAAGTTGTGACTTAAGTTCATTAAGCTCCAGAATATTCATTCTGTAAGGAGCCTTTGAGTTTGGTACCGCTCCTGGTACTAACTCAATGGTGAAATCGAGTTCCCTTTTCGGAGGTAGTCCTGTAATTTCTTCCGGGAATACATTAGAAAATTCCTTAAGAATGGGTATGTATTCCAGCTTTAACTTATCTTCATTAGTGGACTGTTCATTATTAATTACATTTACAACAAATAACTTACACCCCTTTCGAATAACTTTCTTAACTTGTAATGCAAAAATTTGTCTAACATATATCTTTCCAGGAATCCATTTTACCGTTACAGTTTCAAATGCATCATTTAAACAAGTAAAAGTCTTTTCAAAACAATTTAATACAACTCTATGCTTTTCTAACCAATCCATTCCAATCAGAACGTCATAAGATACTAAAGGTAACACATTTAGTTTAACATGAGTTTTAAACTAATTCATTAACAGTTCACATTCTTTTACAAAATCAATCACTTTTCTTTTCATACCAGTAGCTAATTGAACCAACCATGATTTATCAAACTTATCTACTTTCAGATTGCAACATTTAACTAAATCAGGTGAAATATAGCTAAGACTTCTCCCTAGATCAATCAAAATAGAAACAGGTTTATCTTTTAACATACCTTCCACTTCAACCATGGAAGTTTGATGATCTGCTTGCCTGTTCTCCAAAGCTTCATTTATCCTAGGCATCTCCCTTTCCAAGTCACCAACAGTAGCCTCCTCTTGAATAGTGTGTATGTTGTTGACAACCTTCTTTCTGAGTGGACAGTTTGATGCATAGTGAGGTCCCTGACATTCCCAACACTTAACAAGTTCTTTCTGTTCATTAATTTTAACAAAGTTCTTAGGTGGTTCACTTTTCCTTGTAGCTGTAAATTTTGACTGTGTATTACTTGCTGCATTATTCCCTGGAAACTTTCTGTTAGAATAATTACGGGAATTATTATTACTGAAATTACGATTAAAAGAAAACTGTTTCTTCCTCTGCTCAAAGTTGTTAGGCCTTTTTTCTTTCCAACTTGGTATGCCTTCTCTTCTCTTATTCTGTTCAAAACAAATGTTTGCCTTTCTCATGGCCTCTTCAAGAGTTCAAGGACTATCATATTCAATTCTGTCCTTTATGTGAGAGGGAAAACAACTCAGAAACCTCTGTACCTTAGGATTTTCTTCAACGAAATAAGGCACAAATCTTAATAAATTCAGAAACTTGCTGCACAACTCTCTCATATCCATGGAACCCAGCTTTAACTCATAAAAATCCTTAGCTCGTTCCTCATAATATTGTTCTGAAATTTTTTTTCTTTTAAAATATTTCTTAAAATTAATCCAATTTACACTTTTCTCTTTTAATCCTTTAACTCTTTTCAGATCTTGCCACCAAATGTCTGCTTTTCCAGTTAAATTATAAATTGTCATTTTAGTTTTTAGGTGACTTGAGTAATTATAAATCTGGAAATACTTATTCATCCCGGACAACCATGCTTCAGATGTCTTACTCTTTTCTGTTTCTCCATTAAAATTTGGAGGTTTGATCTTTTTAAACTCCCCAGAAATTTCTTCGTAGGGCCTGTATTTCTTTTTCTTAGTGTAGCAGTCACTGTCACTACTATCACTAGAATACTTATGCTTTTTCCTGTGTGCCCTTTCATCAAATTCAGACAATGAACTGCTGTCATAATTAGTCAATTTTATCTTTTTATCCTTACGTGGATAGGACATTGTTTCAGATTCAACATTATTTTCTGTTTCCTTATCTTGATAATTTTTATGAAGATTATTCAGCAGGATGTGATTCAACTCCTCTTGAGCTTTCAGGATTCGTTCATTTTATTCCTTAACTGTTTTTATCTCACTTTTCAAATATTTTACAGTCCTTAATAATTCAGATGAATTATCATTCAATTCGACAAAAAGACTTTCTATATTAATGTGTCCTTGTTCATTATTATTCTGTTCGTTATTAAGGGACTTGTCCTCAGCCGACTCTGTTGGTCCTTCCATACCTGCAGACTCAAATTATAAATGCTGAAACTGAAAACAAAATAAATTAAATCAGTAATTTGTAATTCTATTATAGATTTTCATTTACGCACATGAGCCACTTCAGGCCTAGTATTTGAACTTGTGCTCTGATACCACATGTAACATCCCTAGAAATTCACTAAAAATTTAAAGTTTTTAAATAGCAATAAATTCTTGTGACGCTTGGCTAGAGATGTCAACTTCAGCATGACTAAACATTAAACAAAGTACTTAATGATAACAACTCATAACAACTAACATTAGTGACTAATAGTTTAATTTACTCATAAATCACACCAAATGTATTAACTACTGTTAGTTTAAAGAATGTCTTCAAAAGTCGTAAGTCCTTATCATCACATTAATGTCGAATGTTAAACTTACTTGTTGTATGTAATAAGTCACATTCGTCCTATGTTATGTATTTTTTTTTCTAGAGGCCTAAAGATCGTTTTTCTGTGATGAAGGGGTCCTTGAAGAGCCCTGATGCTTACTTAGATATTACTAGCTAACATTCCTGAAATTCTACTTGCAGAGGACAGGTAAGAGAAAGAGATTCCGATAGAGACCTTCTGATCTCTTTTTCAGTTTATTAAACAACATCGCAATGACTTTTTTTAAGTTATCACTATGAAAGTGTAGAAGATTATTTGCTTCGAAATTCTACTCAGGTATTTTATAAATATCTTTATGTAATACGCATTTACATTACTTGTTTGGTTTTACTCTATAGACATTGTTTAAACTTATGGAAATCAATGTTTAACTCTTGAATAATTCAAATAGTAAACTACTCTACTTAGAAACTTGACAAAGTTCACATAGATCCCAAACATATTTAATGGCCCGACTTGGAAAAATCACAACACTTATTTATATACATTATCCATGTTAAAGAGCATGCATTGGTAATAATCGTATTACCATATATATATATCTACAATTAAATTATCCTATATATATATATATATATATATATATATGAACATGCTAATGTGAATATATGAACATACTAATGTTTCACCTTAGGGATTTAGTATGGGTTAGTGACCCTATATGTTACGATCATGTTTAAAGTGCAATATCTAATGGTATGAGCCAAGTGCAAAAATCACTGTTCATGAACTTCATGAAATAGATTGGAATTATGATATTAATGGTGTGAACTTAAGTTACAAACCCTATATGTAAATGAACCATGGCTTACCAACCCTTGTCCTATCTTGTTCACGATTTCTAAGGTTGTAACTAAATGTTAACTTCGTAGTGGTTGTATGCTAGAAGGCTCTCCAACCAAAGAATGGTATTAATGTCTCCATAACTTCTCTTGTATTGGATTGCTCGATGGCTGCTTTCGTGGCCAACTTCACGTGAATCAAAGTGTGGAGATCGTTGAGCTGTACATAGTTTCGCAAGGTATGGTATTAGCTGGATCTATGAGTTGGAAAATGAAATCGACGTTGAGATCTGTGGTGTTTAATGCAATTTAATGCAATTGGTGATCGTATTGTTGGAGGTATTGGTGGCTGGATCTTCACCATCGATCTGTAAGTGTTCTCGGGTTTTGGGATAAACCCTAACCTTCCCACTATACCACTGTCGATATTATACTTGTATCATTCAATTGGCATGAGTGAGTGGGGAAGGAGGCTGACAGGCTCTCCGATTTTCAGGGTTTGCAACTTCTTTATGTTTTCTGCTTCCCTAGGGTTCGATAGTGTGACCTCCCTACCTACAACTAGTCGTAGGAGTTTGGTGACGAGAGTGTACAGTGCAGGAATAACTCTATACTGTAATGCGTTGAGGCTTTGAACTATGACTTGTTGTTGATAGGGATTTTACCAGTATTTTGATGGTCATAGTATTTGTATAGTCTGGTTTTCTAGAAAGGTATCCACGTGATCCTAACTCGTAAAACCTTGAGTGTTTGAAGGTATTGAGGGTTCAGTGGTTCTTCGACAATGCCAAACAAACAATGTTGTGCACTTCTGGAGATTCGAGTAGTGCATTAATCACATACTGTAGACCATGCAGAAACCGGTGCATTGAAGAATAAAAAGTCAGGTAATGTTTTAACTTCTACGACTTCGTTTTTACAGTAGTAAACGAAAGTCATTTTGTTTTTAAGCTTTAAGTTTCAAGCTTTGACCCTTCGTTACTATTTTGTTGGCAGGTAACACTTGGTGAATGTGGTGTTGTTGATGGTCTTTGAGGGAGAAGGGTTCTTGATAACCGGTAAGCCTCGCTGGTACCTCCTTGGCTCTTCACGCAGAAACTCTCATGTAGAAGAAGAAAATGTGGTGAAATTTTTTAAGGCAGTATTGCCAGTTTGTAAACCCTTAGTAATTTCGTTTTAGAAAATAAATCTCAGTTGACACTACTGTTGATAATGTTGCACATGAAAATGGTGCCGAAGCAAATCTTTGACTGGGAGGGTTTCACTCCTGAGCCTCATGGCTCTCGTTGGATTCTCAACGATTTACTTTTACTTTGTTGTTTGTGTAATTCTATAAGTTAATGGATTTAAACGTTTTCCAAACAATTTCCAAAGGCATGGTTCAGTGTTCTTGCTAGTGTCTGTGGTTTGGGCATGGCCCGATTATAATGATGTAATGTTTTTTGTTTTACAAAGTAAACAAATAGAAACAACCGCGAGTCTAGGTGTTCAACCCTGCTACATTAATACTGCGTTTTTCTTGCTTGTGGTTTAGGGTTTATGTTGAGGATCGAAACCCCAATCCTGTCCTGAGATACAGTAATGTTTAAAGAATGTTTTAAGGAAGGTGCTTACTTTCTAAGTTATGTTGTGAGAGTGCCGAGCCTGTGGATTTTCTCTCGGGCATCTTCAGTGATGTTATAATAAGAATACTCAATATTTGTTTGATAAATATTCTGTGCAGTGTCTAAAAATAATAGTAGTAAGTGAATAATTTGTTTGGCTTCAAGCCTAGTTTAATATAAGTCGTAATATGAGTTCTGATGATATGATAATACTTGCTTATTATATTGTATTTGTAAATAGTGATAATACTGCTAGTTTGTAATACATTTCTCAAACGTATGAGTGCTAATTCTCTGTTGAAATAAAAGACTTGGTTTTGTTTTCAAAAGTTTACTTAAGCGTTGTTGATATTTATGTATTCAATGTTTAGCCTATATTGGTTAACTATAATGTATAAATAATGCATGAATTCGTCATTAATTATACAGTAAATATAAATAGCTCTTGTATAAGTAATTTGATTTAAAAAATGACTAAGTTTGCTATGGTTTAAACATTTAATAAAAGACATACTAGAGTGATAGCAAAATATGAATAAGAATTGAATATTAAGCTTGGGTAATGAAACCTATTTGAAACCCTACATGGATTCTGAGGTATATGTATATTGAAAATAAAACAATTGTATAGTGATTGAATTACATAGAAATTATTTATGGAATATATCATTCTGATTTCAATCATAGAACAACATCATTCTAATCTACTCTAATCGTATCTTCCTTGTACTAGAGTACGACATTTAAACCATGTGTGGAAAAATGCAGGGAAGAAATTTCCATTATCATTCTTTAAACAAATTTTATCTATTCAAGCATAATAATCTTAACAGCTATAAAATCCTTCAGATTTAATAAATTGTAGAAATGAGATACTGTTAACAGATCTGAACGTAAGGAAGGAGTAGAAAACTGATATCATAAACATTTAGATTTAGTTACTAACTTGACAGAAGTAGATAAGATAACACAATATGAACCTGGAAAACCGTAGAAGAAACAAACAGCCAAAGGAGCTCATTCCACCCAACCAATCTCCTGAAGACAACCAAGCTACTTTCCTTAGGACCCCCGAGCCTATTCACTGAACCACTAGGACGAAGATGATGTGTGGAATAATGGAATAAATTCCCTTGCAACTCAGCAGTAGTACTTAGTAGAAGCACTTCCTGCTTTTAGCAATATTGAACTCAGCAATGTGGTTGCACTAGTTCAGAATGCAGTCTTAGTTCACTCAATCACTTCTAACTTTCCCCTCATCAAATCTATTGTGCTTAGAAATTATCACGAGGTAATCATTGAACAACCTCTTGTTGAATTTGATGGGTAGATAGATATCATGCCTAGGTCTTTTGGTCAGTTTATTTCAGTAAATGAGCCACCTGCTCAGTTCCACTTTCTTGGGGAACATGACCATAAAAATAGGGAAGTTTCCCCCTGCAACAGTTAGAAGTGAGTTGAGGATGCTTCCAAGTGTCAGTTTGCTCTCCACCACAGTCCATTCCCCCTAGTGGGTCAGTGAACACTCATTCAACAGTCTCCTTTGGATATTTGTCTCCACTTTTATTTATCAATAATAAAATATTCAAAGTAATTAATTACAGTCATCCATGACCCCACTTGGTCAATAGTCATAAAACTTTACAATAAAAATAAAACATAATGTTTTCTCAATAACATAAAATGTCTATAACTTGGGTATGTGACAGTTTGAGAAAATTATGAATCCTTCAAATTTTCCTTGCAACTAATGGGAGATACTTGGATCCGATCTCAGGTCATTATATGTTCTCTCTAGTTCTTGTTTGATGATAATTGGTTGCATTTTTAATAGCAATAATTTTTCAAGGCATATAATACAATACATGAGGATCATATTGTGCTTTCAGATTTGAATCCCGTTAATTTCCTTTTGGTCAAGGTGTGATAATATGGTTGACTTTGGGATATCTCAGGCAATACAAAATGACACTACAAATACTCAATGAGACTCATAGGCATTTATGTGTAATGATAAGGATAAAAATGGAAGCATAATTAAATGTGGGAAACCCTATGATATTTGGTCACTAGGATGTATTCTATGGGAAGACACCATTTGTATATTTTCTTACATTTTGGTCAAAATACAAAGAGATAACAAACAAAGATCATAAGATCATGTATGGCCCTATCTCTAATTCATGGATTTGAGATATTACGAAAAAAATGTCTTGCTTGAAATTGAAATGAATGATTATGAACTCCTCAGTTGTTGGAACATCCTTTCCTCTAGCCATTAGTATCATTCCTATCCCTAATTTACTAAGAATGGCATTGTAAAGACCTTCCTGAAATATCCAAAGTTTATGGATCTAAGGGTGAAATTTTAGTTAGCCATAAAATAGTAGATATGGTACATTACTTCGTGGGACCAAACATCAAAGGTGTTTCCTTGATAAAAAAAATGATCATAGAAATGTATTCTCATGATCCCATATAATGGAAGCCAAATACTTATCAAGTGCTCACCGATTTTAGTGGCATTACTAGTCCCCTAGGATTATCCTGATTATCTTTGTACCTTCAGTAGGTGGGGTATCCTTTGTATCTATCTCTAGTTGGCATTCCTCTACCCCTCTCTCCTTTTTATATCTTATATCTATATCAACTCCTTGTTGTCTACTTTCTAGCTAGTGGATTTGGGTTCTTATCTCCTTACTAGTGGCTTTGGGTCTCCTTGGTAGTGGGCTTGGGATATATCCTTTCTATATTGATGGTTGGGCCAATGATAGGGCTATATCGATGGTTACAGATTGGGATATTTCCTTTCTAGATCGATGGCTATGCCAGTGGATTCATTAGATCAATGGCTAAGTTGATGCAAGTTGTACTAAACATTTGGGCATGGGCTATGTGTTTTCAATTTTAGTTGGTTTGTTGTTTTTGATGAATTCTTTATTCCTAGTTGTTATTTTTAAATGTTTTATATATAATATATATCATATATATATATATATATATGTTTATCAATGTAGCATATTATATATTATACAAATAAATGTTATATTATATATTGATGACGACACTTAAAATGATGATGATGCCATCATTGTCATCAATCATCATCATAGAAATCATATAATCATATCATCATTTTCATTGTCATCATCCTCATCCCCATCCTCATTGTCATCATCATCATTCTCATCATCGTTGTCATTGTCATCATTAGGGTTAGTGTTAAAATTTATAGGTGTATGTGCTTAAGCATCATGATACTCATCCTCATCCTTAGTATCCTCATTATCATCATCATCATCATCATCATAGTCACCATAATATAATGACAGCATCCCCAGTGTCATTTTCCTTGTCATCATCTTCATCATCAACATCATCATCATTGTCATTTCCATCATCATCATCCTCATCCTCATCCTTACCATAATTGTCGTCACCATTGTCATCCTCATAATCATATTCATCATCATCGTCATCCTCCTCCTCCTCCTCATCATCATTGTGATAATATAATCACATCATAGTTAGGTGTTAGGTGTTTAGGATTATAAGGGTTATAATTTAATGTTTAGTGAGGCTAGGTGTTAATTTTGATAAGGGTTACATGGTTTATAATTTATAAGGTTTACACGAGTTAAAAGTGACAAGGGTTAGGATATTATTGGTACAATATGTGTTAGTTGTCAAGGCTCAAGTACTAAAACTTATATAGGTTGTGTTAGTGGTTTTATGGCTTAAGTGCTAGTTGTTACAAATTACAGGGGTTAGAACTAAAATTTTTTGGGGGCCAAGTGTTAGGGGTTACAAAGTATAAGGTTTTTAATGATTTTGAGTTGTAGGGGAAATTGAAATTATGAGAATGATTATAGGGGTCATATATAGAGGTAATTAAAGAGACAAATTGGGTAATTAGGGTTATGGGTTATCCTTAAGGATTATTAAGGAAACTTGTTAGAATTTATAAGGGATGTAATAGGGCATGTGCAAGCTAATGAGGGTCACTTTTGGCGCATTAGATGTAATAAAAAATGAAAAATCAGGCATCCCTCAACTTACTTTGTTTTTTTGACATTCTTACACAAGATATCTTGCATCAGGTAAAAAAGATGAAATGAAGGAAATTGAGTCACGTTTCCGAATATATAAGTTTTAAGTATTGGAAATTTACATAACTTTGTCAAATTTCATGTTTTCTAACAATCACTTTTTTTTTTTGGCAAATGATAAGGTATATGTTTTTGTGGGTGCAGCCTTTCAATGCCTAAATGACGGTTTCGGGATACAAAAATTGGTAGACATGTACAGAACCTGTAGCACTAGTGCAGCGCTATTTTTCCAAAATTAAATGTATAATTTTTTTTTTTTTGAATTATGTAAGTGATGAAACCCTCGAGAGCAATACGTCAAATGTGGGTGCAACATTTGAAGGTCTTAATGCAGTTATTTCGACTTGGATTTTTTATAGCATGTAGAGGTTGGTGTCTTCTAGTGCAACATACAATTTTTTTTTAAATGGTTGTGAAATGAAAAAGTTACGGAATAAACACTAACAGTATGTTTTTTGACCAACTGAGTGAGGAAACATGAAAATTAGGAAATAAATAGAAAATCTCAATATTTTTTTTTAAATACATATTTGGAATCTGCATAAAAAATTCTATCTATGCCTAAAATTTCGTAAATAATGGTCATGTATGTCATGCTGTAGAGAGTGGTGAAAAACATGCATATTTAGGTGCAGAATTGCACCTAAAGGGTCCCTCAACTTCGTGCACAAACCCAATATATGTCAAGGGATACGGGTTTGGGGTTACTAGGACTATGGGTTATATAGGTTAAGAGTTCCCATGGTTAGGGGCATTGTTGATAGGGGTGATAATTGTTTCAAGTAATACAGGTGATATAGATAATAAGGGTCACAAGGTATGGGTTTTATAGTGGTTGGGGGTTATAAAGATTATATCGATTGAAATTTACATGGTTATAGAGGTTTGGAGTTATGGGTGTTTGGGGTTATATGAGTTAGGTATTAACATTCATAATGGTTAATAGCTATATATGTTTGGAGCTTAGTGATTAGTGGTGATAGTGATTATAATATTTTTTGATTGTGGGGATTGATGGTGACATTAATAGAGGTTACATGTTGTAGGGGGTAATCATTATATTAGAGTGTACATAGAGGAAGGCCTAAGAGAGATAATGGTGGTAGGGATTAGCAGTTATAAGGGTTAAATATATAGGTGTTAAATGATATATGTGCTAGTGTTAAGGTGTATAAGGTTCATGGGATATATGTCTTAAATTTTTTCACGGTTTCAACCAATTAAAAAAGTGTTTTTTACATATTTTCACATAGTTGATTAGCATGTAGTCATTGCAAAAATCATGAGTAAATTCTAAACCCACTGCAATTTAAAATAGGTTTAGCATCCAACATTGATTACATTTCCAAGGTTGTTCCTACTTTAACATTGACTTGACTTTAAAAAAAAACACCAATCTTATGAAACATGTGCCATTCACTAATAAAATATAAAAAGGGTTTATAAACCTGTTGCATTTTGATGTGACAAGATGTGTGTGCTGTGGGACAATTGTGTTAGGGGGATCATAATATGTATAGGGTTATAGTGACACCATAGTGGTTAATAGTTAAGGTGTGTGAAGGATTCTAAGGTAGGACAATGTAAAACTAATCAAAGGTAAATGTTAAGGGTGTTATGGTGTGGCAAGGTCAAAATAATTCATTAAGGTGTGACAACGCATTATTTTGTTAGGAATCATAGTGTGTTTGAGGTCATAGTGGTTAAGGATTACAATGTAATAGAGTGTCCAAAGTGTGTGAAGGGACAATTTTGTTAAGGATCATAGTGGATAGAGGTAAACGTGTGTCTAGGGTCATCATGTTAGGGATCAAGGTGTTTGCATGTTAAGGGTACAATCAAGAACATATATTGGTCCACATATACATGTATATAGTTCGATGTACCTATTATTTTTTATGTTTTTAAAATTAAACTTACCATGGAAATAAATACCTATATCAAGGGAAACAACCCAATAACCTTCCATGTGTCATTGTGTGTTCATGGGCATAGTGGATAAGGGTTACAATATATTGAGTATTAGTTTGTTTATGGTCACAATGTGTTAAGGGAAGATTGTTTCATGGCTCCTAGGGACTGCAGGTCATAGTGGTTAGTGTGTTAGTGTTATTGGGGTCAAATTTTATGGTGAATGATTTTGTTAAGGGTGATAAGGATTAGGGGTCATATATAGTACTAAATATGGATTATGGTGTGCTATTGAGTTAGGTTGCTAGGCATTATAGTGTGTTCACAATCAAAATGGACAGGGTTTATAGTGTATTAGGGCATTAGTGTGTTTAGGGTTAAAGTGTGTTAGGAGATACTATTTGTGTCAAGGGTCATTCTATGTCTATGGTCATAATGGTTAATGTTGAAGGTGTGTGAAGGGTGTGAAGGTGGGTCAAGGTAAAATTAATCAATGATTAAGGAGTACTGCAAGGGTGTTAGGGTATTGTGTCAAGGTCTTTCAAGGTCAACATTTTTCATTAAGTTGTATGAATGCATTAGGGTGTTAAGGTATATCAAGGTTGAGCTTGATAATGATGTCAAGGATGCATGTTGATAACAAGAATGAGGTTTATGTTGATGAAAATGAGAATAATGGAGATCATGATGAGAGCAATGATGATGATGATGACAACAATGATGATGACAACAATGGGTTGTTTTCTTTTAGGCTGTCATCTCTCCATTGCTGTGATTTTTTTTATCCACGTCGAAAGTATAGAATAATTGGCGTTAAGAATTAGAAAAACATGAAATGTTTCTTATTCAACATCCAATTGACACTTGTTTTCAAAGTATACCAAAATATCAATGTGTTGAATCACCTAAGATACATTGGTAATGTCTCTTAAGCAATGTTAGGTCACTAATGTCACTTAAGTGATGTATGTTGGGGCAAAAAAAAGAAAAAATCACTAGATTCCCATTTTTAAAATTGGTTTTCGATGTTAAAAGTGTTTTATTATCAGACATTAGTTCAAATGTCAAATTTTGACCCAAAATTTAGTAGTGCCATTCTCATTCATATTTGAGTTGTTTGTATTCAATATATGTAGGACCATGAACCCACTCTCAAATGTATTAGAGTTGGGTCTCCATAAACTTACTCTTCCTTGTACTGAAGTTGGGTATCCATAAACCCACTCTTAGCTATATTTGAGTTGGGTATCCCTAAACCCACTCTCACATGCATTAGAGTTAGGTATCCATAAACCTACTATCAATTGTATTTGAGATCCATACACCCACTTTGAGATGTATTTGAGTTGCATATCCATAAAACCACTCTCAATTGCATTTGAGTTGGGTAAATATACACTTTCTTTCAATTGTATTTAAACTAGCAATGAGGGAAATTTTTAGGGGCAAAATTTTGCCAATTGACTATTTTTTGGGCCTTTTTACAAAAAATAAATTCGCTATTTGGTCATTTTTAGTCTCTAATATCGCCTATATTTACATAAAATATGTTTTTTAATCATAATATTTGCCAAAATTTACAAGTTTCAGTAGTAAATTGTATGTTTCATATTTAATATTCACCTATATTCGCCTACCAATATATATATATATATATGTATATATTTTCAATTCAAAATAATCGCCTAGAATACTATACTCAAGTATTCTTTTAAAATCCTTAAAAAATACCCTGCTAGCAATATTATATCTTTGTATATGTAAACCCGCTCTCATTATTAGATGTATTTGAGTTGGGTGTTTGTAAATTCACTCTCAATTATATTCAAGTTGGACACTCAGACCCACTCTCATTTGTATTATGTATCCATAAACCCAATGTGTTTTGTATTTCGGCCATGGTCAACCCCATATTTGAGTTGGTTATTTATAAATCCAATCTATCATCTATACTCATCATTATTCTCCATGCCCTCCTTTTTAACTTAAGGGCAGATGTTAAGATGATGATGTAAAATTGATTCACAACTATAACTGACCTTACTTTGTAAACATTATCAATGTATTACTAGGTTGGCTTAGGCTGACCTAGTCAATGCTCATGTATTATATTCCTAGGTGGTTAAGGTTGACCTAATTATTATGGGCCCATTAACCTTTTCAAGGAAAACACCATACCCCTTGAGTGGTATATAAATATACAACTCACTCCCCATTGTAACATCATCTTGATCATATTTGGTCTCGTATACAAATGATTTAATCTTTAGCATATAGGCACTAAAATGTTGTGCTTTCTTTTGATGGTTATTGTTATTATTATAAAAATGGTTTTCATTTTCATTATTATTATTATTAATAAAATTAAAAAATCCAAAGAGTGCTTCTCTACATTAATGGATGTCATTCTTAATAAACTTATTAACATAATTTAGTGCACTTAACTGAGAATAATTTGTACACTAACCTAAAATAACAAAATACCTAATAACATTAATTAGGAAAAAATAAATTATATCTTTAAAATATCATTATTACTATTACTATTTTATTATTAAATTTCTTACTTTAAAGAAAAAAACAAAAAAAAAACCTTAAAACTTTTATTTTTTTGAATTTTCTTCCTACCTTTATTTTGTGAAAATTCACAACTATTAATTATTATTTTAAAACACCATTTCATCATTTCTTTTATTTTTCTTGTTTATTTTACGTGGTTAATTGGTACCTTTATTTTGTGAAAATTCACAACTATTAATTATTATTTTAAAACACCATTTCATCATTTCTTTTATTTTTCTTGTTTATTTTACGTGGTTAATTGGTAAAAGCATTTTTTTAATGTACCAATTTACCAAGTTCGATCTGTCTGTTTTATTTTACGTGGTTAATTGGCAAAAGCTTTTTTTATGTACCAAGTTCGATATGTCTGTTTTCTAATATGAGATGTTTTTTAAAGGTCAAAACTTAAAAAAAAAACCCTTTTGCATATGATATCACGATATTGCTATATATTTGCGTTATATGTGTTGTGAATGATTTAATTGTAATGCTATATTTTTAAATTTTATTTTATATAATAAAATATATTTTTAAAATGAATTATAAAAAATTAAAAATTTAGATGGGAAGGATAATATTTCATTTTAAAATGATTTAGATTAAATTTGATTACAACTTAAAATAATATATTCATAAAATGTAAATATCAAATTTGATTGCAAGTATAAACTTTTTAATTATTTAATTTTATGGCGTGTATAATTCTTTTATATTAAATAACGATACCTTAATCAAATGAACTAATAAGATTTGACAAATTCATATTTAATATATTATTTTTTAAATTATAATATATTTTATTTTCATTTAAATATTAAAAATAAATAAATATAATATAAAATTATTTAATTAAAAAAATCAATTATAAATTTAATATTTTTATTTAAACTTTTTTTAAATTTAATGATATATAATTTGTTTTATGTTTTAAAATTTAATGATATATAATTTTATTTTAAAACAAATTTACAAAGATATTTTTTTTATAGTCATTGAATATTATGGAAGACTTTTTAGAATTGAAGTGCGTTTATGCCAACACTTTTTAGTTGGTTGGGATGACCATTATGCTATGCAACCAAGGATTGGTTAGCCAGACCAAAGAAGAGTTAGAAACGTTGAGGACAACTCAGAACAATATGCATGTGGCAAAGTTGATTGATAGTTGTGTTTGCTTTAATGGGTGACATCATGAAAGTAAAGTAATATGCAACTTTATAGTTAAAGATATTACTGTAAGCATGGAGTCTCCCCTCTTATTTATTATTATAATAATAAAATGATATTAGTGTAAGCATAGAGTCCTGCCTCTTCTCTATTATCGTCAACGCATAATGTGGACATTAGATTATAAGAAGGAAGAGGTTTTGAGTTAGGTAAATGTGTGGTAAGCAATGATGGTCTCAGGATGTCATGTGATAAGCAAATTTTGCTTTTCCATGGGAAGAAGTAAGGTGTATTCACTTTGGTGATGAAGATATGATTTAAAGTGATGAAGATTTGTTTCAAAAGTTTTATTTTCGATAGAGGAAGATAATATGAGTGAGATATATAATATGTATATATTTTTGTGATTAAAATGAAATTTTAATATATATTTAAGAGATTAAATTGTAATTGGGGTAGTATCTAGTTTTATGTATGGTATTAAGGTTAGTTTTTATTAGAAAGAACATGATTTGACAATAAGGTCTTTAATTTGGTCATAGAGAAAGATCTAAAACTACTTTTAATTGGATAAGAACTCATCTTCCTAGGATGTATGTAAATATGTTAATAACTCAAGACATGCAGGTATTTGATAGGAGTATAATTTTCCTTCTTATGATGATTCAATCCACATTTATTGACAATATTTAGTAATGACTATACACACTATGATTCACAAATGAGTTATGATAGTGTTTACCACCTTTAATAATAATAATAATTATAACGATGACTAACATAAATTCATCTTAACTCAAAATTTTCAAATAAACCATAGTGTCAAGAAAATAATCATTGGTGGTAAAAGTGACTATAATTTTGAAAACAAATACATAATTGTTAAATTATAAGAAAACAATCATTGGTGATAAAAGTGACTATAATGTTGAAAACAAATATAGAATTGTTGAATTATAGGATTGGGACAACATTTTCTTATGGACACTTTAGTTATCTCATTAACTTATATTTTTAAAATTAAATTCAACACTAAATATAATTAAATTCAACACTCTTTGTTATGTTCTTTTGATTTAAATAATATGTAATTTGTGAAGTTTAAAGCCATCAACATATATTTATAATATAAATATAAATTGCTCACTTGAGAAAAGATAAGATCATGCTATTACTTATTATTTCTAGTATAATTATAGCCACCACATGCCTAAAAGAGTTATGTTAGAGACATTTTGAACCTCAAGTTAATTACTCTGGAACAACTAAAATAAGATAATCAAATTAATAATATTTATTGCATAGAGAGACATCTACAAGTCAATATAGGTAGTAGATGTTGTGATGTGGGAAATTCTTACATCATCATATGTTGATTTGAAAAAAAAATTATAACAAATAATAACATTTTATATATCTTTGCAATTTTTTTTTTCACATGTGGTTCACAAACCCCCAACTAGGCCCTCCACTTGAGCTAGCCCACCAGGGTTTATAAATATATATACAAAAGAATTTTTCCCCTGGGAGGTGTCGGGGGTGTGATCTACACGACAGAAGGAAAAAAATGGTTAATCAAATATGCCCCGGGTAGAGCTTCAAATAGCAAAGCAGAACTGTCAGCTCTTTGGGCAGTACTAAAGGTGGCTCTTATGAAAAATATAACCGCCTTGCAGTTATATGGGGACTCAAAGATGGTAATAGATTGGGTCAAAGGAAAAATTCGAATCAACGCTCCCCACCTACAACATGTGCTTCTGCTAGTCAAAGAGTTCATCATTGCCTTTGAACAAGTTTCCTTTGAACATGTCTACAGAGAACTAAACATGGAAGCAGATGCACTGTCTAAACTGGCAGTTTCCATACCTCCTGGCCTCATTGAAGTAGAAGGATGGCAAAGAAACGAGTTAGAGGAATGTTCTACGATAATGTATTAATTCTTGTTAATGATGGAACTCTTTTTTTGGAAGTGTTTTTGTAACTTTTTGTAGCTCATGAGGCAAAACTGAGTTTTTTGGATAAATCCAAAGTGACTGTAAATATGAAGTTCTTGGGAGCCTTCACGGCATACCATTTTAATGTAAGCTCCAAGTGGGCAGTTCAAGTTATTTGAAGGAATACAAAGATTTTTTCCATTGGAAAATATATAAGAGAAAGAGAGAAATTCAACATGTACACCTAATATAAAAACTATGACATAGAGAGATAAAAAGAGAGATCCCAATTTGCACATAAATAGAAACACTAAACAAATATTGTTATAATGCAAATATAAATATGTTAATAACAATCAAAATTGTATTTTTACATATCTATATTAACACAAGTTACTAGTTCTAAGTTTTAAGGTGCTAAGTGAAACAACTAGCTTGGAACATCTTAAATGATTAATTTGATCACTCTATAGACCCAAAGTTAAGATGTATTTACATTGGTAATATTAATTTTTATGTCTCAATGAAGTTTAAATATGAAACTTGGAATGACAATGAAATCATTGGCCAACCTTGATCCATATTAACCCCATTCCAATACCGATTGAACCCTAAGAAGTGCAAACCTTTCCTCAAGTATCTTAAATTTTTTTTGTATGCTTTAAAATATTTAATTTCCTTCTTAACACTTGCACATTTGAGATTTAAATGGATCCAATTGCTTTTATTTATGTTGCTATTGTTTAACATTATAATGAGAGCTTTATATATGACTTTCATAATGTAATTTATTTTTCTTAAACATTATATTTGTTGAAGTATGTTGATGTCAACTAGTCATTACACAAACACATGGGTTGTAGAATGTTCTTCGTTGTGAAGTTGAAATTTTACAAAGAATTTACAATCCAATTTTGATCGCTTAAAACTATTTTCTCCAAAGAAAGAACTACTGAATTAACAACCAACAATTTGGTGTTTTTTTCACATGACATTTTTTTAAAGGTCAAACTAAAGTAATTTTCACATGAATAACATTATGAGATTAAATTAAAAAAATAGTATGTCTAAAATCATGACTAACGCTTTTGAACTTCATAGTAAAAATGAAAATTGAACTAACCCTAAAATACCTTATAATGAATTTGTAAAATTGTGATATACAGGAAGTTAAAAATGAATTTATTGTTTCCTTTTATTATACCCTGTACAATATATAAATGATCAATTTCATAACTTAATTAATTTTTCCACTTTTGAAAAATAGTAACTACCTTGGTACTCATTTCAACCATATTCAAATATAGACATGTTCTAAACAATATTTAGTCTTATCAATAATAAATTGTAGATGAAATTTATAAAAATATAATGTCTTTCTAACCCATACATTCCAAAACAAAGTTCTTTTCATCATCTAATATTTAGTCTTATCAATAATAAATTGTAGATGAAATTTATAAAAATATAATGTCTTTCTAACCCATACATTCCAAAACAAAGTTTTTTTTCATCATCTATTATATTTATCTCGTATATACTGGTTTTATAACAAATTTTAAGGTATAATGTTTTTATAACCCATACATTCCAAAACAAAGTTCTTTTCATCATGTATTATATTGATTTCATATATACTTTACATATTTTTAAGGTGTTTTAAGTCTTCCAACACCCTTTCATTATGAAGCTCATGGAAATTCTCCTTTATCTTTCTATTATTTATTTATTTTTTAAGATAAAAACAATGAAAATATATTTTTGATCTTTTAGCTTGGGGCTTATGATTTATTTGTATTAAATCAACTTTGTTTTATTTTCAGTGTTCCTATTACTCCACATGTGATCTTAGAGTATAGTTATGCTAGTTCTTTTACAATATTGATATCTTGAAGGGCATCCCCTTCCACTATTCCCTTGTGATTTAACCAAGAATTTGCATCTATAGTCCAACCTCTTTTAAGCCTTGAGTGGATTTTATTTATTTTTCAAATAGTGAATGAAACCTTTCATTCTTCATGTTTATTACCTTGTTCTTATACATTACTCATAGTCTTACTCATTTTTGGATTTTCTCAATTTTCCTCCAAATTTCCTTGGAAATACTACAATCCCATACCTCATAATGATATAAAATCACTTGAGTAACAAATGTCAAAGATGGATTTTTTCTTCCCAAAATCAAAATTTTGCAAGTTTAAAAGTACTAAGCTTTCCAACCTCCATTAATTCTTCTTTCAAAATATCAAAATTATAGTTCCAATTTAGATTGTGATGAAATTCAATTCAAAGATACTTATATAAATGGACTTCTTCCAAGTTTCTATTATTGTAAACAAAATCAAAGTCTTACAAGGTCATAATCTAAGGTCAAAGCCAACGCTTATTGTAAAAGGACAAATTATCATTTGCATATAGAATGAGGATGATGACTAATGCTTCTACGATCATGCTTTCACAATCTTGTTCCTCAATGAAATTCTCTAACTTGTCAATATAATTACAAACAATAGTATGTAACACATGAAACCCTTGTTCAACCCATATATTACAATTGACAACCTCTTACTAGCCCCGGTTACTTACAACCTTGACAATGACCCTCCCCTACACCTTCTGGCTACAACCTTTAAACCAAAAGGACCATGATATCTTCTAGCTAGTAGCTTCCATAGGTTATTCTTAGGGATCACATCAAAATATTTCCCGAAGTTAAAAACAAGAAATAAGATTAAAGACAAATTTCAACTATAATCATATGAATAATTAAGCACGGTTTAAATTCAAACTATAACTTTCAAAGAAAATATTCCATTTAGCTCTCTCTAACTCGTGAATATAATTACAAACAATAGTATGTAACACATGACAACCTTGTTCAACTCATATATTACCTCTCACAACTTCTGGCTAGCCCTTTGACAATAACCATCTCATACACCTTCTTACTATAATCATATAAATAATTAAATGGTTTAAATTCAAGCTATATTAATTTAAAAGAAAATCTTCCATTTAACTCTCTTATCATGACTTTCAAGACATTGCTAATATTGAAAATTAATCCATACATTTGAACTAGAAAAAAGGCTTATTATATAATAGTCCTATAATATGAATCATTTGAACTAGAAAAAGGCTTATTATATAATAGTCCTATAATATGAATAATTGCTTTTGTCACAATTTTAAAATAGAAACAAGACTCTTTGTCCAAAGCTTAGAAAAAACTTTATTCACTACTAGTTTTAAGAAGTTGTGAATGTGAGGAATAACAATATATTCTTCTATTTTTAGATTTTCAACTTGATAATCTTTAATATATTTAGCTTCTCCTTTTGATATAGTCTATGATGAAAATGGGTTGCATTGTAAGAAGGGTTTGCTTGTGAATTGAAACATTATGGAATTCATACACTTTTAAAAGATACAAGTTTTATTCATCCATAAAAATTTTACATAAAAATTTTACATTTCTTATTAAGATATTGAATTTCAAATTTAAAACTTGGTTTGATTTTTTTATTTTTTTTATTAGATATACATTTTATTTAATTAAGTTAGTTATTGTAAGCACATCATCACAACAATGAAGAATTAGATTTATGTGTCTTGTTTAAATATTGTATATTTAAAATAAAAATAAAAATATGGTATATACCATACTTCGTCAATATCATTACTCTTAAAAAACCATAAATAAATATATGGTCCAAATAATAATAAAATTATATGTTAAACATATATAAAAAAAAATTGATTAAAATAATCATATTATATATAAATATAAATATTAAAAATATGATAGTAAAGTATTTATATCAATCTAGAAATTAATATAAATAAATTATATATGAATATGAATATAATGTTTCATAAAGGTTACAAAGCATAATGCGGCCAACACACTACACTACATAAACTTTGTTCACATATTCCTAATCATACTATTCTACTACTAAATACTCACACCTCATAAAATTGGTTAATAGAACTAAATTAGTGATATTTTAATAAAAATTAGTACACATTATGTATGGATGTTTTACAAACGACATTTGACACGAAATCCTTGTGATTCCACTATTTCTATGATTTGGATTGTACAAAATAACTAAACTCATCGTTACACCATTAAAACAAACTTAAATTATAATTAAACTTAAATTATCCCCAAAAATTCTACAAATTCATATAAATTTATTACTAAAAAAAAGTCCTTTTTCAGTACAAAATTAACTTAATTTTGTCTATCCTCGTCCGTATCCAACTCGAGACGTATTTGGATTGGACGAGGTATACCACAACGGACAACGTAAGTGGTGCAGTTTTACTATTTATGTATTGTATTTAAATACCAATGAAAGAAACTGTTACGTTAACATTAAATGTAAAATGTCACGCGCAGGAAAAGAAGACCAGGTGAGCATACTCGCATTGTCAGTGAGGGGCATCATCATTATGATCACCGCTAATATTATATCTACTCTTAACTAACTAACTAAACTGACCGCAAACTCTTCACACCTTCGCTGCTTGTCACCTACTCCCCTCCTCACACGCTCTATCTATTCTCCAAAATATGCTCTTCCGCCATTCTTCTTCTTCTTCTTTCCTCCAGCGGAAGGCACCTTCGTCTTTGAGAATTCAACCGATCGGGATTGCAGCAAATCGGAGCAGAAAAACAAGAAGCAGCCGAAGATGCTCGAAAGGTAAATTTCCAGTCTCGTCTCTGGTGCCGTATAGACTTTTGTGTTTTCCTTTGTTTCTGTGTGCCATGTGGATGCGATTTGTGCTGACGACGACGATGATAATCATGGCGCCGGTAACGATAGCTTTCACTAGTACAGTCAAAGAAATTGGAATGGAAAATGGCGGCACGGTCTGCCATGGGAACAGGGGGAAAGAATCGAGAATCAAGAATCAAAGATCAACTGAATAGGCTAGCTCGGTTATTTTGTCTGTCAAGGGGCGTACAAAGGCATCTGGTGATCGCAAGGCAATGGCTGATGCACTCGTACTTACCCCTGACACGTCGATTCTCAGTGGGGATTCGCTCACAACCGCCTGGCCGGGCAGTGGGGAATATTTACATTTATCGCCGACTCCGTCTAGTTTGGGAATGTTTTGTTTTCTTTGGCCTCGGGATCCTGATTTCGAACCCCGTGAAGAACATTTTCGGTTCTTGATTTAGAGAACGTGAATGTCTGAGCAACCGGGTGATGAGGCCCTCGCCTTGTTTAGAAAAAGTTTAAAGCTTTTTCTCTAAAGTCCGACCTACCTTCCTAAAGTTGGCCTAATAATGCCGTCTGCCACACTCGAATCCATTTCTTGACGCTCCAATCTTCAATTCTCAGTAGATACGGAGAAATTAATGAATTCCTCTTCCTCCTCTTCTTCTTGCTAATATCGACCCTCATAGGTCGGCTCTGCCTTCTTACAAGGGCCGACCGGCGTTATAAATAATTATAAATCTCTGAAATTCTGTCTATGAATGATATTTCTGTTGTTGGAATAACTGGTATGGGCAATGAAACAGTGTCTCAGGCTAGTTCACGTGAAACCTCGAGACAGTATGTGTTTTAATTTTGATTCGATCTATAGAAGAGGTATTTTAATTGTATTTGCCGGATTCGATCTGCGTTTTGTAAACTGTCGTGTTTGATGATTTGTGCAGAAGCGGGTCATTGAACATCCATCTGGCCGCGCCGCAAGAACGGCTGCGTTCTCTCGTTGGCGCAAAGCGCTGGGATTATGTCATCTACTGGAAGCTGAGCGATGATCAACGGTATTGTATTATATTCAGATTCTAATTAATGCTTTTGCAGATTATATATATAGTGTCACGATTATTGATATTGTATAATTGTCTGTGAAGATGTCTAGACTGGACAGGATGCTGTTGCAGCGGGGCTGATGAGTCGGGGCAAGGATTGCAAAATCCTAGCCCTGAATCGCACCTTTTCTTCTCACCTCGTTATTTTGAAGGAGGTAGTTGCCGGGACGTGATGGTTCAGCATCCTAAATGCACTACATGCGAAATCTTAGCAGAGTTTCCGTCTTCAATTCCACTAGACTCTGGGTAAAGAAACTATTCCAGCCCCGTTTATGTTCTTTCTATTGTAAAACGAGATCAGAATACAGGCTATTTCTTCTCTATAAATCTTCTGCAAAGAATTCAAGCTTTAAAGATATGTCGAAATAGTTTGTTTCTATGGATTTGATTATGAGCACACTGATCACTGTCCATCTGGCTCTAGTTTCTCCAGATTTAATATCGCTTCAAAGTTTTAACCCTAGAATACGAAATACCGCAGTAAAATGGAAAATCAAGCTAGTATGAATGGAGATTTAGATTAAGTTAGCCCAAACCTAATTTGTTTGGAAAGATCCAGCGAAGGTCCGTTCTCTTATTGCAGAATTGGCGCTTTTAGGATTTTAAATCTTCAAACAATGATCCAGAGCCCCGTATAAAACGCCTTCAAACATTTCTCCAGTGACATTAGGTTCTTAGGCGTGGTGAAATCATCAGTTAAATGAACAGTTTTGCCTTGTTTTCACGGTCAAGATTGAAATTCAGCCAATGGAGAGTGTGTAGCTTACAGAATGCCTTGTTTTCGCTGTCAAGATTGAAAGTCTGCCAATGGCGAGTGTGTAAGCCGTCCAGATCACATGATTATTCTTTGAAAATCTGCCAGTCATTTTCTCGCATAATATTGTTAAACACTCGCTAAATCCTATGCGGACCTTGGTCTTCATAATTCATTGCAGATTTTGACGGCTGTCGGAATTCGCCGAATTCTTATGGATATGCACAGTTCTCTAAATTTGACCCGCCAAATTTACCGCCAATTTTTTCCAAGCTATTGCCTGGCTTTGTAGCGCCACATACCGCTGAAGGATAAAATATCTATGTATGTCTCTATTGCTATCAGGGATTTCCAGCACTATTCTCGCAAGGTTTCTTTCTGTCTCTCGGTATATAGAGCGCCAGTCAACTAATCTCAGATAGGCGGAGATTTTCTGTTTTGAAGATTTGATACAATGATCGGATTCGAATCCTTTGCACGTTCGATGAATACTGACCGTTTTAAAAATACAGCTTTCTTGTTACTGTTAAAGGCGCTTAGAGTCATTCTCAGCGATTCTTATACCACGCGTTGTTTGGCTTTGGACTTCAACGGCTCAAGGCCGTGACCGACCTTTTTTTTGCAAGTATTTCACAATCGTGTCAACTGTCGCAGATAGCAGTGTAGTTGCAGGACTCTCTTAAATGAACGACAGTTCAGGTCCTTTTTAGCAGAGACTTTCCACACTTGAAATTACCTTTTTTAGGGTACACAACCTATTTTTTGGGGTACACAAACATTCGGGGTTGTTCCTCAGGAGATATGTACACAATATATTTAGAACTTTCATAGCTTCTAAGAATTACAATTGGATTTGCTGCAACAGATTTCTGTGAGATATAAATCCTGATTCTTTAACTATGATCACTTGCAGTTTAGCATAGCTGTACAATAGTGGCTGTCTTGTTTGTATACTCTCATCTTGATGTCTGTTCAGTATATTCTTGGGTCATTTATAGTGAAATGATTCGATTTTAACTAATTTTCTTTGTAAATATCCCGTTCAAAAACTAATCAATTTTCTTCGATACCAAATTTTTAAGATTGCAAAAGGAAATTGACATCTCATCATGAACAGCAATGCTGTTGATAACTCAACATAATACAGGCCTTATTTTGATATCAAACGTCTTAAATTTAGTAGAACAAAGTTATGCACAACGTAATTATAGATGGTAATCGTGAAGATAAAAAGCTGTGAGATTGCTAGCGTTGCTTAAACATTAAGCTTAAGATTTGAGGCCCTGCTGTGAAAATTTCGATAAGGAAATTCACGTACAGTTGGCGATAACGAAATTAAGCTTAAATTAATGCTATAGCTAATTTAAAGCTTACCACAGAGATTTGTTTGAGGTGCAAGGGCGAAGATTAATAGTTTGATAACTAACATTTGAAACGAATTCCAGGATTCAAGGACAAGTGTTCTTCTCAGGACAACCGCGTTGGATGAACTTTCCAAATATTGGAGATCCCGATGCCGGACAGGTAAAATATTGTCAAGCACAGATTATGATTTCGAATTAGGATTGTTCTGACCACTTCTGGTGATCTTATTCATGGAAATGTCCATTTTCTGATGGCAGGAAGCAGTGCAAACTCAAGTTCTCATCCCCGTCCGCAACGGCCTTGTAGAGCTCTTCGTTTCGAAACCTGTAAGGCTCATATTGATATTATTTAAAGGTTATTTTAGCTTCAATTTCTCTCAATTTTTTATTTGAAAGCAAACTCTAAAATGTTCATCCCTATCCGTAACGGTCTTCGTTTCTAAACCTGTAGGGCTAGTATTGATATTATTTAAAGGTTTCCTTAGCTTTAATTTCTCTTTGATTTCTGATCTGAAAACAAATTTTAAAATTCTCATCTCTGTCCAGAATGATCTTGTAGAGTCTTCGCTTCAAAACCTGATTGTATTGATATTATTTAAAGGTTTTCGTAGCTTCAATTTCTCTTTCCGCGGAAAAGCTTCAATTTCTCTTTAATTTCTGATCTGAAAACAAATTCTAAAATTCTCATTCCTGTTCATCAACGTTTTTTTAGAGCTCTTCGTTTCGAATCATGAAAGGCTTGCATTGATATTATTTTAAGGTTTTCTTAGCTTCATTTTCTCTTTAATTTCTAATCTGAAATCACGTTCCCAAGTTTTCATTCATGTCCGTAATAGTGTTTTAGAGCTCTTCGTTTCGAAACCTGTAACGTATCCAGATATTATTTAAAGGTTTTCTTAGAATCAACTACTCTTTGATTTCTGACCTGGAATCTAATTCCGTTTTTGTTCAATTTGGTAGGTCGCGGAGAACGTGGCCCTTATACAGTTTGTATTGACGCAGTGCGATCCGTGGCTCCCTCAGATGTATGATACGAATAATTTGTTCAGTCCCTCAGCCACTGCAAGCCTCGGTGGCTGTGGATTTGGATCCATGAGCGAAACAGCCGGTACTTTACCGTGGCTCCCTGCAGCTACAGGAGATTCTTCTGTACCTTGGGACGCAGACAAGGCTTTATCAGAGTCGCAACTGTCTATGCACATGGCCACGCCGCATCTCAACTTCCTAGGACAACAATTTCAACCACAAGTAGCGGCCTCTGGCCAAATTAAGCAGAAGAATGACTTCTATGAAGGGTCTGCCGATTCCATTAATCATTCGGATAAACCGCCAGCCGTGCATATCGATCCAGTTTCTCTGCAGGAAATTCAACAGGCAAGCTTACCGATGAGAACCAATTCACTGCCTCGCGGGCACGGCCTCACTGAATCCCCTCATACGAGTGGTTTGTCTAAAGAAGTTCAGGATAAAGAAGTCAAGCAAGAGATCTCACGAGCAGATTCATCAGACTGCACCGATCAAATGGAGGACGACGATGACCAGAAAGCTGCGGGCCGATCTGGCAGAAGACATCTCTCCAAGAACTTGGTAGCTGAACGCAAGCGGAGGAAAAAGCTCAACGAAAGGCTCTATGCTTTACGCGCATTGGTTCCTAAGATCACAAAGGTCTTGTCCATTAATATTCTATAAATATTGTACAGTTCTATTATTTTTTCTGCAAGTTTGGACTTACATATTCTCTCTGATGCAGATGGACAGGGCCTCAATATTAGGGGATGCTATTGAGTATATCAAGGAATTGCAGCAGCAGGTGAAGGAACTCCAAGAGGAATTGGACGAAATGGACATTCAACCGGGAAACCCTACAACTCCGCCTAATTTGGAAAATGGTGGTCAAACAGCCCTAGATGAGGAAGCCCATGCGAGATGCTCCGGTAAGACAGATCTGACCAAAGGTCCAGTCAATGCAACTGAAGAAACTGTCCAAACCATGCAGGTGAATATTTTACAGTATCCACAGTATCCGAAAACTTGATGGCCTTGAACAAATAAATATATCCATTGATTCTTCAACTTTGTGAACAATAAAGTTTCTGTTCTGGTTTTGGTATTTGATGGGCTTACACAAATTAATTGATCCAGTGATTCCTGAACTCTCTGAATGATAGATTCAATTGATTAAATTTTTTTGCCTGGTGATGGTATTTGTAGATTGAGGTAAGCCAGGTTGATGCACATGTTTTCAACCTGAGAATATTCAGCGAAAAGCGAGTGGGTGGTTTTGTTAGATTAATGCAAGCAATGGATGCACTAGGTCTCGACATTCTAAACGCCAATATCACTTCCTTTAGAGGCCTGGTCTTGAATGTCTTCAATGCAGAGGCAAGTTTCTGTGCATGATATTTTTTCTCTGTTTAAAAAAAAATATTCTCGTGTTCGGCTATTATTGTTCTGACAAAATCACGTTTTCCTTTCAGTTGAGGGATAAGGATGTAATGCAAGCAGGAGCGGAACAATTGAGAGACTCGCTGCTGGAGATGACATTACACCCAGACATTCTTCGATCAGGTGAGGGCACTGCAGCTTCAGATCATCAGCAGCGACAAATCCATCAGACCACCTGAACTATAACCCATGTTCAAGAGTTTTACCCTTACAATATGTGCAGCTTCTTACGGTTAATTATTCCAAAAAAAGAAGGAATCTCCATTCTCACTTCTTCATGTAACCTGCACTACCTAGCATATTATATATATATATATATATATTCCGTTGAATTTGCTTGTATCTTAATTTATGTTTCATCTCCATGTCTGAAACTAGAAAGACCCCATACTAACACTGTCAAGCTCTCGAGCAGCTGGCACTTGGAATCATAGTTTGGCATTTGCAGATCAATATCTAACAATACCATTTACCGTATAAGGTATGCAATGTGCATGACAAATATTACTGTGCTTTCGTTGGTTCTTATACCAATAATCTTAAAGGGCAGACCATTGGCTTGCTTTCATGTTCTTGAATTGTTAAATATGTTTGTGTTTTCAGTAAATCTGAATAACTGAGGGAGAAAGCTTGGGCAGATAAATTGTCACGTAAACAATTCTTATTCTAACTATTCAACTTGTAAACTCTACTAGTGTGCTCTTGGTTGGTTTGTTTCATTAAATATTTGCATGCTCTTTTTGGTTCGATAACCTATTCGTTAATGTTCGCAGTAGTTTTTACCCGACATGTATCATTTCGCCTCTGCGTAACTGCTTGTTTTCTGTAATTAAATTTTTGGTCCGATAACCTATTCGTTAATGTTCGCAGTAGTTTTTACATCTTTCTACGCAATTCCAGCTTAATCACCAGGAACAGAAGATACCCGACATGTATCATTTCGCCTCTGCGTAACTGCTTGTTTTCTGTAATTAAATTCTTGCAAGGGAAGACAGATAACCACTAGGCACGCGTCATGATGTCTTATCATGATTTATCATGATTCTGCGGCAGAAACGCTCTTTTCATGCCGTTCAATGAGATGGAACCTTAGAAGTGCTAGCAGCCCAGAGTACAATCTACATCAACATGATCTAGACTCCTGTTTTAACTGCATCCCCTCTTCCTGAGTAAGATATTAAAGAGTTGGCTCCACAGTGTTTGACATTTTGAAAGTGTTTTAACTTTGTTTTGATGGAGTGTTCTAGAGTACTTACCATAAAACATCACCAGCGTCTCAACATCAACTCAGCGTTTGGAACAACATAAGACAAAGAGTTTTTACACTCCATTTAATCCTCCTTTCAACTCAGACTACGATTTATATAATCATTAATCAAGCGTTTAAACCATCTCCAATCGGACCATTGAATACAATCGTGACCTTGTTCTGAACACCAGGTGACCATTATTAAATTGCCTTGCTTATATTAACTACAAACTACCTTTCTAGTTTGCTAACATAAGCACATCATTTGCATAGATCAGTAGAAGCATTGCATGTATGTGCAATTTTATTTTCCCATTTATGGATATTGTCAAATTGCCATAATTTTTTCCCCAAAGTTTATCATGATAACTCTATCAAATTCTTTAATCATAATTAATGTAATTAAGCATTAAGCATAGATAACTCACATTTATTTTATCGTGTGCTTAAAAAGGGTTACCTAAAACTAACAGCTTTAAACATGATTCCTTATTTTGATTTCTTGTAATTATATGTATTTATTAAATTTTCTATAATAATACTTAATAATTTAATAAAATTATCTATTAATTATTTATATTTATCCAACTTTCTAAAATATCAAGTAAAATTATTATACATCATAATTGTTTTATAACTTTTAGTTTATATTAGAAAATTTAATAAAATTATCTATTAATTATTTATATTTATTAAAATTTCTAAAATATCAATTAAAATTATTATACATCATAATTGTTTTATAACTTTTAGTTTATATATTAGAAAGTAATCACTATATACTTGATTACTAAATATACATTGTGTTTTGAGTTATTTTCTTCGTAGTTCCCTATAATTATATTTTGGAATTTATTTTTTTTCTTCTTTTTTTCTTATATATATATATATATATATGATTATTTAATAAAATTAATTTTAATTTATTGAACTTAAAAATGTATAGAGGCACTTTATTTTATTTATATGGTCGAAAAAATTTAAGAGAAGTATTTTTAAATCTTCATAATTGTAATGAGTTAAAAAATTAGGAAGACCAATATTATAGTAAATATTTTGAAATTGAATTATAATGTGACAAACTTTTCCATTCTTCTCTAAAATAACTATTTCTTTATCATCTTCCATTTCATTTTTATCCTTCTCAAATTACTTTTAAAATTTCTTTTTTCTATAAAATAGATGCAACTAAAATCTATGTATAAATGGATTTGTTAGTTATTTTGGAACCCACAAAGCAACAATGATTGTTTCCATGATTCTTGTCTTATATGTATACAAGTGGGAAAGAAGCATATAAATCCTACACTTTTAAATGAAACATTTAAACATAGATTGTTTAGCAAAGATAGACGTTGTTACTAAATATTGGAGCTTCACCTGGACAATAATTTGAGTTATAATTTATATACTATAAATCAGATTGGAAGATAGTTTGTTCAATATAATAAATGTTTATTTTAAAAATTAAAATAAATTATTTCTATTTTACAAACAAATTATCAATTTTTAGTTGCATAATAAATCTTAAATCTTTGACTATAATTTTATATATAGTAAATAACTTAATATAATATACATCTAAATCACATTGTAAGCGCTGAAATATAAATATAAGCACTTAGTTAAGTATCAAAATAATATTAAAAATATGGTTAAAATAATGGAGATTTTTTTGTAAGCATGTTTTATTACACATACTTTTCTTCATCATAACATTAAAATATATATTAATAATTAAAAAAAATGATATTAAAATTAAACATTTGAAATAAATATTATTTTATAAATAAATTATATTTAAGATAAAAAACTTTGATATTTTAAAAATAATTTATAATATTAAAATATATATTAATAAAAAATTTAGAAAATTTTGATATCAATATTAAATATTAAAAATAAATATTATTATTTTAGGAATAAATTATATTTATCCTTAAAAATTTTAAGTTTAACTTTTTGTGTAGTTTTCGTTAAAATTTTTGAAATGATAATGCTAAAATTATGAATGATTCATATTTCTCAATCACATAGAGCATTTATATATAATTTATATAATAAACTTGATGTTCGAAAAAAATAATTATCAAAACTTTTTCTAATTTATAAAATGAAAATTCAATTATTATATATATATATATATATATATATATATATATATATATATATATATATATATATTAAAATATTAAAAAAATTAAATTCAATAATTTAAATCATATTAAATGAACTTTTTTGTTTTGTTTAGTCGAATGCAACCACAATATCACATCAACCTTGATTTTTTTGAACCCAAATGTTGTATCATGCAATTATTTTTGTATTTGATTTCTGACAAGTTTTAATTTGTAAGAAAATGTCACTAGATTTTGGTTGTGTTTAAAATATAATTTTTACTTTCCTTTTTATTTTGGAAGAGAAACAGATTGAAAAAAGGTTTATGATACAAAAGGTTGAAAGCCATGAGAGCGGGTTGTCGGAGCATTAGTTCAGGCGTTTTTAATTGGTAAATCTGAAGTTATATATATATATATATATATATAAAGTAATTTATAAATTGTTAATAATTTTTTAAAAAACTAATAAAATAATTTAAATTAACAGTGTGAATGAGTGATGAGAAAAATGATGAAATGGCAGGCTAACTAATAACTAATAGAGTCTCACTAGTCTTTCTTTTTACTATGAATTTAACATTTTTTTTTTCCAGCCGAAAAAAATCGTACTACTGTTATTCCTTCGAATCAAATAGTACAAAGATAGAGAATATCATAGTTCAGGATATCTAAACCAGAACTTGATCTCAAAAAGTTTACATCATAGTTGCTATACAAAAATTATAACCACCTATCAAAAGGAGTTACAACAAAAAGGAATTGTTTCATTATCAAAGTACAAAAGACTTAAAAAAGAGATATATTTCCATTGTCAAGAAGACAGTCCTCCATCCATTCTTCCCAAAATAGTACACCAACAGGACCAGCAAAGGCATCTTTGGATAGTTGATCTGCTTTAGAGTTATGAGACCTGTATATATGCTCAAAAGAAATCATATCCAGTAGTGCAATCTCCTGACGAATGCGAACACACAGATTTTGAAGATCTACCACATTGAGAGAGTATTCATTTCTGGCCCATTTTATTGTAACTCGCGAGTCCCCATAGACTTTTGGATTCACCAGACCAAAAGAATTTGAAACCTTTAAAACAACCCAAAGTGCCAATAATTCTGCTTTCATATTCGTACCTTTTCCCCCATTAAGACGAAGAGAAAAATAATGATTTTCATTGATGAATATGACCCCACCAGTAGCACAAAAACCATCCTGTGCAGCTCCATCAAAGAATAAAATCGGCTGAGAAACCTCATAGGAAAATGAAACCATACCCACAACTTTCTTATATTGATCATCCTCAGGAAAAGTCTATAATAAATTACAAACAGTCTTTGCACACTGAAATGCATCAGGAATAATATTCTGAAAAATCACTGAATTCCTAGTATACCAGATAATCCAAGATATAAATATAGGAAGAAAAAGAGGCTTCTTATAATTTCGAACCCAATTGAGTAAACCATTGCCAAATTCCAAATCATCCCATACTAACTGTGCATTGAGGTCCATACAGCATAGTGTCCAAATTTTTTGAAAGAAAGAACACTTTACCAATAGATGATTTGTAGTTTCCAAGGATAAATTACACAAGCAACACCAGCTGGGGCCATTCCATCCACGCTTTTGTAAATTTTCCCAAGTCTTCAAACTGCCGTTGAGCGCATGCCAAAGGAAACACTTAATCTTCAAAGGAAAAGACCATTTCCAGATTTTTGAATACCACCAGTGTTTAGGATAAATACATTGACTCTGGATAATCCTATCATACGCAAATTTTGCAGTGACAATACCCTCTTTTGGGTTACCAGCCCAAATAATCTTGTCAGGGGACCCCGATAGAGTGATACTAGAAGTTCTAAGAGCCCGGATAAATAGTTCCCATTCACGTGCATGTTCAGGAATCAACCCATCTATATTACACAGCCATCCAATACCAGAAAGTCGAAACATATTCATATCAAAAATGTCCTGATAAGTTTTAAAACCCAACATATTTAACCAGGAAACCAAATTATTTGACAGCCGATAATTATCCTCCATTCCAAGCACCGGATCCACCCCTATCAAAGAGCTGCAACCATTACCAATCTGCCATCATAAATCATATGCTATCCAATCAAAAAATTTAAGAAAAACTCTCCATACTGGCGACAAGGAACCAGAGATCTTCTTGGGCTTTCGCAGCCAGCTGATTAAATCAGATTTAATATATTTTATATGGAGAACCTTTGACCACAGTGAATTGCTGAACAAGCCACGCCAAAAGCTCTTCAACCTAAGAGCTTTGCTGAAAAAGAATAAATCTTTAATACCCCACCCACCACAACTCTCCGGCCGAGCTAGAGTCTTCCATTTTACCATCACCAAGTTTGATCCAACACGATTTCCAGCCCATATAAAATTAAAAATAAGACTTCGGAGCCTATTAATAATGTAAACTGGTACCTCTAGAAGAGATAACTAAAAAACCAGAATGCTACATAATACAGCTTTAACCAAAACAAGTCTGCCACCAACTGAAAGTAACCGATAAGACCAATGATCTATCCTTCTTTCAAACTTACTAACAATCCACCGCCAATCATCAGCTTTATATGAATTAGGTTTTAACATAAAACCTAAATATTTAAGTCCATCAACCATATCATTACACTTATAAGGAAAAATTGAAGAAATATCATCCCTTCTACCTTCCTCCACATTGTGCTGATAAAAACATGACTTTGAAATACTGACCTTCATACCGGAAACCTTGCAGAAGAAATTAATGATGTTGGAGAAAACCTTCCATTCAGAAACTGAATCAATGCCAGCTAGAAGGACATCATCTACAAAAAGAAGATGAGTAAGAAAGAAACCTGTGCCCATATTAATACCTTTTATCAAACCCCACTCTTTTGCTTGATTTACAAGTCTACTGAGACCATCCATAATCAACAGAAATAACAGTGGAGACAGCGGACAACCCTGTCTGATACCTCTGGTGCATTGAAAGAAAGAAGTGGGATTGCCATTAACCAAAACAGAAATGCAGGGTGTGGACACACACACCATAATCCAATTAATAACCAGAGGAGGAGTACCAATTTGGATCAGAATCAACTGGAGAAAAGACCAATTAACACGATCGTAGGCTTTTTCTAAATCCATTTTTAAAATCAAAGCCTTCAGCTGCTTAGATTTAATAGTGTGAAGCATCTCCTGTGTAAGACCAATCGCATCATGTATTTGTTTATCCTTCAAGAAACCGAATTGTTCGGGAGAAATGGCATAAGATAAAACATCCTTCAATCTTTGTGCAATAATTTTTGACACAAGTTTGTAAATAAGATTACAGAGTGCAATAGGCCGATACTCCCCAAAAGTAACAAGTTTGTTACTTTTAGGAATTAGGGTAATAAAAGAGGAATTTAAAGCACCAGAAATGAACCCATGTACCCTTGTAAATTCCACAAGCCTCTGATTGTCCTTACCCATAAAATCAAAGAAGTGCACATAAAATTCCATAGGCCAACCATCTGGCCCAGGACTTTTGTCCCTGGAAAAAGATTTTAAGGTATGCTCAATTTCTTCTAATGAAACCTCCTTTCCCAAAGCTTCAGCATCGTTACCATCAATACATCTGGGATAAAGTTTGGCCAATCTGATCTGTTCCAACAGATCACATCCTCCTTCCTCCTTATAAACACTACCAAAATACCTCACAACTTCAGAACTTAAAGATTCCAAACCCTTTAGTGTATCACCATTTTCATCATTTATATCCCAAATCAATTTCGAGTTCCTCCTTGCAGGTGCAAAAGCATGGAAAATTTTTGTATTCCTGTCCCCATGATTAATCCACACCGCTTTGCTCTTCAATCTCCACTCTTGTTCTTCCATCAAAAGGATGTCCTCCTTCTTTTTCTCATAATTCTTCAATAGTTCAAAATCCTCCTGATTTAATGAACCATCCAAATTTTGCAAAAAAGCAAATTGTATACTAGATTCCAAATGCTTCAGTTCAGCCGCATCCGACTTTTTTCTCTCCTTAATCCATTTGATAACAATCTTCTTGAGCTTCAACAATTTATGACAGAAGTAATCCACATGGTTCAAATTCTCAACTTCAAAGTTTAACCAGGAAAATTTAACCATATCACAAAAATCCTTTTCCAACAACCACGAACAGTTAAACTTGAACGGGTAGCAAACTTTTTGACCAAATTCTTCAAATTGAAGCACTATAGGCCAATGGTCAGAGAATTTCGCCTCATGAACCCAAGAACGAGACTGCTGAAAGATACTTAAAAAAGAAGAATTTACCAAAAAACGGTCTAAACGCTTATGAACCCCTGCACTGCCCTGCCTACCATTTGTCCAGGTTGGAATAAGTTTAACTGGACCTAAATCCACCAGGTCAAAATGACCTAGAAGATCCAAAAAATAATCTGCCAATGGGTCCATTCTAGCACCCGAACCCCAAATATCAGAAGCCGATTTGGTAAAATTCAAGTCACCGGCAATCACCAAATGAGATAAGTTAAGAACCCCCGAAGCAACCAAAGCATCCCAAAAATTCCGCCGAACATCATATGGTGCATAACAATTAAGGATGTTAATCTGTAGGTTTAACTCTAAACACAATCCTTTCATCAACAGACCCCATGGAGTGGAAAAAACTTTAAAAGCAAAAAGCGAAGGGTCCCAGGCCACAGCCAGACCCCCCGAAAGGCCAGAAGAACAGCTAGCCGCAACTTCCCATCTAGGAAGAAGATTACCCAACTTTGAAACCGCAATCGAGCTCAAACACATAGTTTCCTGAAGAAGAACTACACCAGGACAAATAGCAGTAATAAGTTTAGAGAAGGCCTTTGCCTTGGCAACCTTCCCCAACCCCCGAATATTCAAGGATAAAATAGACATTAAGAACCAATAATAGAGGGTATCTTTGCTCTAAGACCCTCATCTAAGGGAAAAGATTCCTGAGATAGCTGATTACCAGTCAATCCAGTGTAGCTAGAACCCCCATCTCCAGAAAACCGACTCCCCTCTTTTTTCTTTTTTCCCCGCCGAATAGTGACATTATGAAATTTTACAGAATGGATCGGAAGGGCCCCAGAACCAACCGATGGATTTTTGGAGAAAGAAGGAACCGGCGAGAGAGATTTTAAAACCCCATCAATTTTTAGGTCAATATTACCACAGTTCCCCAACTCATCAGTAGGAAGCAAAGAAGACACCAATTTCTCAACATTCACGGGCTCACAATCCTTAGAAGGAGCAAACAAAGGAAAAAAAGAACCCTGTGCCTCCACGTCAACACCAAAAGACCCAGAGTTAGCCACAACCTCAACAATACCATCCCCAGCCAAAGCTAAATCAGTTGAAATATTTCGGACAACAGAAGGTTTCAATGGAACCCCAGACGAAGGCCAATTATCAACAGAGGACACATTGATACCATGTCGCAGAACAACATCCCCAGAAGCAATGCGTGCATCTAAATCTTTCTCAGTAACCTCCAATAAAGCAATATCCTCCTTCAAAACTTCAGAATATACAATATCAGGGGCAGGAACAGACTTACCAGGACCAAACGACGGAGTGCACTCGTCCAAAACATAAGTCGAAGCAGACCTAGTCTTCAAAATATGAGGACATTTTGCCAAAATGTGCCCAACTTCCTTACATGCAAAACAACGAAAAGGAATCCTGAAGAAATCAAGCCGTTGTTTCCAGCTTCGTCGACCCCAAACAACCTCAATTTCTGCCGGGAGCCCCGCATCCATATCAATCTCAACCATGACCTTTGCATACCTTCTATCCATACCAAACAAATACTTTCTGTCTAAACGAAAAAACGACCAACTGAATTTGCCAAGCCGACGATAATCTCCTCTGTCCAAAGTTCTATCGGCAAGCCAGGTATCAACATCCAAAGATGCCGAAACCTCTGCTTCTCAATGAGAGGGTCAAATTCCAAGTGCCACTGCTTCAGAATCAAAGACCCCGTCTTGAAAAGCGAGGTGCCCTCCAAAACCCTAGACAACATAGCAGCATCCGGAAACATGAAAAGAATCCAGCGATTCAACAGTAAATTAACTCTCGAAGCCAAGTCTGAACCCGTCATCCAATTAACCCTAACCCACTCCAGTATCTCTTCTTTCGAACCTGAAGTAAATTCCAGACGCCCAACAAGCACACGTTCTGCAAGCATAGCAACCCTATCTAGGTTTGAATCTTCTGCAATAACATAACGAGCGAGAGAGGACCTAGCCTTGTATGCTTTCAGCCTATGTCTCACTCTAGCCCTAGCACCAGAGAGGTTAGGGTTTCTAAACCCCCACGAACGATGTTCCTCCGACACCAGAACATCACAACGAGAGTCGACAGGTGAGAATGGTAAGGGACCACAATGGATATCCGAAGAAGCCATAAGTACCAAGACCGGGAAACGAACACCTGTCCGTCACAGCAAGTGTACTCACTGACACCTGGATCCCACTAACACAAAGGACAGAACCCACCGCCTTACCCTAGTAAGGAATAAACTCAAAGAACCGCCAAAAAACCAGATAAGAGAACAGCCAAAAAAGCAAAGGGTATAAGCCCATAAGGGCATACCACCATATAGTCTAGCAGAGAGAACATGACCAAAAAACATGGTACCAGATCTTTCAGAACAGTGCCAAGCACAAAACACTCGAATCAACCCTAGCTACCTCCATGAATCAAATTACCTTGTGGTTTGTGTGTACTACTATGATTCATTTAACATGCATGAATAAAGAGAACTTAAGTATTATTTTGTGGATGATGAATACAAATTAATGAATAAGGAGAACTTTAATATTTTTTAGTGGGTGACTAGACCAAGTGGTTTTGTAAAAATATCTTGATGTTTTTTATTTAAAAATAAATTGTTTTTTTTTTTAATTAGAAAAATGTTATATTGTTTATTAAATTTAATTTAAAAAATCCTTATCATATATAAAAATGATAATGATTATGATAGTTATAATATTCATTTAGATTGATTTCAATATATAAGAATTTTAGAAAGGTGAGGAATTATTTGTTTTTCTTTATAATTTTATTTCAATAAATTTTAACATAAGCATTTTTAAATGTTCATAGTTTTGATGAGTTAAAAGGTATGCCCCATTTTACTATGGACCTTATGAGAGTTTGTTCTAATTTTAGCAATGTTGATTTTCTTCTTTACACTAGTTAAAAAAAGAGAGATACTTTTGATTTTCTAGAATAGGGGTGATAACCTCCTTATAGTATCTTAATTTGGCTTACAATTTATCCTTAAATTAGACATAAAATCTTTTTAATATTATATTTATTTTGCGAAGTGGCATCTTCCTTGATTCCCCAATGATTTATCCAAGACATGACATCCTTATTCCAACCCCACTTGAGCCTCAAGTGGTTTGTCTAGAGTTTGAAGAAATATGTTGATGTATATGTAACTTCGGAATGTATTTCACATATATGTATATTGTATTCCTATAGAGATGTTATTATTCCTCTATACGGAAGTGTCGTCATTTATATTGTAAGTGTTGTAACTTATACTTGATGGGTTATTAGACCACCTTGTTGGGGTCGGCCCTGTATAAGTCATGTGGGTCAAAGGGTTATTAGACCACCCTAGTGGGGGTTGGCCCAGTCAACATTATGTTAAGTGGTTAATTTGAGACCAACCTAGTTGAGTAAAGTTCAAGTCAAGTTAGTGTATAAATAGAGAGTGTGTCTCTCTCATTTTACACATTATATTCTCTCACTCACACTTGGGAGAGTGGCGCACTTGTGGAGGAGGAGACTCTGCTCCTAGGAAAAGACTATCTCTTGTATTTTGGTTATATCATTGCTCTATCTATCTCTGAGGAAGTTATTGGGGTTTTTCACCTTTATGGTTTTCCCCAAGTAAACTCTGAGTCTCTTGTGTGCTTGCATTATTGTGTCCATGGTTGATATGCTGTAGATTTGTTGTACATGTTGTTCTCTCAGTTAATATCCTAGATCAGATTGAAGTAAATTCTGAAAATTTAACATGGTATCAGAGCTAGCCTGAAAGAAGGCATGATATGGCATGTATGACACTTGTTGCACTTACGATGCTAGGGCTTGATATAGCAAAAACCAGTCATCGTAGCACTTTCGCTATAAATCTGTTTTGGAGATGTTTTTCGGATATGAAACTTTTACAGGTAGAAGATCAGATCCCCATGTACCTTGTGTCCAAAGGACAACCTCTAATTCGTTGTACTTTGTGATTTATGATCTGTACAATATAGGGTTTTTGCCTCTTCTAGATCTGAGTCAAAATCAGGTGACCTTGGGAAAAAATCCATAACTTGGGCTAGAAAGCTCCAAATGAAATTTCGTAAAAAGTGACAGCTAGTAAACAGACTGTACTATCTCAGAAAAACTTTTCAGAGGCCTAAGTTGAACCAGTGACACATGGCACGATGTACAAGTTCGCTCTCATGTATTATCCCATAAACAGGTCACGTTGCGACACTTGGCATAACTCTCTCTCAAAGAATCCAATTGAGGTTAGACCTGTCGGGATGGAAATATAACAGGTCGGGCTATCTCAGGAAAATTGTTCAGAGGCCAAAGTTGAACCAGTGAAACATGGCACGCTGTACAAGTTTGCTCTCCTGTATTATCCCATAAACAGGCCACGTTGCGACACTTGGCATAACTCTCTGTCAGAGAATCCAATTGAGGTCAGACGTGTCGGGATGGAAAAATAACAGGTCGGGCTATCTCAAGAAATTTTTTCAGACCCTGTGGATCGAAAAGTTCAGAGTTACACTAGAAACAATCAGGTACATATTTCTGTCAAAACAGAATTATTTTTTAGTACCTTCATTCATGGCTTCCAGAATTTAGGGTTTCGGATAAAGTTGGAATTTTTGTAATCAGAGACCATGGCTGAATGATACTCATCAAAATCAAAATTTAGAGACCAAGATCAGAATTTTTGGTTGGGCAGAAGGCCGGGCCTGATCAGACCCTAGTTCGGGACTTTGATCAGAAAAGTGGAAAATTAGGGCTTCTGCAAAAATGGGAATTTTTTAAATCTGTGACCACGGCTGGAAGATCCTCATAAAAATAGAAGCTTAGAGCTTTGGATCAAACCTTTTGATGGGGCAGAAGAGTGGGCTTCATCAAACCCCAGTTCGGGGTCACGTCTAGTGAATCCGGAAGTTTCAAAGGCAAAATTGAGGAGTGAAACTTTGCAGTTTTCAAATTCTGAATATACCAACTTGATCAGCTCATCAAGGCGCATATTTCTATCTTTTTGGAAGTTTGAAATTCAAAGTTTGAATTTTTGGGGTTTGTTTGACAAACCCTAATCTAGCTCCAGGTCCAGTTCTTGCAAATCAAGTGGATTGGGTTAATCTTAGAAGAAGATGGATTGGTCACCTGCATAAGTGAAGAAGTTCTTGTCTCATAGGGAGATGAGGCTAAGGCCTTCCATAAGAAGATTACAAGCAATCTTGATAGGTATGGATTACAGGTATGTTTCATGGTTAAGTTTATCATATGTTTGTCTTCATATCATTACAGTACAATCTTGATTAATTACTAGACTTGTCGTATCACCTTAATAGAAGATATTCATTGATTACGGTTTTGACACTTATGATTGTACTAATGCATTGTGATGTTGTATGAGGTTTATGTTGTTTGCTAACACAAAAGGTACACCAAGAAAGTCAAATCACGTTCTACTTCAAGAACATATGCTCATGGTTACATGAAGACAAAGATTCATCCATTGTCATGGATCACATAGAAGATCTACTTTCAAGGTATGTATAACTTTGTTCTACAATGGTTAACTTATGAGACATGCAGGTTACTAGCACAAGTCACTGAAGAGAACCAGAAGACATTATGCGGGTATGTTAGACATAACTAGCTAGCATGCTAATCCAGGTATGTTTTTCCTATATCAAGCTAGAATCCTACCTTATGTTAGGATCTTATACTGTTGTGTTGTTGATAATGATTATTCATGAAGTCATAGGTTTGAATAATCATGGTTGTATGCATATTATGTTTCTTACCATAATTGATGATATGACTAACCAGAAGAATCATGAAGGTATAGGTTTGAATAATCACGGGTTTTATGCATATTATATCTCTTATCTTGATTGATGATTCAACTAACCAGAAGAGTCTTATGATCAAATAAGAATATGTATGAGTAAAAGAAGACTTCCCTGAAACCTTGAATACTAATGTTTATTATCTGTGAATGATCATGAATATACATGTTTAAGATTATTATGTTTTGATAGTATTAAGATTATACTAATAAATGTGTGATTATGTATGAGACCTCAAGGATAACACAATGATGATACTAATAAGCATGCATAGTGATTAAGGATGGATGTAAGTTCAAGGACATGTAATCCAAGAAGCAAAGATCAAGAGGGAGCACACTCTAGTTGTTCCTGGAAGAAAGCAAAGGAGCACACTTCAGTAGTTTCTGCAAGGATGCAGATATTCAGAGGGAGTTGACCACTTCTCACAATCCACATAAGAATGGAGTTGTAGAAAAGAAGCAAAGACTGAGAGGGAGTCAACCCAATAAACAAACAAAGATAAGTATTTGAATTGTCATTACTTGCATATTTTATTGTTTAAATAATACTGTTCAATAATGTATATATTGATGTTCCTAGAATTAGGTTGTGTATTATCCATATTAGAATAGTTGCATTGATGAACAGTATACTACTAATATGCATGGGTAAGTGGCCTATGGCACTGTACAACATTCCATTGCTACTTATCTAGAATGAAACCTCTTTGCTGACATGTTGGGAGTTGTGCACACTCTTAACAATGTTCTGGTAGAGATTGGAAGGCATCTAGAAAGTTACGGGATATGGATAAATGTTGTATTGAAGCATTGGCTAAGATAATTGCATGACTGTATGACATATTTCTTTATGTGTAATAATGTGTTTGAAAACTATGAGATGTTTTCTAATCATGCAATTTAACTTGTTGTGTAGGAAAGATCGTATGCCATCACCTACAAAAGAAGAACTACAACATTTGTTCAGCAACAAAATTATCTATTGAAGATATTGAAGTTCCCAGGATATGGAAAGCATGCCATGATCCGTCGATCATGAAGAATGATGTTTGGGATGTAGTCCCAAGACCTGAAGGGAAGTCTGTTGTGACTTCCAAATGGAACTATCAGACCAAGCATGTTGCAGATGGAAGCATAGAGAAATATAAAAGTGATGAAATAGAAGATACACCAGATGGATTTCAAGACAACCTTCTTGAATGGTGTAGTCATATATGTGTGCAGAAATTGGTAGGATAGACAGCTTTCTATCCAGTTTGGGATTTACCAAGAGTAAAGCAGATTCCAACCTTTACTACAAGGTTGAGGAAGGAAATCCAGTGATACTACTTTTGTATATGGATGACCTGTTTATTATAGGTGAAGATAGATTGATTGCCGACATGCAACGGAAGCTTGCTGCCGAGTTCGAGATGAAGAACTTGGGGATGATGCACTATTTGTTTTTGGCATGGAGGTGTGGCAGAGTGCAGATGGAATCTTCCTTAGACAAGAGAAGTATGTAGTAGAGATCCTGAAGAGGTTCGGGATGATGGACTGCGAGGCTATGGCATCGAACCTGAAGCTTCTGTGTGATGCTTCATCTGAACCTATTGATGTCACTATGTATCATCAGATGATTGGGTCCTTGATGTACCTGATGAACACGAGACCAGATATTTGCTTTGCGGTGAACACATTGAGCTAGTTCCTCATGGATCCGAGGAGTGTTCACCTGGTTTCTATAAATCATGTTCTGAGGTACCTAAAGGGTACAGTGGATTATGGGCTCAAGTATGAAGCGAATCAAAAGTTTAACCTGCAGGGTTATGTTCATTCAGATTGGGTTGGTAGTGCTACAGATAGGAAGAGCACATATGGATGCAGCATCAGTATGGGATCAGGTGTGATCTCTTGGTATAGTAGGAAGCAGTCCTGTGTAGCACTGAGTACAGCTGAGGCAGAGTATGTTGCAGCCTGTTTAGCTAGTTGTGAGGCAGTATGGCTATGGAAGCTACTGTCTAAGTTATTTGATCTCCCGTTGGAGGCTATTGGTATCTTTTGTGACAACCAGAGTTGTGTGAAGCTGTCCGAGAACCCAGTGTTCCACGACAGGTCGAAACACATAGAGATTAAATATCACTATATCAGGGATATGGTACAGAGAGGAGGGGTGAAGCTCCTGTATGTTGCGACGGACGAGCAGATTGCAGATGTGTTGACGAAGCCACTAGCCAGAGTGAAGTTTGAGTACTTCAGAGAGAGGCTTGGTGTTCTTCAGATCGACCACACTTCGAGGAAGAAGTGATGGACACATTTGATGAAGCCATTCCAAGCATGTTGGAAGGAGGATCCTTCACATGGCTGTGGATGTAAGCGCTGGATGATGAGCATCGGGATGATGTTCTAGTTTCTGCTTTGTATGATCAGTTGGATCATTTATGTGTATATGTATGTACGCATCATGTTGGATGCTGGATATGATCAGTTGGATCATTTGTATGTATTTTGTATATGCATCATGTCGGATGCTTGGACCATGTATCTGTATATGTATCATGTGGATACATTGTATGATCAGGTAGATCATGTATGTTGATATGTATCATGTATTTGTATTTGTATCAGGTGGATACACTGTATGATTAGGTGGATCATGTATGATGATATGTATCAGGTAGATACTTGGTATGCATCAAGTGTATGCATTGTATGATCAGGATGATCATGATGATGAGATTCAGGATGTTTCTCCAGATGATATGTACCAGGATGGTACAAGTGATGATGATCAGTATGATCATGGGCATCAGGATGATGCCTCGTGCGATGATGATCCGTTGGATCATGAGTATCAGGTTGATACTTGGAGGTCAGAGATGATATGTGGCAGGTTGTGAAAATAGCATGTAATCACTCTTGGGAGATCTTGCCGGTCGTGCTATGGCACATAAATGTTCCCGGGGTACTCTTTTCGGTATTGCTATGTAGTATGTAATCAGTCCTCAGATATCCGATAGGTTGAGTTGTGTGCTCGTAATCAGTCCTGGGATGAGGTATTACTACGGAGACATGTAATCAGTCCTGGAGATCCGAGAGGTTGAGCTGTGTGCTCGTAATTAGTCCTGGGATGCTCTTTAGAGATCTTGCCGGTCGTGTTGTGGCACATAAATGTTCCTGGGATGCTCTTTAAAGGTTTTGTCTATCCACATGTAATCATTCCTGGAGATACGAGAGGTTGAGCTGTGTGCTCGTAATAAGTCCTAGGATGCTCTTTAGAGATCTTGTCGGTCGTGCTGCGACACATAAATGTTCTTGGGATGCTCTTTAAAGGTATTGTGGAGGAGATGCATGTAATCAGTCCTGGGAGATCTTGCCGGTCGTGCTTAGGCACATAAATGTTCCTGGGATACTCTTTTCGGTATTGCATCCACACATAAAATTAGTCCCGAGAGGCCACCTCTATCAGACCGTTCGCACAGATGATGAAGACCTGCAGGTGGTGGGCCTACATCCAGTATGAAAAAGGACTGGCTCTATAGAACTTCCTATGACGAGTAGATTCATAGATTGATTGAGATAGCAGCAGCATTGACGATGATGATGACTCGATGACGATTATCTAGTGATGATGATCCAGAGAAGAAGACTTGTGCTAAAAGACCTATGTCAAGAAATACCTTCCTAGTTAAGAGGGAGTGTTGATGTATATGTAACTTCGGAATGTATTTCACATATATGTATATTGTATTCCTATAGAGATGTTATTATTCCTCTATACAGAAGTGTCGTCATTTATATTGTAAGTGTTGTAACTTATACTTGATGGGTTATTAGATCACCTTGTTGGGTTCGGCCCTGTATAAGTCATGTGGGTCAAAGGGTTATTAGACCACCCTAGTGGGGGTCGGCTTAGTCAGCATTATGTTAAGTGGTCAAGTTGAGGCCGACGTAGTTGAGTAAAGGTCAAGTCAAGTTAGTGTATAAATAGAGAGTGTGTATCTCTCATTTTACACATTCTATTCTCTCACTCACACTAGGGAGAGTGGCGCACTTGTGGAGGAGGAGGCTCTGTTGCTAGGAGAAGACTATCTCTTGTATTCTGGTTGTATCATTGCTCTATATATCTCTGAGGAAGTTATTGGGGTTTTTCACCTTTATGGTTTTCCCCAAGTAAACTCTGTGTCTCTTGTGTGCTTGCATTATTGTGTCCATGGTTGATATGCTGTAGATTTGCTGTACATGTTGTTCTCTCAGTTAAGATCCTAGATTAGATTGAAGTAAATTTTGAAAATTTAACAAAATATTGGGAAGCATCTTGTCTTCCATGTTGTTTATCGTTCTTGTACTTTAGGTACCTAGTCATAGAAATGCTCTCAATGGGGGGATGCTTTCTTCTATGAGGAGGATATGATAGGGTGTATTGCCTTTAATTTTGAGATTATACTTGTATAAAATGTTTTTGGATTTGTTCTATTTATCATGATTCTCTAGAGATCTTGCAAACCCAAAATTCAAAACCATATAAGATAACAAGAGTGACGAGAGACTCAAAGAGCTCAAAGAGGTGTTTCTTCTTATCCCAGAGCTAAAGGTCCTTTGGCTTAAAACTATTTTCAAGTCCATGATAGGATGTGAAGAATACGAGGGATTGATTTAAGAACTTGTGGATGCGAAGGATAATGATAGGCCCTTTTATGTCCTTAGATTTCCTTTGGAGAGTCGCTTAACCCTTAATTCTGTCTTCTAAAGAAAAAAATTCTCCCTCTATAGGAAGGGTTTGAATGTTGTCCATGGCATTAGGGGATTCGTAAACATTTTTAAGGTATGAATCTCAATCCCTTAAGGAAAACATATTTTTTATTTAGATTTATGAGTTATATTTTATCCCTATTATTTCTTAAGATCTATCTTAGAGAGGTGCAAAAGATTCTCTTGTTTGTTATTTATATATGGTATATTTTTTTCTTTTTAATTAGGGTTATGTACCTTTTATCTTGTCATATTTTAAGGACTTGTTAGAAGCACCCCTAATCAATTTTCTAGCAATATTACACTATTTATCATACTAAGGGTTATCATTCTATTTTCCTTTTCACATGACACATTGATGGAGAACTTGTCAATGGAAGTAGTAAGGTTTCTCATAAAATTATGATAGAGGTCCTCAATATTATCGTTATCTAGTAGGAGATTAAATTCATTATTAAATCCTTAAAAATTGAATTTAATCATTAATAATAATTATCCTTAATACTCTTTCATCATGATTCATAACCTATTTCACCTCTATTCCTTATAACCCCAATCCCATAATCCTTATAACCACCTAACAATGTCTCATGACTAGCATAACTACCAATCCTTATCACCATAATCACCTTAACTCCTATTTGCCATAACCCCATCATTCCTAAATTATATAACCCTTAAAACCCTTGTAATATCAGAACTCAAACTCTTGTAAACCCCTAATCCCTAACACATAGAATTCATATAATCCAACCAATATAATTAGTGTCACATATTTAACCCTTAACGTTGATCAAACTTAATCCCTAACCCTTGTATCCCCTCATAATTATACACTTTATCTACTAATAACTATATACACTAACCCATGGATCTCTAAACCCATAATTTTTATAAGCCCTAACCCATTTAATCCCTAATGTCCAACCCATAACCCTTATAATCCTAAACCTTTATAACACTCATTTCTAAACCTATTACATATAACTACTTTAATCTTGTTGGTCTATTAATACTCTTTATGGGGCTGACTTGGGTTCTGTGTAGTTCCCTTTCTTTTGATCCAACAAAATCCCCTTCACTGGCCCTTTCGGCATCAACCTGCGAGCAGGCTAAAGTCTCACCCAAAGCGAAGATGGGTGGTTACAGAATTAGGTTGCTGTAACATGGTGACGCGCGGTTATGTTATGTGAGCTTGATATGCACACCTTACTCAACATCTATTTCGCAGATAGTTATTTTCATGTATCTGCACACTTCGCAGGTCTCAACAACCTACAAACTTTGTTGAATAGTTATTACTTCATTTCTATGACTACGGATTTACCATACTTAACACAACTTCGCAATGTTCATACATGCATGTCTCACTATTTAACATATCATTCACATTCACATTCATATGAAAACACACATATAAGCATAAACATTCATGAACATATAAAATAACGAAGATTTAAGCACATAACACATGTATTTACGTGGTTCACCGCCCATATGGGAGCTAGGTCCATGGGAACTGTTCTTATATTTCTTGGAAGGGGTTAAAATTTCCAGTCCGTGCACTCAGCTACAGACTCTTCTCTATTATAGATCTCTGCGCACACAACTGCAGACTCTTCTCTACAATAGATCTCTGCACACACAGCTGCAGAGTCTTCTCTACAATAGATCTCTGCGCACATAACTGCAGAGTCTTTTTCTCTCTTAGATCTCTCTCATCATAGTTCTAACATAAGTCTAACAAGATGTAACCCTTACAAGATCTCTATATTATCTAACCCTTCCTTCTACAAAATTTTCCTTTATATATATTGTGCCCTAAGGTCACATCTTTACAATAACTATGGGCCAACCACCATAGTACCCTTAAAACCAAAAATGGCATGGTTCTCCTATTGACCATGCTTTGTATTTACTTCGATGGAGGTATGTTGTCCTTTTGTGTTGCTTCCTCTAGATCTGATGCTTCTCTGGTAGTCGTAGTTCTAACCTTGCGAATCCGACGCTACAATGGCGCGTCCTTTGCACCATTATGCTTCTTTACTCTTTGCTTATGTAGCTGACATTCCGCCGATTCATTCATAAATTCTCCAACTACCTCGATGGTCCTTAGTACTTCACCTTTACTAAGGGGATAGATCCCTTTTATGCCACTTCTCTTCACTCCATACCCTGATCCCGGGGATTGCGGAGTTGTTTCTCCCAAAACTGGTCGATCTTAGGCCTCGCCTAACTTGTACCTTTGTTAGGCGTAGCCCAAGTGGAAAAATTTTCTATGGTGAAAGTACAAGTTAGGAGAGGCCTAACATCGACCAGTTTTGGGAGAAACAACTCCGCAATCCCCGGGAGCAGGGTATGGAGCGAAGAGAAGTGGCATAAAAGGGATCTATCCCCTTAGTAAAGGCGAAGTACTAAGGACCATCGAAGTAGTTGGAGCAGTTATGAGTGAAGTGGCAGACTGTCAGCTACAAAACCAAAGAGTAAAGAAGTGGAATGGTGTAGAGGATGGACCACTGTAGAGTCAGAGCCGCGTGGTCAGAATTGTGACTATTAGAGAAGTGTTAGAGCCAGAGGAAGCATCGCAAAAGGACAGCAGAGCTCCAACGAAGTAAAGACAAAGCGTGGTCAACAGGAGAACCATGACATTTTGGGTTTAAGGGTACTATGAGGTTTGTCCCATAGTTATTGTAAAGATGTGACCTTCGGGCACAATCTATATAAAGGGAAATTTTGTATAAGGAAGGGTTAGATATTGTTAGATAAGATATTGTTAGACTTATGTTAGATCTATGTTGAGAGAGATCTAAGAAATCTAAAATACTCTGTGGCTGTGTGCGAAGAGATCTATTGTAGAGAAGATTCTGTAGCTAAGTGCGCAGACTGGAACTTTTAAACCCTTCCAAGAAATATAAGAATAGTTCCCATGGATGTAGTTCCCATTTGGGAGGTGAACCACGTAAATACTTGTGTTATGTGTTTGAATCTCGGTTATATTGAATTTTTATGAATTTTTATGCTTATATATGTGTTTTCATATGAATGCGAATGAGAGTGATATGTTAAGTAGTGGAAAATGCATGTATGAACATTGCGAAGTTGTGTTAAGTATGGTCAATGCATAGTCATAGAATCAAAGTAACAACGATTCAGTGAAGTCTGTAGGTTGTTGACATCTTCGAAGTGCACAGATACCTGTTGGTCACGATTTGTGAAGTAGGTGTTGAGTAAGCTACTCACATCGGCTCGAATAAAATAACCGCGCATCACCAGGTTACAGAAACCTGATTCTATAACCACCCATCTTCGCTTCGGGTGAGACTTCAGCCTGCCCTGCAGGTTGATGCCGAAAGGGATAGTGAAGGGGATTTTGTTGGACCAAAGACAAGAAAGAACCTCACAAAACCCGGGTCAGCCCCAAGGAAAGTAGATAAAGAGAAGGAATGCCAACAAATGGTTCCATTTCCACGCTAAAGAACTGGCGATATGTGATGTTGTTATGTTATGAGACTGTGAAGAAGGAAGCACAATGAACAAGTTCCATTGCCGCGCTAAGAACTGGTAATGTGTTATGTGGTATCTGGAAAAGACAGAAATAGAGAACTAGGTAAGTCAGACAGAACTTGAGTTTGAAAAGAAAGATAACAAACATCCGCGTCTGACCACAGAACAATGGTTGCAGAGTTATATATTCACTGACCTACATCAAATTTTCTTTGCATCATTCGCTATTGAGTTGCATGAGTGGATATCAAGGATAGAAGAACGCAAAAATTGTTTCCAGGGTGGAGAACCTATAGTTTGGAATCCAGAGTTGATTCAGAGGATTAAAGGCATTGACAACCAAATTTCAAGAGCAATAGACTTTTGGTTGGATAGATTACTAGAAGGCTATGTTATAGAGTTTGTTGTGGACACGATGAAGTCCTACAACACAGCAGAAGGAGATTTCTTTGAAGGATTTAGAGGTAAGTACCTAGAAAAACTCATTTTATACATTAAGATGTTACTAGCTGAAAAAGGAGTCTCAAGAATGCAATCAAATTCCTAGGGTTTGAGTCTGTAATGTTCAGTAACACAAATAGTGACACAGGTGAAGATATTTGTATTTTAAGAAGTGGAAAAAAATATAAAGTTAACACTAGAAAGAGGTCTCATGGAATTGAACCTCGCACATTCCTATATACTGAGTTAGGAAGCGATAAAAACTCATATCAGGTTGCGTCTGATACTGAAACAGAACCTAGACGCACTAGTTATCAGCCTATTACTCTGCAGAAACTCATAGTTGAGGAAAGAAATCTTACTAGTTCGCATAACCTTGGTAGTAGTAATACTATAGGAGCGAATACTCAAAATCCGTCAAGTAGTGGTATACATTCATCATCTCAGAACACTACACCTCCTAGAAGAAGAATGGTAGACAACATTAAAATACCTATTTTTAAAGGAACTAGCCTAGAAGACCCAAAGCAACATTCGTTTCTCTATGAAGCCGTATGGAATGTTAAGCAAGTACAGGATGATGTTATAAAACAAGCTCAATTAGTTACCACATTTAGAGACAGATCTCTAACATGGTTCATGAAGTTTTTTTTTGGATAGAACAGATCGCTAGTTGATATCAAAAGTGTGCTTATTAGAGAATTCAAGAAGCCTAAGTCAGAATCTCAGTGCATCACAGAATTAAAAGAAATCAAACAGAAACCTAATGAGATTGTATGGGAGTTTGATCAAAAGTACAAAGCATTATTAGATCAAGTTAGCTTTGAAATAACACCGCAACAATATCAAGAATGGTTCATAGCTGCGATGTTTCCCCATATTAGATTACCGTTGATGCAACAGAAGGTAGCATTAAATATTGCGATGAAGCTAGAATCTTCGCCTATAGGAGAAACTAGTACATGTATGGTACAAATACAGACACAGTTAGCCAATTTGACATTACAGCTACAAGATATGAAGAAAGGAAAAGAAACCAGAGAAGAAGTTTGGTGTACAAAATGTAAAGGAGAGGGACATTCCAAGGAACACTGTCCTGTGTTCAGAGACTACATCAATAGTGGAGCACCTTACCCATTGAATCAACAATAAGGACCATGGTGTGATATTTTCCGATGTAGAGGACATCCCCCATAAGACTGTTACTTGCTTTAGAAATATGTACAGACACCAAATAATATGTACTACACATTCTGTAAGTCAGTTGGACATGATGATACTAACTGCAGAGCTTATGATATCATGATAGAAAGAAAGCATGATGTCTACAGAGTCCAAGGAGAAACACCGCATAATAATGAAAATGCTCAATATGACCAAGGCACATATAGAGGACGTGGTGGATACAAAATAAGAGGACGTAACACTGGCCAAGGACGAGGAAGAGGTCAGATTGTATGCTATAACTGTGCTCAACCAGGACATCTAACCAGAGACTGTCAGAATCCATGCACTACTTGTAAGTATTGTAAGTCATTTGACCATGTATTTGAAGCATGTCCCATTTTTCAAGGAAAAATACAAGAGAACAGACGAGAAGGACAAAACCAAAATATACAGATGATCGCAGTTGAGAAGAGGAACAAGGATCGCAACATTCATTTTGTGATGTGAAGTGGAACTGTGACATGGGATGACAAAAAAAATGAACTTTCGACTTCCGAAGATCATATAAACAGACCAAAGCCTACTGATGGGCCTTGGGTAAGAAAAGAAACTGGAAAAATGCCTGTAATTAACCCCGACCAATAGAAAAAGGCATTCATGGAAGCAAGAAAAAACTTTCAGAATGTGGAACCTTCGACCATAAGAACCCAGTTGCAAAATGAACAAACACCGATACTGGATATGCTGATCTCGTATGATGGATCGAGAACTTCGCTAGATCAGATAAGTCCTGTAATGCAGTTCTTACAGAGCTGCATAAAGTTGCTAAGACATAGAAACGCCTTAGTAGAACTATAGAACCTATTGGGAAATTACGAACAACATAATATAGTAAATGATGCACATAGAGCAGTTCATCATATCAAGAACCATAGAAGGACAGGAAGAGAAATAAGGCTAAATGCGCAGATTGGAGATTATGAAATGAACCACATCATTCTCGACCTAGGCTCAGAGGTGAATGTCCTAAAAAAACAAACATGGGAATAGATGGGGGAAAGCCAAAGTTATCATGGTCACCTATATAGTTGAGGTTAGATAATCAGCAAAAGGTTATACCTTTTGGGAGATTATCAAGTGTTCTTGTAGAAATTGATGGAGTACAAAGTAAAGCATACTTTGAGGTTATCGAGATCATAGATGAAATCAATCCTTATACTGCATTATTGGGGATTGACTAGGAAATTGACAACCTCGCTATCATCAATCTCAAGAAAAAACAAATGATATTTGAAGGACCAGATATCAGGGTCATCGCATCCCTGGATCCTTCACAAGGACCTAGATATATTGAACTAGTTTGAGAAGAATGTAGAGCCCAAGAACTTGATAATATCTACAATATGACAGTGAATCAAGCATATTACACTAATCCTACGGATGATGGAACATTAAGTTGGAGATGTGATAGTTCATGCATATCAGAATCAAACACAGGAATGGAGAACTGGTAGAGTCGAATGCATGAAGTATCCGCAAGGCGATGTGCGAAGATCATAAAGTCACTACATTGGATTGGAACAGAGGTAAGTCCAATTCCTACTTATTATGGTTTAGGAAATATCCACGCATTTCTTCATGAATATCTAGTATCAGTTCCAGGAGAACATAAGTTAGTCGCTCTAGATATAGCATTGCGAGCTACACTTGCTAGATGGTGGGCTGCGCATAAGCAGAACCTGAACACATGGAAAGAATGTCAACACATGATGGAAATTAGATTTGCAGAACATAATGAGATAGCACAATCAAAATATAATGGACAGACTGATCCCAGAGATCATATAGATCTTTGCTTGAAAGCTTGGATACATACACCTAAGAAAGAATGGGTTCACATGTTTATACACACATTGGATCAAATACCAAAGGATTGGTATACAGAAATAGAACTTCACAGAGGCACAATAGACTGTCACATACTGAAAACTAAATTTCAATCCACTTTTAGTTTTGAGGATGATTTTTTGAGTATCAGTGAGGCTCTGCAGGTCATTAAAAAGAATATATTCAATGATACCCCGTTACCAATATATAAACAACCAGATTGGGCAATACAATTTGAACATGCCCTTGAATGTTATAACTTCGCATTAGATGAAGATGAAGATTAAGATCGTCGCGATGTGCATATACTTGAGTCAGAAGGAGAACGCAATGTTGAGGGGCATGATTTAGAAATTCCAGATTTGAGTAGTCTTGTGAAGACCAGAAAGATCAACATTGGTACTGAGAATGAACCAAAGTTTGCTTCTATTGGGGATTATTGGGATGAAGAAACAATAGGATAGATTGCAGACCTATTGCGCGAATATCAATATTTATTTCCTACCAAGTTTTCTAAAATGAAAGGAATTTTAGGTGACTTGGGATTTATGAAAATACCTCTCAAGCCATATGTGAAGCCTATTAAGCAAATACCTTATATATTGAATCTTAGATATAAAGAAAGGGTTAAAACATAAATTGATAAGATGCTTGACACAAGAATTATTGAACTAGTAGAGGAATCAGAATGGATAATTCCTATGGTAATTCAGGATAAGAAAGCTAAAGGTGAAATCAGAATCTGTGTGGACCTCAGAAAATTGAACGATGCATCTTTGCATGACCCATTTCCTACTCCATTCATAGACGAAGTGCTAGATAACGTAGGTGGACAAAAGGCATACTCATTCACTGATGTATTTTTTGGATATCATCATATCATAATTGCTATAGAAGACAGACATAAGACCACATTTGCTACTGAATGGGGATCATATCAGTACACAGTTATGCCCTTTGGATTGAAAAATGCACCTGCTATTTTTTCAAGAGTTGTTGTAGCTGCATTTAAAGATTATATTCATAAGTTCTTAGAAGTCTAGTTTGATGACTGGACAATATTTGGTCTACTGAAGAACCATTACGTGAATTTAAGAATGATGTTAGCAAGGTGTAAACAATACTAGATTTCCTTGAATTTGAAGAAGAGTGTCTTCTGTGTTCCCTATGGAATTCTATTGGGACATATAGTATGCAAGAAAGGATTAATGGTCGACCCAACAAAGATCGCAATCATTGTAAATATTCCAACACCTAACTCTGTGAAGCAGTTACGCACTACATTGGGGCATACATGATACTATAGAAATTTTATCAAAGGATATGCGCAGATCACTACGCCTATGGAGAAATTGTTGAAGAAAGAAGTTAATTACACATGGACTGAATATTTCCAAAAAGGATTGGACACACTGAAAGAGAAAATGGTTACAACTCCTATTCTAGTCTTTCCTAAATGGAATAAACCATTTCATGTACACGTAGATGCTTCATCTATAGAACTTGGCATTGTACTAGCTCAACCAGGTGAGGGATGCATCGATCATCCCATTGCATTTTCAAGCAGAAAGCTATCTTCAACAGAAAAAATAATTATACCACGACAGGAAGGGAAGGCTTAGCGATGGTATACACATTGCAGAAGTTTAGACCATTTCTGCATGTTTATTGACCATTCAACTTTGAAGTACTTGGTTAATAAACCAGTGTTAGGGGGAAGAATATGCAACTGGTTGTTACTATTTCAAGAATATGAATTTGAAATCATAGTGAAACCAAGAATATTGAATGTAGGACCTGACCATCTGTCACACATTGAGTTAGGTGAAGAACCGAGTAATCTGGAGGATAGTCTACTAGATGCAAAGTTGTTTGTTATCCATATAGCAGATGAATACTTCATAGATATCATAGAATATCTGACTACAAGAGTAGCACCTATAGAGTTTACTACGCAACAGAAGAAACAATTAGGGGTAAGAGCAGCTGTCTTTACCATAATTGCTGGACAATTGTATAAATTAGGACCATATGAAGTATTGCGAAGACATGTGATAGAACAAAAAATACCTACTATACTAGCTGAAGCACATTCAGGTGTATTTGGAGGACATTACGCAGGAAGAGCTACTACGTAGAAAATTTTGAGATCAGGACTATGGTGGCCTAGAACACACAAAGACTCAAAAAAACATTGCCGGAAGTACAATGTATGCCAAATAATAGGAAATCCATCTCGTCTAGATGAGATGCCATTGATGCCACAACTGACACTTCAAGCCTTTGATAAATGGGATATTGACTTCAAGGACCTATTAACCCACCAGGAAAGTGAACTAGATCAAGGTATATCATCACAGCTACAGATTATTTAAGAAGATGGGCAGAAGCAAAACCAGTGAAGGACTGTAGTGCAGTTACCGCCGCGTAGTTCATCTTTGAGAATATTTTGACAAGATTTGGTTGTCCAAATATTTTAATGAGTGATCAGGGAACCCATTTTCTGAATAGAACTATTGCAGCCTTGACATAAGAATTTCAGATCTACCATCAGAAGAGCACACTATATGATCCACAGGCTAATGGCACTGTAGAATCATTTAATAAAGTACTGGAAAATGCGCTGACCAAAGTATGCAACACAAAAAGGGATGATTGGGATCTAAGAATATCAGCAGTATTATGGGAATATAGAACAACTTGTAAGTAGTTGATAGGTCGTACACCTTTCAAATTAGCATATGGACAGGAAGCTATCATGCCCATGGAATACATAGTAACAAGTTTGAGAATTGCAGCATTTACAGATATGGCAGATGAGCATACAATGCAAGAAAGACTACTACACTTAGTTGGATTGGAGGAAGATCGCTTCATTGCAGGTTTTCACCAACAGGTGCAGAAAAACAGAGAAAAATCATGGCATGATAAACACATTAAGACTAATTTTTTCTAGGTAGGAGACCTTGTCCTCCGTTATGATAGAAAATTTATGAAAATTTCTTGAAAATTCAAAATGCATTGGTTAGGACCATATATTGTGAAGCATGTCACTAGTGGTGGTGCAGTTCAGTTAGCCACGCTTGTTGGAGAAAATTTGAAAGGACTTGTTAATGGGAGTAGACTAAAGCCTTACAAAGATGGCCCTAGTCTTCCAGATATCAGTTAAGCAATGCAATACAATTTTAAGTGTCAAGTGCAGTTGAAATTGGACACTAAAAATTAAAGAATAAAGATTCTGCACACAGTTTTGGGTAAAATGTGAAGTTTTCACAAAAATGGAAGTTGTGCTGCGAAGAACAGATATCAAGATGAGTTGCGAAGTAAGAGAGGAATCATGCTTTGAAGTTAACATCCATGAGAGGAAAATGCGCAGTGAACCTCGCAATTCACATATCCACTAGCAAACTAAAAGATAAATGCGCAGTGAACCTCGCAATTCACATACCCGCTAGAAAAGTAAAATAGAAATGTGCAATGAACCTCACAGTTCACATGACTACTAGTGAAGTAAAGGAAAACTAGTCGTTACAGTTTTTGCTCGGAAAGTAGCCATTATACAGTAATTTTTGAAACCAGACGTTTCCGCAATTAAGGCATATTCATTCGTTGAAGACACATTCAATGAAGGCAAAGGACCAAGATCTACACAAGATTTGGCCAACGGACATAGCATTTAATGCTAAGTTAGTCGTTTTTGGAACGCCTTAGTACAGAAGTGCCTTAAAATAGTAAAGACCGTTTACTTACTGGTTTTACCGTAAATTTTCATTTTTATTGCCTGTAAATTTCCAAGTGTTTACCAGTCGAAAGCAATAGTTATCCAATAGTATTTGTATGAGAAGTAAACATTAGAATACATTTTGGGTGATTTCAGACATTCTGGTCTGGGAGCAGTTATAAAGACTCCCATAAAACAAGTAGTCCCAAAACGGGGTGGTTCATCTAGAAACTCACCGAGGAATCAACCACAACAGAAGCAGAAAGACAAGAAGAAGGCCACTAAACAGGAAAAGCTGAAGGCTGCGATTGGGCCGTAGCCATTTCCACCAATACTGTCTCAAGGGAGACCCATCCTGCTTATTCTAGAATACATCTCTCCAAGGAAACAAGATGCGCCAGAGGTGCTCCTCATGAAGAATCCTATTTATGAGAAGCCCATGCCGCTAATGTCAAGCCATGTGCGGATCAAGGACAAATTTCTCGGTAGAATACCAAAGTGAAAATTCTCAGACCATGACTTGCTCCAGGATGCCAAATTTCCACAATTCCAAGAAGATCAATACATGTGCAGAAGGTATGATGAAGCTACCAAGCATTCCACCATTCACCCGCAAGACTGGATTGCACCATTGCAGCCATCAGGGTTGTTGAACCTACTGCGCATTCCACATTTTGATCGGAGTCCAGAACTTACAGCAGTGGTGTACACACTACTTTCATGCACGCACTAGGGATACTTGTGGTTATACCACAAGATAGACATTAACATCGATCTCATCTATTGGATCACGCATTTGTGTAAACAAGGTGTTGATCCTACACTTGAGTTCAGTGGGAAAAACAAGGATAAAGAGCTGGCTGCAAGGATGAAGAGTGAATTTGGGATAACCAAAGGAATCTGTGGTTATACAACCGACAGGGTCAAAGATCAAGCCACGTGGTTTACATTCCATATCCTTGCAAGAAATATCCTGAGGAAATGCAGACCGAATGAGGTACCAGCTGCTGCAATATCCTTAGCTGTGAATAATAAGGATGGATTTCAGTTCAATTGGGAAAGCTATCTGCTGAATGAATTCTTAGAAGACATCTGTGAGACATAAGAAAATGAAGTTCAGTTCCACTATAGTTGGTTGCTAGTACTGGTCACCTTTGTAGGATTGAAGGAGCCTCGCTATTAGCAGAATGTTATGGTATACGTTGGAGACTGCAGAGGACCGAGGTTTGCGAACATGTGGGAAAACACAAAGCCAGATCGACAAAGGGTAAACAACATATAGTTTCTTACTTACTATGAGCAGTTATGCAAATTCATTCAGAAGACTTCATGTATCACTAAGGAAGTGACAGCTCGCTACATCCGGAAGATGACTTTCAAAGTCGTATTTCACTCCATTTACATCCAGCTGCGAGTATAGATCACGCATCCTCAATGGTTTGAAGGTCTATATCAATTAGAGGCACATAAAATTGATCTGATTATGGAATACTGGCCACCAGAATAAAAGGTTGATGCGCTAGCCACATTGATCACCACTTCAGAAGAAAGAAAATCTAGATATCCACAAGACCAAGGTAATGATACAACAAGCACGCAGAACCCAGAACCAAGTCAAGGTGCAGAACAGCAACAAGCTGCTAGCTTTTCAACAGGTGAGAAAAGAAAAAAAACCGATACAACTATTCCAGAAGGAATGCATAGGAAGAAACAGAAAGCTACTAAGCTTCCATTCGATGCACAGAGTCATGATGATGACTATGATTGCATTGCAGCCAGAGTGTCAAAGCATATTGAAGAAACACTTGCATTGAAGGAAAGCAAGAAAGAAGCAATGAAAACAGGCATGATGGAGAGCCTTGCAGAACTGAAGAGTCTGGTTGCAAGGGTTGAAAAAGTCCAATGAGACTTGCTGAAAGAACCAGATTCTGATGATCGGTCAGGAGAATCAAGCCAAAGGAAGAGAAAGGAACATGCCTTAACAATGAGACCTCGGCTAGTCAGAATTGAGCCGATGAACGTCATATTTACAACTGATGAGCTCACTGAAGGTGAGAAGCAGCTTGCACACCTCGATATTAATGTTGGGATGTTTCCCATCGAGGGATTACATAATCTGCATCTGTAGATTGTGGAAGAAATAAGAGATAGAGACATATTCTCTTATAACCAGCATCTGAAGCTGGAGGAGAGCTACAAGGACCTAAAGGATGAATGCGACCTAAAAACTAAGGAGCTCGAATATGCGTAGGAGAAGGAGAAGAAGTTGATGAAGGTCGTTTCTGAAGTCTGTGAAAAGATCCTAGACTTCTCAGAAGAGCCTAAGGTAGAAGCCACTATTTTGAGGATTGGTGTCATCGTAGACAATCTCAAAGCCAAGATGGAAAACATGGAGCCTGGATATAAGGGGCAGATTGCTGATTTAGAAACCCGACAACAATTTGGCACCTCACAACAAGATAAAGAATCAAGAATTGAATACTTGAAGGCCTCCACTAAAAACATCTCCACAAAAGTGGAGAGGTGTCAAGATCTACTTAATGAAATTACCAAGGTATGGGCTATTCTGCAGGAAGAACCTAAGTTGCAGAAAATCCAAGATGAGGTACAACAATAACAAAAAGATCTTGATTATGTGAACATGGCTATGAAGGATCTGCCACCAAGGCAAAGAATCCAGATGTTCGCAGAGAAGAAGGAACTTCAGAAGGAGATGGAAGCGTTAAGGGCGAGGGAAGTTGGAACTTCATCGAAGTTGCAGCCAATGCAGGAAGAGGAGCTTTCACTTTCTGAAGAAATTGAGCAGAAGTTTCAAGAACTCTAGACAACAGAGGACATTGTGAAGGAGAAAATTATAGAACCCATCTCGGAGGAGATGCTCGAAACAATTAAGGAGTTTGAGCAAGAATTCAAGGACACAGTTGCGAAGTTAAGTGCAACTTTTCAGAAGTTCGTTGCGAAATCAAACATCTCAGAGGATGCATAGTTGGAACATCCCAGTCAGAGTGGCTCAGGGGCGAGCCACGAGTAAGTGTTAGGGGCTTGTTGGGAGCATCCCAAGTGGAAGAAGTTTTGATGGAAAAAGTACAAGTTAGGAGAGGCCTAACATCGACCAATTTTGGGAGAAAGAACTCTGCAATTCCCACGACCAGGGTATAAAGTGAATCGAAGTGGTAGATAAGGATCTGTCCCATTAGTAAATTCTAAGTACTAAGGACCATCAAAGTAGTTGGATTAGTTATGAATGAAGTAGCGGACTGTCAGCTACAAAATCAAATAGTAAATAAGCAGAATGGTGCAGAGGATGCACCACTGTAGCGTTAGAGACACACGATCAGAACTGTGACTGTCATAGAAGTGTCAAAGCTAGAGGAAGCAACACAAAAGGACATCAGAGCTCCAACGAAGTAAATACAAAGCATGGTCAATAGGAGAACCATGCCATTTTGGGTTTAAGGGTACTATGGGGGTTGGCCCACAGTTATTGTAAAGATGTGACCTTTGGATACAATCTATATAGAGGGAGATTTTGTATAAGGAAGGGTTATATTTTGTTAGATAAGATATTGTTAGACTTATGTTAGATCTATGCTGAGAGAGATCTAAGAAAGGAAAAATACTCTGCAGCTGTGTGCGCAGAGATATATTGTAGAGAAGAGTCTGCAGCTGAGTGCGCAAACTAGAACTGTTAAACCCTTCCAAGAAATATAAGAATAGTTCCTGTGGACGCAGTTCCCATTTGGGGGGTGAACCACGTAAATACTCGTGTTATGTGTTTGAATCTATGTTATATTGAATTTTTATGAATTTTTATGCTTATATATGTGTTTTCATATGAATGCAAATGAGAGTGATATGTTAAGTAGTGGAAAATGCATGTATGAACATTGCGAAGTTGTGTCAAGTATGGTAAATACGTAGTCATAGAAGCAAAGTAACAACGATTCAGTGAAGTCTGTAGGTTGTTGAGATCTGCGAAGTGTGCAAATACCTGTTGGTCACGATCTGCGAAGTAGTGGTTGAGTAACTTGTGCACATCGGATTGCATAACATAACCGCACATCACCAGGTTACAGAAACCTGATTCTGTAACCACCCATCTTCGCTTCAAGTGAGACTTCAACCTTCCCCGCAGGTTGATTCCTAAAGAGCTAGTGAAGGGGATTTTGTTGGACCAAATACTAGAAATAACCTCATAGAACCCATGTCAGCCCCAAGGAAAGTAGATAAAGAGAAGGAAATCCAACAACCTTCGCCATCAAAACTTCTTCTACTTGGGCTGCGCCAAACAAGCCCCTAACACTTACTCATGGATCGCCCCTGAGTCACTTTGACTAAGATGTTTCAACTGTGCATCCTATGAGATGTTTGATTTTGAAGCGAACTCCTAAAAAGTTACACTCAACTTCACAACTGTGTCCTTGGATTCTTGCTCAAACTCCTTAATTGTTTCGAGCATCTCCTTTGAGATGGGTTCTAGAAGTTGCTCCTTCACAGTGTTCTCTGTTGTCTGGAGTTCTTGCAACTTCTACTCAATTTCTTCAGAAATTGCAAGCGCCTCTTTCTGCATTGGTTGTAAATTTGATGAATTTTTAGCTTCCTTCACCCTTAACGCTTCCATCTCCTTCTGAATTTCTTTCTTCTCTACGAACTTCTGGATCTGTTGCCTTGGTGGAAAATCCTTCATAGCCATGCTCATAGAGTTAAGATATTTTTGTCATTGTTGTACCCCATCCTGAATTTTATGTAACTCAGGTTCTTCCTGTAGCATATCACATTCCTTGGTAATTTCATCAAGTAGGTCTTGACATCTCGCCACTTTTGCGGAGATGTTTCCCGTGGAAGCATTCAATTCTTCGGCTCTTGCTTCTTTATCCTGTTGCGAGGTGCCATATTGTTGTTGGGATTCTAAATAAGAAATATTCTCCTTGTATCCAATCTCCATATTTTCCATTTTAGCCTTCAGATTGTCTACTGCGGCACCAATCCTTAAAATAGTGGCTTCTACCTCAGGCTCTTCTGGGCAGTCTGGGATCTTTGCACAGACTTTGGCAACAACTTTCTTCAACTTCTTCTTCTTTTCTTGCGCATATGCTAACTCCTTGGTATTTAGTGCACATTCATCCTTTAGGTCCTTGTATATTTGTAGCTAGGGTTTTCACCCTAGCTTGTGCAAATGAGCACCTACTAAGGAGAAGGGACTCCTTAGTAGCAGTTCAATAAACAGTGATTAAAAGACAATACATTGAAATGGAAATTATTCTAAACATGTGCATGAAACATAAGAGACAAGAAATAATAAATGGTTTTATTTTGTATTGAAATTTTACCTCAAGTGTAGAGGTTGGTGAAGTTCTTGCAATGATCCAAGAGGGTTGCTCCAAACTCCAACTTTGTTCATTCTCTTTCTCCAATGGTGGAAATGGGCCAAAAGGGGCTCTCAATGGTGAAAGTAGCTCAAGGGTGAGCTAGGGTTTCAAGAGATATTTTGGCAGAGTAAGGGTATACTTGATTGTGGATATGAAATGAGGGGTCTCCGTCACCTATTTATAAGATTTTGGTGGTGGAGTGTTGGCCCATGGTTTTGGGAACCATATGGTTTAGATCAGCTGTATAGGGTTTCTTCCTCCTTTTTCCTCTTTTTCCTCATTATTTTATATTTTTTATTCCCTTTTTAGAGGGTTTTTGCTATTTTGGATATTTTTGGAGGGAAAAGGGGGTTTTTAGCCTTTTTGAGGCTTTTTTGATGGTTTTGTGGCCTTTTGGAGGCATTTTGGGCCTTTTGGAGGCTTTTTAATGGGATTTGAGGGTTTTGAAGGCAAATATGGTAGGAAATATGGACAAATGAGTCATGTAATGGGGTAGATGAGGTAGTGAGCACTTTTTGGGTGTTAACAGATTGCCCCCTGATGTGTGAGGGCAGGAGCTCATCGTATGGCCGATAGACATCATAAGTCTTTTAATGGTTTTCCTGGGGTGTGGAGAAGAGAAGAAACAAACTGGAGCCCAAAACAACGGTCCCGAACAAACTGCAAAAACTAAAAGTACATAACCTCAATAATGGATGAGGAATAATCTTATCATATGGATGAGGCGGGCATTCCCATGCTCATATCAAGATATAGAACAATAATAACAATGGGGTCCAAAATATGGGGACCTGACATATACATGGCCTCAAATAATGAATGAGGAAGAATCTCAATATATGGACGAGGCGGGCATACCCACGCTCATATCAAGATACATAAAAAATAACAGTGAGGCCCGAAAAAGGGGACCCATAGGATACAGAGAGAACCACTGTGTACATCATATGGGTCCAGAGGGGACACAAATCCGGGACATACCGCTGGGATGACCATGTATGAGCTGAAGAACGGATACACTGGAATGAAAACAGTGCTACTGGGTGTGGTACCAAAGGAACTGATGAGCTGCTGGATCATAGTGACAAGGGGTCACACTCTCAATGGTACACTGAACTGGAACTAAACTAGGTACTCAAGGAAGCATATAACTGGATGGCTTCCGAATACAATCGCCAACGCAACCCGGACATCCATGGGAACATATAAATGGGCGTTCCGAAGTGACTCATCAATGTGCTAGAGTCGGGGGAGATCCGGGGTCTTCGACGAATAACTGAAGGGATATAAACCCTGTGAGATTCTCAACGATGCGATCAAGGTGTTGAAGTCAAGCATGTGAGAAACAACCACTCAGAGAGGCAATGATGACTCCTCTCAAAATGGTCCGTAGGTACTCACCACTGATGGTGATGGGTCCAAGGCGCAGGGACCTCTGGGTCTATCCTCTGGAATAGAGGGGCTGTCTTTGACAGAGGGAGACCTACAACTATCAAGGCAATGATGTTTCCTTGACAGGAGCGCGAGGTGGAGAACCAAAATGTGAGAGTACTGATGGTAGGACTGAAAAACTGTGGGGGATAACTGGCAAGTAGAGTGGGTGGACTCAAACTTCCTTTGTTCAGAGTATGATGGCGGGGACGATCGGGAAACATATGAAACTGACTGATGGGAAAGGGATCATAGCTGTAATGGATCAAGGATAGTGACTGGGATGAGGGATACTCAAGCTGGTGTAAAATGGCAGGAGACTGCAGACTACTCTGAACAAAGGCGACCTGATTGGGGGTGCTGCCGAGATGATCGATCATAGTGCCTAGAGGCACGGAGGGACTTCTTCATGGGTTAAGGAACTAGAAGAAGTGGGTAAAAAATGGTACTGTCGTGTGGATTTATACGAGCCCAGGACAGTTCATGCTCATGATTGCTTTCAATTTTAAGGAGTCTGAAAGCGATAAGAAGACTCTGAAATAATGGAATGGTACTGTCGTGTGGATTTGTACGAGCCCAGGACAGTTCATGCTCGTGGTTGCTTTCAATTTTAGAGAGTCTAAAAGCGATAAGAAGACTCCAGGGGGTTGCTTTTTCATGTGTTAGTCTCCAAGGCCCAAAGAAGCATAAAATGATGCAATGAAGAACTCTTCTAGCCGGTGTGACTAGAGTATTCCTTTTTCGTAAGTAGTCTACCAGGTCCGAAAAATGGTTAAACTTATACCAGATAGATGCCCTTTCAAGTACTTTAACGAGCATGAAAGGAAGCAAGATTGCTCGGCGATCTTTTCATTGTTTTAGGAGTCAGAAAAGAGCTTAACAGAAACTCCCTAAGTGTTGTTTTCGTAAAGAACTTGTCCGGCCCAAAAAAGGGATAAAATTATACCGAACAAAAGGAATGGCCATGCAAGGAGGAAGTGCTCAATCAAGGAACATTTATGATGACCAAGAACGAGGTTAGGGGGGAACACTGGTGGGCCTCCTTGTGGGTTAATGAATGGTGGCAAAATAATGAAATAGTTGCAGTATGACAGGAGTGAATGGCTGATGTAAAAATGTGGAACAATTCGATGGCGGCCGATGTGGTGCGCAAACCGAGGCAGCAAGGTGTCGGGACATAATGTTGAAACTGTACCAGGTGAGAGCGAGAAATAATCTCAAGCATCATCATGAGCTCGGAAAAATGAATCCGACGATATAAAAAGTGTCAAAAACGGGGTAACGGCCGATGTGGCACCCAAACCGAGGCAACGGGGGGCGTTTTGGAAAAAATACCCAAAAAATATGGGAGTGAGAGTGAGAAATGATCTCAAGCATCATCACGGGCTCGAAAAAATGAATTCGATGATATAAAGTATATCAAAAATGGGCTACGGCCGATGTGGCACGCAAACCGGGGCGACAAGGTGTCGGGACACAATGTTGATATTGGTCCTAGTGAGAGCGAGAAATGATCTCAAGCATCATCACGAGCACAAAAATATGAATCCGACAGTGCGAATGGCGCGAAAAATGGAGGTCATAAGGACTCCGGAATGGTCAAAGAAAAATAACTAGGTTAAAAATGGTTGCAAATAAAGGTGAGCCCACCAAGCCAAGGATGCAATGGTGGGGAGAAATGATGATCTGCGGGGGTGAAATACTATGCATATAGAATCAAATCATATATACAAATGACATGTGACCTCAAAAATGGTTGAGATCACAAATGTGAAAAAGTGAGTAGGGTTAATGACCTGCCCCCATGCTATGTGCATGGGGTTTGTGATTGTGGATCACATATGTGTTGGTTTGAACGACGGGTTTATTGACATGCTGAGATAAATGTGATGGGGTAGGGTCAAAATGATTGATCATGCCCCCTATCCCAGGGTCGAGGTAATCTATTATGTCCCTTAACTCAGAGGTGTCAAGGTGGTGCTCTATGATAGCAGGGTCAAGACCAGGCATTTCGGTGTAGGACCAGGCAAAGACATCACAGAACTCTTGGAAAAGTTTTTTGTATTCTCCAATCTCATGCTCACTGCAGGAGGCTCCTAAAGTGATGAGTTTAGGGGCAGCTCCTGGGGTCGAGATATCGATGTGGATAATGGGAGAGATGTTGGCCATATTGCCTTCCTCAAAGGCCTCCGGAGCAGGAATAGGATCCTTAAACTAGTCGACTCTGGTGGGAAGGAAATCTTTGGACTCAACCACAAATTGGGTAGCTATGGTGGAGGAGGAATCTTCTGGGAGGAAATACGAACGATGGTGCATGTCGTCCCAGGGACAATCCGGGGTAGTAAGAGCCTCAAGAATCTCCTCATCATTGCGGAAAGTTTGAGTTGTCAAATCGGTTGATGAGGGAGTCGTAGTCGAAGAGATCATATAAATGGTATTAATCTCTCTGGATGGGGATGATACCGGGGGGTGGATCTCCTCAATTATGGGGGGTGCCGTCTCAAGGTCCAAATTATTCATCTCGTAGAGAGCTTCTCTATAATCTGGGAGATCAGGACAATGATGTGAGTAGTGGCCATAAACACTGCATATGGCACAAGGGTGGTTGGTGCGTAGCGATTTATCACGAGGCTTGGGGGTTGGGTCGAGTTCGACAACCGGGATGTTGGGTTCATCGTCAAGCATCTGCATGTGTTCCTGTAATGCAGGTAACTGTGGACATTGGTGAGTCAGATGACCTAACTCATCGCACAACGAGCATTTGGGGGGAGCACGAAAAACCGGAGGGGGTTTAACTGTCTTGGGAGGAGGTACAGCAGTGTATGGTTGTGGGCCTCTGCCCCCAGTGTGCTTGAAAAGAGGGGGGGGATTCATAGAGGATGAAGGGGTAGTGACACCGGGAGGTGGTTGACTAGTATTAGCCATGGGTTGCACCGGTTGTAGGACGACGTTTGGTGTCAGCGGGGGAGTGGGGGGCGAAAGATACCACACGGGTAATCCCAAGGTTAACCCAAGGAGGCTAAGGGTAGCCATAACTGGGGCTCTTACTACTCCCGAGGGAGGGACTAGGAAGGGGATTGTGTGGATGGGTGTAACACCAATGTGGCTAGGTACCAATGGTGGTTTGGGAAACAAGGGCGGTTGATTGTTAGGTGTTTGTGTATTATGGGAAAGGGTACATAAGTCAGATACTTCGGGTGCAAATGACGGTGGAGGAATGGATAGGAAGGTGGATGTCATCGGTGGATCTGAGTAAACTCCAGGTCCCAAGGAGGAAACAAACGAGGTAGCGGCACCAGTAACAGGTTGTTCAACCATGGGGAGAACATTTTCGGGTGCAACGGGGGCATTTGGATCGTAGTAGATGAGTTGGTTGACCTTGACCACGCGTCCATCATGGGGGAACATCATGGTACGAAAAATGGAGGAGGTAACCGCCTTCATGGCATACATGTAGCTGCGGCCAAGTAAGAGGTTATAATCGAGTTGGGCATTGATGACCTCTATGTCAATGAGAATGGTTTTACTAGCCAGCTGGATGGGGACGTTAGCTAATAGGCCTTGGGGTTGAGCCGAACGGTCGTCGTAGGCTCGCAACGCAGTAGTGGACTGCTGAAGAGTAGGGGATCCCAACTTTTGCCAAATGAATGTGGACATGATGCATGTAGAGGCGCATTCATCGATGATGCACCGATGGATGACAAGATTCCGAACGGAATCAAAAACTTGGAATGCTAAAGTGGAAGGCAGGCGTGGTTCGGAGTGGTCCAAATCGAATGCCATCAGTTGTGAATCATTTGGGTCAATAGCACCAATGGAGGAGAGCAAAGTCTTGCGCTGTGAAGGACAATTTTTCAAGACTTCCAACGCAGACATGGCTGCGGGAGACTGGGCTAAGTCATCTACAATGTTGTAATTTGATGCAGCGTGAGCATTGGGATTATTATTGATTCGACGAAGTGGGAAACGAGGTGCTTTGGAAGCACCATCGAGGGGAGCCAGAGGTATACGTAATGTCTGATCGGTGGGATGAGCATTGGTGTTTTTGTCGGAGGGAGGGGCTTCAGAGGTGGAGCCATACTGGTTCCGACGGGTTTGGAGGTTTACATCAGCGGATGACATCATCAATAAGTGGTGAGTACCTGAGTCGAACATGGGTTGGTCATCAGGGGCATAAGTGATCTGTTGTTGTGGTGGCGCGTTGCCTTGAGGGGGAGCCAACGGCTGAGTGTTCACTACGCCTTGGGTTGGTAAGGGGTTTTGTAGTACCAAAAAAGGCTGCTGAGGGGGTGGGGGGTTGGGCGGCACTTGAGGAGCTGTATGCCCTTAGCGATGGGCATCATCAACCCAGAGTTGCCGAGCTCGTTCTAAATGTGGGCAAGCATGTGTGTAGTGGCCATAGACCCCGCAAATAGAACAAGGATGGTTAGTTCGCAAGTTGGGGTTTTTGGCCTGCTTGGGTGGCCGATCAGGGTTTTGGTTGGCAGGTGTCGCATTATTGTTGTCTGGGGGATTGGGAGGTTGACCACCTTGGTCTAGAGGAGGGTTGTTCCCACGGTTATGGCCTTTGCCATGGTTTTGCTGGCCCTATTGGCGCTGGTTTTTTTGGTTTTGTTGCTGATTTTGTTGGGCATATACTTGCCCTTGGGCAGCAGGTGGATTCTGGGGTTGTGCAGGTGCGGGAGCAGGATGCGGTGGATAATACGTAGGTGGAGGCTGCATAGGTGCTGAACCTTGTGGGGGTTGCTGATATGTCTATGGAGCGGGTTGTGGGTTGGCCGCAGGGGCTTCCTGTGGTGGGTAATAAGCAGGTGGGCTTGAGAGGTCACAGGAGCTGGTGCAGCCTGTGGATGGTAATACGGCTGAGGTGCGACCGGGGGGGCATAGGCGGGGGATGCGTGCCCAAAGAACTGAGGTGGACATGAGGGTCCATGGGAATGGTGGTGATGTACCATGGGAGCATACGAATTGGTAGCTCTGGACTGTGATGTAGCCCGTGAAAGGTCGGGGCCATGGTTGGGACGTGCTATGGAAAAGGGTTGGGGATGCGAGGCGACACGACCAATGATGCCGTCTGTGGCGTGGGATGCCCCCAGCGCATCGTGCTGGGAGGAATCGCCGCGAGGGGCGTCAGGTATAATGGTATAGAGTTAACCCGACTGGGCGTAAATGAGGTCAAATTGCTGGGCTTTGAGGATGGCCTCTTCTTCAGACTGGGGTCGTTCGGATGCCACATCCTTGGCAATGACAGGAAGGAGGGATTTTAGGAACCAATCTAGGAAGATACGGTCGTCTAACTTGATTTTGCAGAGGCTTCGGCGTCGACGCCACTCATGAATGTGGTCAGTGATGTGGGTAGCCGGGTTCTGTCTGCAAGATAGTAAGATCTCAACTCCCGCGTCATAGCGGACAGGTAACTGAAAGAACTGTAGGAAGGTCGAGGAAAGGGAGGTAAAGGTTTCATGGGTCCCATGGGGCTGCTCGATGTACCACTTAGCTGCAGAGCCAGTGAAGGTGCGCTGTAACAGACGGAGGTGGACAGAGTCGTCCACTATGGAGTTGGAGGAACACCATAGATGGAAGGACATAATATGGTTCTGGGGGTCCTCACCTGCCTTGCCCTCAAACTTAGGGATGTCAGAGGGGAGCTTGGTTGGCATGTGAGGCCACGCAGGGTCGTGTCTAATGGGATCGTTAGTCAGTCTGGCTAGGTCAGGAAGGTTGAGGCTAGCCATGAATGGCAAACTAGTAGAAGGATTTGACATGCTAGTGGGTGTGACCAAATGGGGGCCAATGCCCCCAAGTGGAGGGGCTGGGTTCGGGATGTTGCCCCCAAGTGGAGGGACGAAAGTGGTATGGGATGAGCCTACGCCGCCAAGGGTAGTGTGAGTCACTGATGGAGTGGGAATAGGTATTCCAGCTACTGGAATGGGTGCCATGATCGGAATGGTAGATGGGGGCCCCATCGAGGGCATACCCAAAGCGGGTGTGGTGGTGGATGCTCCACCAATGGTCCATACAAAGAAAGGGGTGGAAGTCATGCCAGCCATGGGGCTGGTTGGTGCAGTGTAAATGGGGTTCTCGGACTCTTCCTTAGAATCAGAGGTGAAATAGGGGGCGTCTAGATCGGGTGACGGAGTTCTATGCCGTTGACGTGTGGAGTCAAGTGACAAAGCTCGAGATCTGTGATGAGTGGTATTAAGTGATGAAGATCTAAGTCTATGACGGGTGGTGTCAAGTGAACCGTGCTGTGGGGGCTCACCCCTGAGGTGCCGAGAATGTCTCGGGGACTCAATGGTGACAAATGGTGTTAAATATCTGGGGGTTGTGTTGAGTGAAAAATAGCTGAAAAACCCTAATGCAACCGAGTGTGCAAAAGTAGAGCTCAAAAAATATGGCACTCAGGCCAACAACCAACTCAAAACACTTACTATAACAGCTGTGCTACAATAAGTGGAGTATCAACAGAAATGGTCAGAATACCAACAAGCAGCAGGTTTCATAGAAATAAAAATAGTGGACTCACTAGACCAAAAGGAGGTAAGGGAGCATGCAAACATCTAACTAAATAGTATTCTGACTCAACTAGACATATCGTCTGCAAGGTGATGAAATCCAAGTTAGACAATATGGATAGGAGAGCCAAGTGGCTAAAGATATCCCCCTATCGAGAGGGACACCGGGTAGTCAATCCTAGAAGAAAGGCAACTAAGATACCTCATTCATGACATGTCCAGAAAAGGTGAATCTACCGTTTGGTCCTTTTACCGCAGTACCCCCATACAGGGATACCCCGAGAACTGTGAAAGGTAGCCTTCGGTTACTGAATGGATTGTGGTATTCCACTCAGGCCTCCGGAACCAGTCTGGCGACTTCAACCCTCCTAGGGGAGAGGCCCTCTGATAAACTGGTTGTGACCGTGCCAAAAAATACTAGGGTATTTTGGTTCCCTAATGGACAACAGCTATGTCTCAAGTGTAAGCAACCGAGGGGTGTTATTTGGATGCCTATCCCCCCGATCCTACCTAACTACAAAAATCTTATGTGTTCCCCAAGTGGGGTTAGAATGTTGGTTGTGTTAAGTACTTTTTAAGGCTCACTTGAATTAGGTGACAGAGTGTGTGCATGTGAGATGATGATGAAACCAAGTAAAAAGTGCCACTAGGGTGGGCAACTTTCTAACTAGCAATAACAAGATAGAAATTAACCTTTGAAATGCACAAATTTTTTTTTTTTTAATTCAAAATGCTGAAAATTTAAAAACTATTCTGGAAATGGAACAGAAATAAAACTGCAGAAAAAGGCTGTAAGGAAGGGTGGCTACAGGTAGGACAGATGGCTATGCTGGTGCAGAAAATAGTGCAGCAAAGTGCTGGTTCAAAACAGGAAAAAATGCAGAAAATAGACCGCGGGTTTTCGGAAAATCTGGGCGGTCGAACCGCGAAAAACAGCTCAACAGTCACAGTCAGGTTGCGGGTTTTAGGCTAAAAAACGCAGTCGGGACGCAAGAATAACGCCGAAAGTCGTAGGCGGGTTGCGGGAAAATGGCCGAAAGCCGCAAGCAGGACGCAGGAAAAACGTCGAAAGTCGCAGGCGGGTTGCGGGAAAATGGCCGAAAGCCACAGGAGGGACACAGGAAAAACGCTGAAAGTCCCAGGCGGGTTGCGGGAAAATGGCCGAAAGCCGCAGGTGGGACGCAGGAAAAAGTGCCGAAAGGCGCCGGCGGGTTGCGGGAAAATGTCCGAAAGCCGCAGGAGGGACGCAAAAAAATGGTTAATAGCCGTAGTCGGACCGTCCCAAACAGGCTAATAGCCACGGTTGGATCGCAGGTAATAGACTGAAAACGGCCGGCAGGTCGCCGAAAACAGTCTGAGAGCCGCGGTCGGATCGCAAGTAAAGTCCTAAAAGATGCGGTCGGAACGCAACTGCAGGGGGTAAAAGGTGCGGTTTACGGAGGCTGAAAGGGACAGCCGAACAGAAAGATATTGCAGAAAATTAAAACATCTAAAACTTAATAAAGTATAACTAAAAATTCTGAAAAATACAAGCAGAGTCGCCAAAACTGTAGCTAGGGTTTTCACCCTAGCTTGTGCAAATGATCACCTACTAAGGAGAAGGGACTCCTTAGTATCAGTTCAATAAACAGTGATTAAAAGACGATACATTGAAATGGAAATTATTCTAAACATGTGCATGAAACATAAGAGACAAGAAATAATAAATGGTTTTATTTTGTATTGAAATTTTACCTCAAGTGTAGAGGTTGGTGAAGTTCTTGCAATGATCCAAGAGGGTTGCTCCAAACTCCAACTTTGTTCCTTCTCTTTCTCCAATGGTGGAAATGGGCCAAAAATGGCTCTCAATGGTGAAAGTAGCTCAAGGGTGAGCTAGGGTTTCAAGAGAGATTTTGGCAGAGTAAGGGTATACTTGATTGTGGATATGAAATGAGGGGTCTCCATCACCTATTTATAGGTTTTTGGTGGTGGAGTGCTGGCCCATGGTTTTGGGAACCATATGGTTTAGGTCAGTTGTATAGGGTTTCTTCCTCCCTTTTCCTCTTTTTCCTCATTATTTTATATTTTTTATTCCCTTTTTAGAGGGTTTTTGCTATTTTGGAGGAATTTTGGATATTTTTGGAGGGAAAATGTGTTTTTAAGCCTTTTTTAGGCTTTTTTGATGGTTTTGTGGCATTTTGGAGGCTTTTTAATGGGATTTGAGGGTTTTGAAGGCAAATATGGTAGGAAATATGGACAAATGAGTCATGTAATGGGGTAGATGAGGTAGTGAGCACTTTTTGGGTGTTAACAAGCTTTCCTCCAGCTTCAGATGCTTGTTATAAGAGACTATGTCTCTATCTCATATTTATTCCACAACCTGCAGATGCAGATTATGTAATCCCTCTATGGGAAACATCCCAACATTAATATCTATATGTGAGAGTTGCTTCGCACCTTTAGTGAGCTCGTCAGTTGGAAATATGACATTCATTGGCTCAATTCTAAATAGCTGAGGTCTCATTGTTAAGGAAGGTGTCTTTCTCTTCCTTTGGCTTGACTCACCTACCTGATCATAAGAATCTGGTTCTCTTACCAAGTCTGGCTGGACTTGTTCAACCCTTGCGACTAGACTCTTCAGTTCTGCGAGGCTCTCCATCATGCCTGCTTGGATTTTTTCTTGCTTACTTTCCTTTAATGCAAGTGTTTCTTCAATATGCTCTGACACTCTGACTGTGATGTAATCATAGTCATCGTCATGGAACTGCACATCGAGTGAAAGCTTAGTAGCTTTCTGTTTCTTCTTGTGCATTCCTTCTGGCATGGCTGTATCGGTTTGATTTCTTTTCTCACCTGTTGAGAAGCCAAAAACTTGTTTCTTTTATGTGCCTTGTATTTGTTCCAGGTTTTGTGCGCTTGTTGTATCATCACCTCGGTCTTGTGGATTTCCAACTTCACTTTCTTCTGAAGTGGTAATCAATGTGGTTGGGGCATCAACCTTCCATTCTAGTGGCCAATCTTCCATAATCAGATCGATTTTCTGCTCCTCTAACTGATATAGTCCTTCAAACCATTGAGGAGGCGTGATCTGTACTCGTGGCTGAATGTAAATAAAGTGCAATCCATATTTGAAAGTCATCTTCCGGATATAGCGAGTTGTCACTTCCTTAGTGATATGTGGATTCCTCTGAATGGCTTCGCATAACTTCTCATAGTAAGTATACAACCATATGTTTTTTACCCTTTGTCGATCTCGCTTTGAGTTTTTCCACATGTTCGCAAACCTCGGTCCTCGACAGTCCCCAATGAATACCGGGACATTCTGTTGATAGCTAGGCTCCTTCCATCATACAAAGGTGATCAGTACTAGAAACCAACTATAGTGGAGTTGACTTCCATTTTCTTGTGTATCTCGAATTTCTTCTAAGAATTCGTTCAATAGGTAGCTCTCCCAATTGAACTGAAATCCATCTTTGGTCTTTGCATCTAAGGATATTGCAGCGACCAATACCTCGTTCGGTCTGCATTTCCTCAGGATATTTCCTGCAAGGAGTTGTATTATGAACTGCATGGCTTGATCCTTGATCTCGACGGTTGTATAACCACAACTTCCTTTGGTTATCCCAAATTCACTCTTCATCCTTACAACCAACTCTTTATCCTTGTTCTTGCCTATGTACTCAACTGCAGGATCAACACCCCTCTTGCACAAGTGTGTGATCCGTTAGATGAGATTGATGTTAATGTATATCTTGCGGTCTAGCCACAAGTATCCATGGTTCGTGCATGAAATCAGTATGTGCACCACCTCTTTAAGCTCTGGGATCCTATCAAAATGTGGAATGTTGATCAGGTTCAATAACCCTAATGGTTGCATTGGCGCAATCCAGTCTTGCGGGTGAATTGTTGCCTGCTTGGTAGCTTCATCATACCTTCTGCACATGTATTGATCTGGTTGGAACTGTGGAAATTTTGTGTCCTGGAGAAAATCATGGTCTGCGAATTTTACCGAGCAAATTCTCCTTAATCCGCACATGGATTGACATGGGCGGCATGGTAATCTCATACAGACGATTCCTCATGAGAAGCACCTCTAGCGCATCTCGTTTCCTAGGAGGGATGTATTCTGGAACAAGCAGGATGGGTCTTTCTTGAGGCGGTTCTGGTGGAAATGGATTCGGAACACTCGTATCCTTCGGCTTTTCCTATTCAGCGGCCTTCTGCTTGTCTTTATGCTTCTACCGTGTACATTCCTCCGTGAGTTTCTAGATGAGCCACTGCATTCTAGGACTGCTTGCTTTACGAGAGTCTTCATGACTCCTTCCAAACCATAATGTTGGAAGTCACTCAAAATTTCATCTAAGGTTGACTTCTCAGACATATATTGTCGGATAATGATTTCTTTCAACTGGTAAATACTTGGAAATTACAGGCAGTAAAAATTAAAATTTGCAGTAAAACCGGTAAGTAAACGGTCTTGACTATTTATAGGAACCTCAACACTAAGGTGTTCCCAAAAACAGATAACTTAGCATTAAATTCTATGTCCATTGGCCAAATATTGCGTAGATATTGGTCCTTTCCCTTCATTGAATGTATCTTCAACGGACGAATATGCCTTAATTGTGGAAACATCTGGTTTTCGAAAGTACTGTATAATGACTACTTTCCGATAAAAAACCGTAACGACTAGTTTTCCTTTACTTCGCTAGCAGTCATGTGAACTACGAGGTTCACTGCGCATTTCTCTTTGCTTACTTTTAACTTCGCAACGTGATTCCTCTTTTACTTTGCTGGAGGATATGTGAACTGCGAGGTTCACTGCACATTTTCCTTTCCTTGATGTTAAATTCGTAGCGTGATTCCTCTCTTACTTCGCAACTCAAACTGCTATGTGTGCTTCGTAGCATAGCTTCCATTTTTGTGAAAACTTCGCATTTTACCAAGACTGTGTGCAAAATATTATTCTTTAATTTTTAGTGTCCAATTTCAACTACACTTGACACTTAAAATTTCTTGCATTGCTTAACTGATATCTGGAAGAGTAGGGCCATCCCTGTAAGTATTTAGTCTAATCCCATTAACAATTCCTTTCAAATTTTCTCCAAATAGTGTGGCTAACTGAACTGCGCCACCACTAGTGACATGCTTAACAATGTATGGTCCTAGCCAATGCATTTTGAATTTTCCAGGAAATTTCATAAATTTGCTATTATAGAGGAGGACAAGGTCTCCTACCTGGAAAAAAATAGTCTTGATATGTCTATCATGCCATGATTTTTCTCCATCTTTCTGCACTTGTTGGTGAAAACATGCAATGAAACGATCTTCCTCCAGTCCAACTAAGTGTAGTAGTATTTCTTGCATTGTTTGATCATCTGCCATATTTGTAAATGCTGCAATTCTCAAAATTGGTACTATGTATTCCATGGGTATGACAGCTTCCTGTCCATATGCTAATATGAAAGGTGTATGACTTGTCAACTTCTTACAAGTTTTTCTATATGCCCATAATATTGTTGATATTCTGAGATCCCAATCATCCCTGTTTGTCTTGCATAATTTGGTCAATGCATTCTCCAAGACTTTGTTAAAGGATTCTACAGTGCCATTAGCTTGTGGATGATAGGTGTGCTCTTCTGATGGTAGATCTGAAATTCTTCTATCAAGGCTGCAATAGTTCTATTCAGGAAATGGGTTCCCTAATCACTCATTAAAATTTTTGGACAACCAAATCTTGTCAAAATATTATCAAATATGAACTGTGTGGCGGTAACTACGCTACAGTCCCTCACTGGTTTTGCTTATTCCCATCTTGTTAAATAATATGTAGTTGTGATGATATAACTTGAGCCAGTTCACTTTCCTGGTGGGTTAATAGGTCTCACGAAGTCAATAGCCCATTTATCAAAGGCTTGAAGTGTCAGTTGTGGCATCAATGGCATCTCATCTCGACGAGATGGATTTCCTGTTCTTTGGCATACATCGCACTTCTGACAATTTTCTTTTGAGTATTTGTGTATTGTATGCCACCATAGTCTTGATCTTAAAATTTTATGTGCAGTAGCTCTTCCTGCATAGTGTCCTCCAGATACACCTGAATGTGCTTCGACCGGTATACTAGGTCGTTTGTGTTTTAGTATGCATCTTCGCAATACTTCATATGGTCCTAATTTATACAATTATCCATCAATTAGAGTAAAGTCAGCTGCTCTTACCACTAATTTTATTTTATTATATATATATATATATATATATATAATTTTATTTTTATTATTTTATTTTTATTTTTTATATTTTTTTTTCTGTGCGTAGTAAACTTTGTAGGTGCTAATAATGTAGTCAGATATTCTATGATATCTCTGAAGTAGTCATCTTCTATATGGATAGCAAATAACTACGCATCTGGTAGATTATCCTTGAGATTACTCGGTTCTTCGCTTGACTCAATGTGTGACAGATGGTCAGGTCCTGCATTCAATCTTCCTGGTTTCACAATGATTTCAAAATCATATTCCTAAAACAGTAACAACCATCTGCATATTCTCCCCCCTAACACTGGTTTATTGACCAAGTACTTCAAAGTTGAATGGTCAGTAAACATGCAGAAATGCGAACCTAGCAGATAGTGTCTAAACTTCTGTAATGCATATACCAGAGATAAGCCTGCCCTTTCTGTTGTGGTATACTTATTTTTTGTTGAAGATAACTTTCTGCTTGAAAATGCAATGGGATGATCGATGCCTCCCTCATCTGGTTGAGCTAGTATAATGCCAAGTGTTATAGATGAAGCATCTACGTGTACATGAAACGGTTTATTCCAATCAGGAAATACTAGAATAGGTGTCGTAACCATTTTCTCTTTCAATGTGTCCAATCCTTTTTGGAAATATTCAGTCCAATTGTACTTCGCTTCTTTCTTCAATAATTTCTACATAGGCACAGTGATCTATGCATATCCCTTGATGAAATTTCTATAGTATCATGTATGCCCCAATGTAGTGCGTAATTGCTTCATGGAGTTAGGTGCTGGAAGATTTACAATGAATGAGATCTTTGTTGGGTCGACCATCAATCCCTACTTACATACTATGTGTCCTAATAGAATTCCATAGGGAGCACATAAGACGCTCTTCTTCAGATTCAAGGAAATCTGGTATTGTATACACTTTGCTAACATCATTCTTAAGTTCGCGTAATGATTCTTCAAAAGGCCGAATATTGTCCAATCATCAAAATAGACTTCTAATAAATTATGAATATAATCCTTAATGCAGCTACAAAAACTCTTGAAAAAGATAACAGGTGCATTCTTCAATCCAAACGACATAACAATGTACTGATATGATCCCCATTCAGTAGCAAATGTGGTCTTATGGCTGTCTTCTATATCAATTATGATCTGATGATATCCAAAAAATCCATTAGTGAAAGAGTATGCCTCATGTCCACCTACGTTATCTAGCACTTCGGCTGTGAATGGAGTAGGAAATGGGTCATGCAAGGATGCATCGTTCAATTTTCTGCGGTCCACACAGATTCTGATTTCACCTTTAGTTTTTTTATCTTGAATTACCATAGGACTTATCCATTTTGATTCCTCTACTAGTTCAATAATTCCTACATAAAGCATCTTATCAATTTATGCCTTAACCCTTTCTTTATATCTGGGATTCAATCTGTAAGGTCTTTGCTTAATAGGCTTCGCATCTGGCTTGAGAGGTATTTTCATAACTCCCACGTCACCTAAAATGCCTTTCATTTTAGAAAACTTGGTAGGAAATAAATCTTGATATACGCGCAGTAGGTCTGAAATCTGTCCTACTGTTTCTTCATCCCAGTAACCCCAATAGAAGAAAACTTTGGTTCATTTTCAGTACCATTGTTGATCTTTCTGGTCTTCACAAGATTAATGAAGTCAGTGATTTCTAAATCAGGCCCTTCAACATCGTGTTCTACTTCAGACTCAGGTATATGCACATCACGAGGATCTTCGTCTTCATCTTCATCTAGTGTAAAGTTATAGCATTCAAGGGCATGCTCAAACTGTATTTCCCACTCTGGTTGTTTATATATGGGTAACGGGGTGTCGTTGAATATCTTCTTTTTAATGACCTGTAGAGCCTCACTAATACTTGGACAATCATCCTTAAAAATGAAAGTGGATTGAAAATCAGTTATCAATATGTGCCAATCTATTGTTCCTCTGTGAAGTTCTATTTATACCAATTCTTTGGTATTTGATCCAATGTGTGTATAAACATGTGAACCCATTCTTTCTTAGGTGTATGTTTCGAAGCCTTCAAGCAAAGTTCTATATGATCTCTGGGATCAGTTTGTCCATTGTATTTTGCTTGTGCTATCTCATCATGATCTCCAAATCTGATTTCCATCATGTGCTTAAATTCTTCCCATGTGTTCAGGTTCTCTTTATGTGTAGCCCACCATCTAGCAGGTGTAGCTCGCAATGCTATATCTAGAGTGGTTGATAAGGTATTGAGCTTGTTCCCTAATCGACAGTCAAAATTAGTTCCATTATTTAGGTATCGAACTCAACCAGCAAGGAGGATAAAAATATCAACATCATATTTCAAGGCATAAATTGTACAGTTCATTTCGAATTTGAATGCAAGTGGCAATTAGAAGAATGAAAATCAACAAACAGTGGACTATTCCAGATTTGAAGAGATTTGATTCTTTTCAGTTCCAAATTTCTTGCAATTGAATTGAGATTTAGTCTATTTTTATTTTATGGATAGATTTGATTTCCAAAAACTTGTAATATGTAGTTTGATTGTATTTTCTATCAAGTATACCATTTTATAATGTAAGAGGATCTTCCTCTTAGAAGGAAGTAGTGGGTGGAGAGTGGTAAGGCCTTGCTGGGTCAAGTCTCAGACTTTGTATGGAAAAGCTACTATAATAGATTCATGCTTAGAGATCATGAATCTCCTCCATTTCATACTTTTGTGGTTAGGTTGTGTACTCCATTTCTTATTTGCTACTTCCAATATTGGATACAGAGTAAACTTTGCACTGCAAAGATTGTTTCACTTGTTTCAGATCGAATAGCAAGAGTTTCTTGTGTATTTCCTAAGATTGGTGGATTGTGTTTAATATTTCATGTGTTGCTTTCATAACATTGTTTTGAAATAACCTTCTTCTTGTGAATGTGTAAGTTAGCTACTTGTTATCCTATATTTTTACATATCTTACTTAATCCTCCTTTCTTGTTCATGACTCTGTTTAACTCACAAAAAGTGTTCCTTTGGAACGATGAAATGTTACTTGTTGAATTATTTGAAAGATTGATTTGACCCTAGAACTTAGACCATATTAGACCTACCTATCAATCTTAATCTTCTTATTGTCTGAGGTATCCTAGATTTTCCCTTTAGTAGCCCTTTAGTCAAGGTGCAGCCTTTAGGTATAACAGGTTCTTATTGGGTTTAAAATAATGCTTGGGCTCACTCAGTGAAACTATATACAACTATGGTTATCTGAAGTGAATGATGTCCCAATGATGTCCCAACTTGAGCTAATTTCCTTTTTTTCATTTCGCCTAAAAAATGCAGAAATGTATGCCTTGGAGGTTTATGCATAACCTCTATTTTTGGTTCTTTAATGAGCACAACTCTCTTTGCTTTCTATCTCATGTGCTTGTTCCCTTCCATAGTGGTGAGGATTTTTGTGCTTACAATGGTCGAGGTTTCTATGAGAGTCGAAATATTGGGGAAGCATAATGCACTCGGACCAAGTAATCCAAGTAGCTGAGTTAAGCACATCCTTTGCTCGCATTTGCTACTAGTGTTTCTAGATTTGAGTTCATATCCTCAATGCCACAATTCCTGCTTTTGTTTTTATTGCTCGAGTCTCCCTTAACCATCTGTGTATTTGACTGTGTCTAGCCTGTATGCTATTTTTTTGTTTGCCTGTATGTCTTCTTTCCGTTGCACGAGCTGTATTTTAATGTCACCATGCTCTTTGTTTTATTTGCCAACACAACAATGGTACCGACCCCCTTTTATGTGTTGATTGAAACAATCTAAAATTATCATGCCTCTTTATAATGTATTTCATTCCAAATGACAACAAATTCTCCATGGATTGTAGGCACTATCTTGGTGCTACACAGCTTAAGGTGTGGTTTTTCTCCACCTACGTGTCAAGTGTGGCAATTCCCTATTGCTACCTGCTTATTTGGGGAGTGGAAAGGCTCCAACTACCTTGTCAAAATTTTGTAGGCATTATTCTCCCTAGTCATTGTATGTTGGTTGCATAGATGTCGTACACATGGTTTTTTTCCTCTGTCATGTTGTCGAATGGGTGCATTGGTTACTGCTCTTCCTGATGACAATATACAAGTCTATGGTATGGAGTCTTCCTATTTTTATCCTACTAATACCTTTAGTATATGTGTTGGATATCACCCACCTTCCCCCTATTCGGGCACTTCTTGTTCCATGTTGTCCACCATAACAACCCTATGCTAGGGTTTGCATCTGTTTGGTCATGGTTCACTACCATCTGTTTCCAAATTTGCACATTTTCCCTCCTCTAAGGCATCCTGTGCATGGACTGGATCATGTTTCCATATGCTTTTGTTGATCTTCCAAATATGCCATCATGGATTATTATCCCCACCACTTCTATGTGCTCAGGATTCTGTTTATAACATGGCGTTCATTAGCTGCCCTTTGCGTGGGATTTTTTCCTTGGTGGAATGGCTTTGTATGCCATATGTGTCATCGCCTACCCCTCATTCTTATATTTATTTACAGGTCACCTCTTCACTCACTCTCTAGTATTTGTTTCCCTTAATACCACTATCCTAATCTCCCTCTACAGCGTGGGTATTCGTCTCTGCCATCACAGGCTGGTTGGGCTCTATGTGGTGGATAGAAGGTGTCTTTTCATAACGCTCTCTGTTGAAACCCTTTCCCTTTTCAAAAGGTTTAATTTAAATTAATTTAAAGGGGTGATTATAAAATCCAAACCATGAGGGACCTTCGTTTTTATTAAGAGGATAATAAATAGGAAACATGGGAAAAGGACCGGGCTTAGGAAAAGGGTACAAAATTTTCATTTTTATTTATTTATATTTGGAATGGAATGGAATGGATGAGGTTTAAAATATGATGGGGATGGGTAAAATACTTTTTCATTTCCCTTTTTTTTATTTTCTTTATTAAATGGGAATGTGAAGGAATAATAGTGACAAGTGTTTTTTATTTTTAATGCAACATGGAAAAGGAATGGCTTTAATGCATAAAGGGGGGTTTATTTCTTTTTTATTTGAAAATGGAGGATATTAGATTTTCGTAACGAGTTACCCTAGGAGTAATTTCTAACTTTATGAATAAGGCTTCAATGATGATAATGAAAATGGATGCAACTGGGAAATTTATCAAATGACGAGAAATTAGCAATTTTTATCTAACATGAAACAAAGACTTTGACTTGTTGAAATTTCAACTGACTGTCGAAAGGGTCAAACTACGACCTTTTTGACAAAGCAAAATATGGTCATGGTGAGTGCGATGAAATAAATTAAATGACACTGACTCCTTAGCATGGCAATGCAATAGACAAGAAACAACAAAATGCCAAGACTTGACTTGAACTCAACACGATGACACATGAGATGCAACTAGGCAAGTCTACCAAAGGGAGCATACGGAAACAAAAATAGCGAAACAAGATATCGACGTGACAAGCACATTATGTTGTACTTGATGGTTTGATCATAATTACTATGCGAAAAAAATTAATATGTTCATGTGAGTCGTTATGTTGTACAATAACACTTTGGGATAATATCAATGTTGAGAATCAACACTCTTTATTAAATAAGAACCATTAGGTGGTTGGTTCTTATTAATGATGGGACCACAAGTGATTAGGAAGCAAATATGTATAAATCTAGAAGGCTATGTAATGTTTTTTCAAGTGGTGTTATTGTAATTCAAGGTTTCTTATAAGAGTTTCCCCCCTTAAAGGAGCTCATGAACATCTCTCTCTCTCTCTCTCTGAAATTTTTAATACAAGATTTATATTTCACATGATTAATCTTGTTGTTTCTTGTATATGTTTTTCTACATTCATATTTATTTCAATATCTTATTTATCATATAATTTTAAGGGTTGAGGATCGTTACAAGTGGTATTAGAGCTCTTTCTTAGGAAACAAGTAGTAGTATTTTTTTCTCTTTATAGTTTTTCATGGGGAAATACAAGGTAGTTATATTCATATCCATTTCTGATTTTTTTTTTTCTAGAATATGAAGAAACCAACTATAGATCTGAGTGCATCTCAAAAAATTGCTCAAGTTTAAAAAAAAAGAGTTCCAAATGAAAACGAAGATATCATTGATTTTTTTCTATTATCACAACATATTTTCAAAAGATCGAACACCTTGAGTAGTCGCTCACACAAATAGATCACAAATCAAAACACTGATTTTTTTATGTGGTTTAAACCCCCGAAGAGGGAAACACTCCATGACCCCATCCAAATAGCTACTTGAGGCAATATTATTATGTAGAAGAAAAATAATGTTACAAATGAGCTTCTCATAATTGATGAACTAGCAAATGACCCTCCACGCTCTTTAAATAGAGATAATGGACCGATCGAGTGTTAAGCCATGGATCAATGGTTGTTAATATTGAGGATAAGTTGAACCATTGGATCACTATATGTCAATATCATATCATGACCATCGGATTATGTATGTACAAATGCATAGTAATGTATACTAAAGAAACACACATTACCTAACGGATATATTATGACAAGTTGATCTTAAGTAACTCCTAGAAGTGTCTAAATATACTAACATCCCCCCTTAAAAACAACTTGGGATAGGATTGAAGGATTTACAAAGTGACACAATAGGAGAAGGTATAGGATTGAAGGATTTACAATCTTCCATATCAAAGTGATGAAGAAGGTCACACTCATACTTAGACCGAGAAAGAAATATTCCTTCTTTGGTTTACAGGACTTAGAGGCCAAGAAAACAATGCAAACTTCCTAAGTATTTCATTTCAAAATTATTCTTAAGGCTAGATTTCACATGAGTTAAAATTGTATGGTCACTACCGATAAGAATAAGGTCATCAACATAAAGAACAAGGATGATGAGATGCTTCCCTACTTTATTGGTATAAACAGTGGGGTCAGAATGGCATCTAGAAAAAACAATGTCAATGAGAAAGTTATCCATATTGGCATATTAGTGTAACGCCCATATTTTTGATTCGGCATATTTATTAGTTAGATACACCATACTTTATTTCTTATATATTCTGTTGAACTCAGCTCGACTGATTAAACTATATTGGACCTCATTATATGATGTTACTCTGTTTTATGATTTCACCATGATTATGATGTTACTATGTTATGCGGTTATGATGTCATGATTATCATATGATTTCTTTATTTTACGATTACAGTATATGTTTATATGTTTTCATTAATGAAATGTGAAATATATGATTCGGTACGTGGATACCACCTTCTTATATGAATTATTGAAGTGTTATATGTCATACGCATCTATGATGAGCTAAAAAGGTTACATGAAATAAAATGATTTTTGATAACATGGATCAATTGGCGATCAATGGGAAATGCTTTCTATAAAATTGTATTTTGCAAAATACTAACCTACAGGACACTAGGGCTATGGGATAGCCAGTTACTTGATCTGATATATATTGGAAAGGAAAAACATGTTCATACAGCAAACCTTAGCATCCAAAATGAGGATACGATAACACAAACTGATAATCCCGATAGCAGCAAAGTATGAGTTGATAACGGCGTAGGCCCAGTATGTTGAGAGGGATGGATGTGTTTCCCACCCTAGGTTTCCATGAGACCCGAGGTCGTGGGAGGGCCGTGCTGAGACACGCTCCCCATGTTGTTGTGATGACGATGGTCGGATGCCTGCTAGGGGAGGATAGGTCCGCTGTTTAGCCGACGCTATCGCTCTCAAGTTTTATGTGGTCAGATTGGTGAGTCCGACATCCACTTTTGTACTAGCAGAGGAAGGATAGGGAGGATGCTGGACGTAGGTTATGATGGGAGGATGTGTTAGTTAGTACTGTTGGGGGTTTAGTATTCCTTGATTCTGAGTTAGTGGTAGTAGGCACCCTTCCTTGTACATGATTGATTATACTAATGTAAAGATAAAGATAATGATGTGAAATCGTAAAGAACTAACTGTTAAATATCTGAGAATGTTGAAGTAATTGTACTATATATATTATGTTTGTTCTTCTACATGGGGGTAAATACTACTATTAGTTAGCAGGTATGCATAGGCGGGATGGGGTTTGTCTATAGTACATTTATGATCTGTGCATACGCTGGCCACACATGCACACCTTGCACATGTACACTAGTATCGATATACAAACACTTAACATATTGAATAAATGTATAAGTTGTCATAAGTAATTGGGTTAATCATGCATTGACCGAATTCAGATAATGAATATAAAGTTATTTAAGATGTGTAAAACAAGTCAATTAAGCTATGTATTACTCGTTGGTAAACATCGTGATATACAATTGAGACAAGTGTCATCAGTTAACATTATCGTCTGAGAATTGTTGTAAATAAGGTAATGGTACTGTCTAATTAATTAGTAAGATTGTTTAAGCCCTTAAGGGTGCTTTGTTTAGAAGAACGATGATACTATGTAGATGTTAGGGTACTCATGTGATAAACAAATGATTTGAAAGACATCTTTATTAAATTCACCATTTATTATTTCCTTGTGGTGGATTAATTAATATTATTACTTAATTAATGCTAATTTAATAATATTACTACCCATGTCATAACAATTGCAATATAGGTAAAAATGTAAATATTGATTAATGAATGATTAAAGTGTGATTATTCCCATTACTAAGCTAAAAAATAATAGGATAACGATTCTTGAATGGATGTGATGTGATGGAAAATGGTTATTTAATTATTCAATATTAATCTTGGAATTTAAATCTCAAGATAAGTGATCTCGACGGATAAGGTAGACCATTAAGACACATCATGTCCAAGTTGAAAAGGGTCAACTAATTATATAACATTTATTAATTACATTAATAACATTAAATACCAAGGATGGCGAATAGACTTGTAATTAATGAAGCTTGTCCCGAATGGATAACCTTTGGGTGATAATTCCCACCGTAATAAATACTTACGACCGTCAATCCAAAACAAAATAAATTTTCCATGAGAGTAATTAATTATACATTTTTATAAAGAACCCTGTATGAATGAACTAGTGATAGGAGTAAATGTTGAGGGTCTCGAGAGGGGGATTTTGGGGCGGTGGAGTAAGCCCAAGGTCTTCTCGAGGAAGGAACTGTATATAGAGGGGAAGAGAGTTGAAGGTAGGGGGGAGAGCTGGAAGTGGAGAGAAAGGTTTTGGGAACAGAAAGGAGGTTTGAGAACAGAAAAGTTTGGAGAACGTAAGTGAAGACTGCTCTCGGGATTATCAGATTGTGGGCTCGGGGGCTTGGAAATCCTTTGATTTCCAAGGGCCAGCAAGATAATAGCTGGTCGGTGGGGTGGACACTTCATTTTGGCTGCCTAAGAGGTTATACAACCTGCTACAACTTAACGGTTAGCATCAGCATCAGGTAATTTCCGTTATTTGACTATTATGCTAAAACTTACTGTAAACATGCATAACTTGCTATTTACTGATCTACTGAGTTGTGAAACATATTCTTATGCTGGAACATGATTGTTGAAAAGGAAATATCGATATGTTTGTTTATTTTAAATTACGAATGTAAGGGTGATAAAAACATGACAGAACACTAAATATCATTTAGACGCATAGTAATTGTTAGAAATTTACTCCCATACACCTGATAAAGTTTAATACGTAGAAAATTAACTCTGAAATTTTACTCAGTGCTCTGTTGTAAAAACCAGAATTAACTCTGAAATTTTACTCAGTGCTCTGCTGTAAAAACCAGAGCACTACAGATGGTATCAGAGCTCCAGGCTCGGAAACTCCAACCTTAAGGGCCTACTCACAAAAAAAAAAAAAAAAAAAAAACAAAAAAAAAACTTGTCTAAGAAATTGGATCTACACTAGAAAATTCAATTAGTTACCTAGATTCGAGCTCTTGCCGAACTTAGCAAAAACAAAAAAAAAATTACGTGCAAAACACACACAGAGAAAGTTACACAAAATCCTTCTTTCCAATAGTTGTAAGCACCAGGAAACTAACTACCTGCACGCATAGAAAACCAAGATATAATTAGTTTTTTTTTGGTATATAATGCATATAAACAAAAAGAGTTCTAACACAATATATATATATATATATATATATATATATATATATATCCTGGAAATTGTAGGTATCTAGTTTTTGCAAAAGAGAAAAAGAAAATTACTTTCGTATATTTTCTGCCAAACAAAAGGGAGAGCCTTGTAAATAGTGTTACAACATAGGCATATTATTGAAATGGCCTATTTTTTTTGTTTTTTGTTTCTTTTTACAAACAAGATTGCTGTCACTAAATTTTACAGGGTAAAAAGGGCAAAAGGTAGAATTGAAAAGAGTATGCATTTACAGGATTTATGCATTTCACTCTCTTCTTCAAGTAATTAGTTTAAAAAAATAAATTAAAAGAAAAGTAAAACTTGTGCAAATAATAGAAAAGGGTGAAACCCTAGCGCAGCTTTGAAATCTAACTCTTAAGTTTATGCCAGGTCCCGAACCTGCCAGGATTCTGGCAATTGAATTTATACGTATACCCAAAAACATTCAAACAGGATGCCAAGCGTGGATCCATACTTCCACATCTCCCATCCAGCATTCTGTCCATGAATTCAGAGGTATATAAATGTACAACGATCTCAATAGAGACCCATCAAAAACTAACGCCCATACATATTATTGAAATACACAGGGAATCCAGCTTTCGAGCTAATTAGCTGCAGAGAAATGTAACCCTAGCGGAATACGAATTTTACACAATTAGAGATCCTGAGCATAGCTCAACGGATTCAATTCGACAAACTGAAATTCGCCTCTGTATATCGCAGGGTAGCTTACACACATATCTAACTTTTATGCTGGAAACGCAGCCAACACCCTATCTCACTTAACAACATAGCCTCCTTTGTTGCTTAGAAAAGGTATATGGGGCCTAGCCCAAGCTCAACAGCGAGAGCATCACCAGCAGCCAACTAGCAAGTCGAATGGGGACCCACGTATGTCAGCCAAGCTCACTTACGAGCCTTCCTTCCCTTTGTAGCTTCGATAAAAAAAAATAGGGAACAGAGTAAAAGAAAACAAAACAAGATCAACAGAGACCAAAAGAAAAAAAAACACGATCAAGGGATATTAAGCCATTCATTAGGGTTTCATTCTCGCTGTGTTTTGCTCGATCCAAATGACAAATTTCAAAAAAAAATGAGGCAATTGTGTGCAAATTTGGCAAAATAGTAAACCCGAAGTCAATGTTATGCAGCGCAGCCCCAAGCTCGCTTGTGTAGTTCTCAAAATACCCTTTGCAACATTATTGAAAGAAAACAATAAACCTGCAGCAGCCTACAGTCCAAGCGCCCAAACTAGAAGGTCCAAATTCATTGACCTACAGCCACGCAGAAGCCTACAGTCCAAGCGCCCAAGCCAAAAGGCCAAGTTCCACGACTTGCAGCCACGCATTACTCATCCTCCAAGCACCAAGGCCGAGAGCATCTCCTTCTTTTACTTATTAATGCCCGCAACCATAGCACCCAATCTCAAAATACTGAGACGTTGGTGCATGCTATCAATCCAATATATCGCAAGCCATAGCCCAGCTCTAAGGCTACCAAGGTATATCATTCATTTCTCATCGAGCCGAGCTGTTCTGAGAACCCGGGCTCATGGAAAGCGTAAGAGGCTGAAAATCCCCATATCCACCACCCAGGTTTGATTTCCGTGGACTGCCAGAAATAGAAATAGAATAAAGCACTGAGAATACGAAATACTCAACAGTAATCAGATAAACACCCTACAATAGCCATAAACACCAGAAATAAAAGGGTAAATCTCGTCCATTCTTTATAATAGCAAGTCTGACAATGGTGTTCTGCAGTAGAAAAATGGAGAGCACTACAGACTACGGTAGAAAAATGGAGAGCTCCTTCCTTTCTGAAACCCTAAGCGAGCTTGCATAGAGTTGCAGAGCTAAAACTCCAGGAGAGAGGGTGAAAATGGCCGCGCCTTGGGGATTGACTCTATTTAGGGTTTCCCCACCTTCACATGGCGGTGGGTTGCTTGGAGAGACCGCGTGTCCTTCATGCGTGCTCGCTCTTTGCATGGCGGTGAGAGGCCGCGTGGCGTTCAACCCTTTAGACATAGGAAGGTGTAGGGCTAGGGTTAAACCGAAGCATTAAAGGGGTTCTATTTGTATACGGTTGTAAATCTACGTTCTATTTTGTATATAGTTTGTAAAAGAAAATAGATATGTTTGTAAAATATATATATAGAAGGCTATAATATAGGTTGTATTAAAGTTTAAAATTATTGTATACATTCTCATAGAATATATGTTTTATAAAAATTAAATTTATTCACATTTTGTTAGAATATATGTAATATAAAAAATTAATTTTACTTTTCTGTCATAATATAGGTTATATTAAAGTTTAAAATTATTGTTATATATTCTCATAGAATATATGTTTTATAAAAATTAAACTTATTCACATTTTGTTAGAATATATGTAATATAAAAATTAATTTTACTTTTCTGTCATAACATAGGTTATATTAAAGTTTAAATTATTTTATATATTCTCATAGGATATATGTTTTATAAAATTTAAATTTATTCATATTTTGATTAGAATATATGTATTATAAAAATTAATTTTTCTTTTCTGTTATAAACATATGTTGTTAAAAATATGTTTTATAGGAATTTTAATTTTTAGTATTAAACTTAACTATGATTGGTTGAGGTTTAAATTAATGTTAATTAGGTTGTTTAGATTAAAGGGTAACATTTAAAGTTAACTAAAATAGAGATATTAAAAATTTTGCCGAGATTTCAACTCCTAGTCGAAGGGATGAAAGAGACCCGAAATCTCAAAAACAAGACACCATTAAGACCAGCATGATGAGCTGAACACCATGACAAGATTGTTTAAATAAAAACGACTATAGATTTTACTGCGCTAATCTTGACAATTTGTTATCTCATGATGCAAGTTATTTCTTACGCATAAGTATAAGTGTATGAATACCTACATTTTAGTTCCGCGTATATTTGATTGAACAACTAAGGATATGATTTTATTTCAATAACTCAGGAACTATCATGGTAACAACACGCAGAGGTCGAGGTCGGGGTCAAGGTCGACCACCGTCACCACCACCTCCGCCACCGTCATCACCGCCACGATCAACCTCAACGCCTGAAATGCAGATCATAATGAGGTCTTTGGAGGCTATTATGACCACGATGAACAGGCAGTCGGAAAGGGCCGTCGGGGTGGAAACCACTCAAGTGAGTCGAGAGAACTCTGAAAGGGCACATGGCCCAAGACTGGAACTGCTTCAGGACATATCGAGGGAGTTACAAAAGATAAAGGTTCCAGAGTTTTCAGGAGGACGACCCGGTAAGCATGTAGAGGCATGGCTGGAAGGCATGAAGAGATGCTTCGCATTGAATGAGTACACATCTAGTTCCAAGGCTAGTATGGCCGTCTTTCAGCTTAAAGGTGATGCTTTGAATTGGTGGTCAGACCTCGAGAAGTAGTTGCACCTTACTTCTCTTACAACTTCTTGGGAACTGTTCGAGGAGAGGTTCCACATGAAGTATTTGCCAAATTATTACAAGGAAGAACAGACAGGTGCACTCCATGCCTTAGTACAGGGAGACAAGACGGTGGAGGAGTATGAATCTCGGTTTATGGAACTGGTAAAATATGTTCCTTACCTGGATGCAGATGATTGTCAGGTAGAGCATTTTGTGTATGGACTTAACTACAAGATTAGAGCTGCTGTGCGGATGTGGAATCCAACTTCAGTTGCCATGGCAGTTGAGTATGCTCGTTATGCAGCTGATATGTCAGATGGAAAAGGGGGCAGTAAGTTGACAGCAACCAATCAGTATGTTTCAGGGAAGGCGTCACGTCCTTACTTCAGGGGAGGACAATCTAGACCTCCTCCTTATGGTAACAGGTTCACACCGAGGGGTAATACTTCAGTTAACTCAATCTCACAGGCATCGTCCGCAACCCACCAAAGCCAGGGACGTACACAGGGAAGTTCCTATAGAGGAGCAGGGGGTTTTAGAGGACCCAGGGGAAGGAACTCATCTCAGAGGATTCCTCCGAGCAACATGCAAGCCCCTCCCAATCTCTCTTGTTGGGGATGCGGAGGTCCTCATTTCCAACGAGACTGTCCCAAGGGTCGTTCAAGCAGCAGGCATAGGGAAGGAAAGGAACCCATGGATAGTTCGGGTAACAGTCATCGGATTCATGCATCGGTTCATAACCACCAAGCAGAACATCAGTCTACCGTAGTAGAATCCACTGGTAAAGTAAACAATGTCAAACTTAAAATTTTGCTTGATCCAGGAGCAACTGATAGTTTTATTTCACCATTTGCATTAGATAAATGTGGGTTGGCAGCCTACGAGCACGATGATTTCAAACTGGTTGAAATGGCTTCAGGAGCTAAGCAACCAGTAGGTCTTAAAGTGAGAAGTTGTGAGGTTGACTTAGGAGTTTGCACCACTAAGTTGGATGCTTATGTCACCAATTTGGGGACTTATGACCTCATTATTGGCATGGATTGGTTAGAAGGCCATAGAGCTTTCTTAGACTGCTATGCGAAGAAGGTGTTGTGCCTCGATGACAAGGGAAGGACAATTCAAATCCAAGGCTTGAAGAGGAAGGTATCCCTCCGTTTCATCTCTATGGTGAAAGCTAAGCGGTGCCTAAGACAAGGATGCCAGTTGTTCGTAGTGGAGGCCGTGAGCGATAGTAAAGGACCTTCCTTGAATTCTTACCCAGTACTTTCCGAGTTCAAGGATGTCTTTCCGAAGGAATTGCCAGGACTACCTCCAGAAAGAGAGCTCGATTTCACAATCGAACTAAAACCTGGTGCAGAACCTACCTCAAAAACTCCTTATAGAATGACAACTCCAGAGCTCCGTGAGTTACAGATCTAGTTAAAAGAATTGCTAGATTTGGGACTGATTAGACCTAGTATCTCACCGTGGGGAGCACCAGTGATCTTCGTTAAGAAGAAGGATGGATCTCTGCGACTGTGCATAGATTACAGAGATTTGAACAAGGCCACCGTGAAGAACAGGTATCCCATACCAAGAATTGATGACCTCTTTGATCAAATGAAAGGTGCGTCAGTCTTCTCAAAGATTGATTTATGATCAGGGTATCACCAGTTGAGGATCAAGGAAGGCGACATTCCTAAGACTGCCTTTCGAACTCGATTTGGGCATTACGAGTTTGTAGTGGTACCATTTGGTTTGACCAATGCTCCAGCTGTATTCATGAGCCTCATGAATGGTGTCTTCCGAAAGTACTTGGACCACTTTGTTCAGGTCTTCTTAGATGATATTCTTATCTATTCTAAAAATGAGAAGGAGCATGAGGAACACTTGCGGTTAGTCTTGACATGCCTGAGGGAACATAAACTTTATGGTAAATTATCAAAGTGTTCCTTCTTCCAAAAAGAGATTCACTACTTGGGGCACATCATCTCAGGTGAAGGGATCTCTGTAGACCCAGAAAAGGTAAAGGCCATTGAAGATTGGCCAATCCCAAGGAATGCTCATGAGGTGCGCAGCTTCATGGGGTTAGCAGGCTATTATCGGAGGTTTGTGGAAGGATTTTCTAAAATTGAAAAACCTATTACCACCTTGCAACGCAAGGGAATCCGGTATGAATGGACCGATGAATGCGATGCCGCTTTTACAGAGTTAAAAAAATTGTTGACTAGTGCACCGATCTTACGGGTACCTGACATGGATAAAGATTTCATGGTATGCACCGATGCCTCGAAGCAACGACTAGGAGCGGTGTTGATGCAGGAAGGTAGGGTAATAGCTTATGCATCTCGAAAGTTGAAACCTCATGAGGAGCAGTATGCCACGCATGATCTAGAATTGGCAGCAGTAATGTTGGCACTAAAATTATGGAGGCACTACCTAGTTGGTAGAAGCTTCACCCTTAAAACAGACCATCAGAGCTTGCAATACATCTTTACCCAAAGGGATTTGAATGCTAGGCAAAGGCGATGGAGTGAGTTCATGAGTGAGTATGACTTTGGTATATCTTACATCAAAGGAAAGGAGAATGTGGTGGCAGACGCTCTAAGCCGAAGGCCGAGACTTTTCTCCTTAATTCCCTTGAAGGTTGACTTGAGGGAAAGGGTACTAGGACAACTATTAGGTGATAGTTGGTATCTAAAAGTAACCTCAGCTATTCAGAATGGAAAGGAACAGGAATTGAAGTATGATGGGTACCATCTCGAGGAAGATGGATTGTTGCGGTATCAGGGAAGGATGTATGTTCCTAAGGAAGGTGATATCAGGGAAACAATCCTTAGAGAGGCCCATAGATCGCATTACTGTGCGCACCCAGGGGTGAAGAAGATGTATACTGACATGAAGCAACTCTTCTTCTGGCCAGGTATGAAGATGGATGTAGTGGATTTTGTGTCAAAGTGCCTTGAGTGTCAACAAGTTAAGGCAGATCATCATCACCCAGCCGGTCTCCTACAACCGCATGATATTCCTATGACTAAATGGGAAGTCATTTCCATGGACTTCGTTGTAGGACTACCACTCACATCTCTGAGACATAATGCTATTTTGGTGGTAGTTGACAAACTGACCAAAAGTGCTCACTTCATTCCAGTCAGAGACACCTATGATGTGACAGATGTGGCAAGGGTATTCATAAATGAGATTGTACGTCTTCATGGAGTTCCTAAGAAGATAATCTCTGACAGAGACCCTAAGTTCACCTCCAGATTTTGGACAAGCATGCAGTCAGCATTGGGGACAAAATTGAACTTAAGCTCAGCTTATCACCCCGAGACAGATGGACAGACAGAGAGGGTGAATCAAGTGATGGAGGACATGCTTAGGATGTATGTTATGGATCAACAGACACAGTGGGAGAAATATCTTCCTTTAGTGGAGTTTGCATACAAAAATAGTCATCACAGCTCCATCGGTATGCCGCCATATCAGGCATTGTATGGGAGGCCGTGCAGGACACCACTCAGTTGGGACAGGTTAGAGGATCGAGTTTTAATTGGGCCTGAATTGATTCAGGAAATGGAGGAGCAAGTGATACAGATTAGGCAGCGGCTGAAGGAAGCACAGGATAGGCAAAAGAGTTACGCTGATGCACACAGATCAGATAGAACTTATGGAGTAGGGGATCGTGTATTTATTCGCATCAGACCAAATAAAAGTACCATTCGGTTTGGGAAGGGTACCAAGTTGTCACCTCGCTTTATAGGTCCATTTGAGATTCTTGAGAAAATCGGACCAGTTGCTTATCGTCTCGCGCTGCCACCCCCACTTGCATAAAACTCATAATGTATTTCATGTTTCTGTATTACGACATTACATAGCTGATGAGACTCACAAAATTCATTGGAAGGAATTGCAGGTCTCGGATGAGGGAACCTTCAGGGTCGAACCATTACGTATACTGGATCGTAGGGTTCGACAGCTCCGTAGTCACCATGTGGACCAGGTTAAGGTCCAATGGGACAAGTATAGCCCAGGGTCTGCTACCTGGGAGGACGCAGAGACCATGCGTCGAGATTTTCCCTCACTATTTTGACCATAACTTCGGGACGAAGTTTCCTGAAGGGTGGGTGTATGTAACGCCCATATTTTTGATTCGGCATATTTATTAGTTAGATACACCATACTTTATTTCTTATATATTCTGTTGAATTCAGCTCGACTGATTAAACTATATTGGACCTCATTATATGATGTTACTCTGTTTTATGATTTCACCATGATTATGATGTTACTATGTTATGCGGTTATGATGTCATGATTATCATATGATTTCTTTATTTTACGATTACAGTATATGTTTATATGTTTTCATTAATGAAATGTGAAATATATGATTCGGTACGTGGATACCACCTTCTTATATGAATTATTGAAGTGTTATATGTCATACACATCTATGATGAGCTAAAAAGGTTACATGAAATAAAATGATTTTTGATAACATGGATCAATTGGCGATCAATGGGAAATGCTTTCTATAAAATTGTATTTTGCAAAATAATAACCTACAGGACACAAGGGCTATGGGATAGCAAGTTACTTGATCTGATATATATTGGAAAGGAAAAACATGTTCATACAGCAAACCTTAGCAGCCAAAATGAGGATACGATAACACAAACTGATAATCCCGATAGCAGCAAAGTATGAGTTGATAAGGGCGTAGGCCCAGTATGTTGAGAGGGATGGATGTGTTTCCCACCCTAGGTTTCCATGAGACCCGAGGTCGTGGGAGGGCCGTGCTGAGACACGCTCCCCATGTTGTTATGATGACGATGGGCGGATGCCTGCTAGGGGAGGATAGGTCCGCTGTTCAGCCGACGCTATCGCTCTCAAGTTTTATGTGGTCAGATCGGTGAGTCCGACATCCACTTTTGTACGAGCAGAGGAAGGATAGGGAGGATGTTGGACGTAGGTTATGATGGGAGGATGTGTTAGTTAGTACTGTTGGGGGTTTAGTATTCCTTGATTCTGATTTAGTGGTAGTAGGCACCCTTCCTTGTACATGATTGATTATACTAATGTAAAGATAAAGATAATGATGTGAAATCGTAAAGAACTAACTGTTAAATATCTGAGAATGTTGAAGTAATTGTACTATATATATTATGTTTGTTCTTCTACATGGGGGTAAATACTACTATTAGTTAGCAGGTATGCATAGGCGGGATGGGGTTTGTCTATAGTACATTTATGATCTATGCATACGCTGGCCACACATGCACACCTTGCACATGTACACTAGTATCGATATACAAACACTTAACATATTGAATAAATGTATAAGTTGTCATAAGTAATTGGGTTAATCATGCATTGACCGAATTCAGATAGTGAATATAAAGTTATTTAAGATGTGTAAAACAAGTCAATTAAGCTATGTATTACTCGTTGGTAAACATCGTGATATACAATTGAGACAAGTGTCATCAGTTAACATTATCGTCTGAGAATTGTTGTAAATAAGGTAATGGTACTGTCTAATTAATTAGTAAGATTGTTTAATCCCTTAAGGGTGCTTTGTTTAGAAGAACGATGATACTATGTAGATGTTAGGGTACTCATGTGATAAACAAATGATTTGAAAGACATCTTTATTAAATTCACCATTTATTATTTCCTTGTGGTGGATTAATTAATATTATTACTTAATTAATGCTAATTTAATAATATTACTACCCATGTCATAACAATTGCAATATAGGAAAAAATGTAAATATTGATTAATGAATGATTAAAGTGTGATTATTCCCATTACTAAGCTAAAAAATAATAGGATAATGATTCTTGAATGGATGTGATGTGATGGAAAATGGTTATTTAATTATTCAATATTAATCTTGGAATTTAAATCTCAAGATAAGTGATCTCGACGGATAAGGTAGACCATTAAGACACATCATGTCCAAGTTGAAAAGGGTCAACTAATTATATAATATTTTATTAATTACATTAATAACATTAAATACCAAGGATGGCGAATAGACTTGTAATTAATGAAGCTTGTCCCGAATGGATAACCTTTGGGTGATAATTCCCACCGTAATAAATACTTACGACCGTCAATCCAAAACCAAATAAATTTTCCATGAGAGTAATTAATTATACATTTTTATAAAGAACCGTGTATGAATGAACTAGTGATAGGAGTAAATGTTGAGGGGCTCGAGAGGAGGATTTTGGGGCGGTGGAGTAAGCCTAAGGTCTTCTCGAGGAAGGAACTGTATATAGAGGGGAAGAGAGTTGAAGGTAGGGGGGAGAGCTGGAAGTGGAGAGAAAGGTTTTGGGAACAGAAAGGAGGTTTGAGAACAGAAAAGTTTGGAGAACTTAAGTGAAGACTGCTCTCGGGATTATCATATTGTGGGCTCGGGGGCTTGGAAATCCTTTGATTTCCAAGGGCCAGCAAGATAATAGCTGGTCGGTAGGGTGGACACTTCATTTTGGCTGCCTAAGAGGTTATACAACCAGCTACAACTTAACGGTTAGCATCAGCATCAGGTAATTTCCGTTATTTGACTATTATGCTAAAACTTACTGTAAACATGCATAACTTGCTATTTACTGATCTACTGAGTTGTGAAACATATTCTTATGCTGGAACATGATTGTTGAAAAGGAAATATCGATATGTTTTTTTATTTTAAATTACGAATGTAAGGGTGATAAAAACACGACAGAACACTAAATATCATTTAGACGCATAGTAATTGTTAGAAATTTACTCCCATACACCTGATAAAGTTTAATACGTAGAAAATTAACTCTGAAATTTTACTCAGTGCTCTGCTGTAAAAACCAGAATTAACTCTGAAATTTTACTCAGTGCTCTGCTGTAAAAACCAGAGCACTACAATTAGGTTCGAGGAGCTTGCTTAAGGTCATATAAGGATTTATTAAGGTGAAAGGTAAGGTTAGAGTCATTATGAACATATCCAAGAGGTTGTTCCATGTGAATTTTTTCTTGCAAATCCCCATGCAAGAAGGAGGACTTGACATCCATTTGATGGACCTCCCATTTATGTAAGGTTGCAAGGGAAAGAACAAAGCAGATGGAGTTCATTTTGGCAACAGGGGAAAAGGTTTCATTGTACTCAATTCCTTTTACTTGGGAAAATAATTTGGAAGCTAACATTTCCTTTAATCTTTCAACACTTTCATCTACAACATACTTATTTATGTAGACCCATTCACATCTGACAAGTTTTCTTCCTTTCAGAAGATGTACTAGATCCCAAGTATTGTTTTCCATTAAGGAAAGATATTCTTCATCCATTTCTACATCCCAATATGGATTGCCTGAAGCTTATGCAAAATTCTATGAATCATGATTCTCTGAAACTTGAGCTAAAAGAGAGGTGGCTCGCTGAGACTAAGAACGTGTTCAATGTTGATCTCTAGGATCACCAGTCGCTTAACATGTTGTACAAGCACATCGAGGAAGAAGTTGTACTGGTGAAACTAGAGGAAAATGAGTAGGTGGAGGTGGATTTTCATCCTCACTATCATCATTAGAAGCTAAAGTAGGAACACTATCAAAGAAGTTGGGAATATAATATGGAACAAGTGTCGAAGTTGGCTTGCAGGCCATAGATGGAACAGACCTTGAATTAGGCTCATAGACCGAGATATTTTCATAAAATTTAACATATCTTCTAATAATTATATCTTTTGAATGTTGAAGAAGTCTATAATCTTTTACATATTCAAAATATCCGACAAATATGCACTTTTCACTTTTAGGTTGCAATGCTTTTTGTTTTTCATCAGGAATACGAACCCATACTTCACTGCCAAACAAATAGAAGTGAATTACATTTGATTTAATTTTACTCCATGTGTATTTTGGTGTGATACCTTGTAAATATTTAGTGGGGGTGTTACTAACTATGTAATTTTCACAATTTATGGCTTCATCCCAAAATTGAAGACTCCATCCCTTAGTTTGGAGCATACAATTAGTCATTTCTTTTTAGGTGTGATTCTTCTTCTCATCCATCTACACCATTTTGTTGTGGTGTATATGGAATAGTGTGTTGTTTTTGGACTCCTTGTTTAGCGCATAAAGTAGTGAACTTGTTTTTAACATATTCTCCCCAATTATCAAATCTTAACTTGAGAATTTGATTACTAGATTGTTTCTCAGCAAGGGTCTTGTAGTGTTTGACGGACAATCCACTCGAGCGGGCGCGAGACAGATCTCCCTAGCTCAAAGTGAGTCTAGAACAAATAGAATAGACTACAAATGGATTTCCTATATCTACTTAAGGATCAAGTGCTAGATTTTTACTTCGCAATCCTTTCTCCTAAATGTTGCTCCACGTCTAGCGGTCGTCAGATCTCAGCTGCAAGACCTGTTAAGACACAAAGAACAACACAAAACGAGTAAAGAGCATCTATACAATAAGAGATCTAAGTAAATAGTTAAGCAGGTAAACTACTCAATATAATCACACATTAACAATATTGGTGGAAAGCATTTGTATTAGTGTAAATAGGGAAATACATAGTAGAGACATAGAATTACAACCAAGGCTTAACGATGCAGCCCTTCTCCATCCAAGCCATTTGCCATATCCTCCCAAGGAATTATGAGTCTCCCAATAGATGAGTAGAGATCTATCAAGGATGATTTCACCAACATGTAGACACTATAGACTTCCTCCTTTTGGAGAGGGGTAGAGCTTCACTTATATAGGACTAAGTGGATAGGGTAGGTTGAGATATGGTAGGAGAGAGATAGGGGATCCTTCCAAGAGGTTAGGAACCAAAGGCCAGCTCCCCCAACAGGTCAGGGATAGGGATTCAAGTTAGCAACCTTCGATAATGAGCTCGAAGAATCTATTTTTTCCATTTAACTGACTTCGTCGCACCTTGTAATGGAGCAAGGTGAGACATCACAGGTTGCATGAGTGAAGCCTGCGACAATCTCTCAAAACCTAGAAAAAGCACAATGATGTCCCTTCCAGGAAAATGACTTAGCTAATGTAACTTCAAGGATGTATACACTGAATCTAATGGTGGTAAGATTTTAGGTGTAACAGAATGCCCCCCAAAGCATGAAGCTATTTAAAGATTGGACAGGTGAAATGCTTTGATAGAAAGAATGGAAAAATGGACTTGTCAGATGAAGGATGCTGCTGTAGTACAACCGACTCTGAACTGACAATCTCATATGATGTACAACATGGTTGCCGACCAATACAATGCAGATCCATGGTAGTAATGACCGACTGAACAAAATCATGTCTACTGGACACAAGCGTAGATCCATGATGAGATGGTAACACATCCATGACCAATACAAATGTGGATCCGTGTAATATGACTCAATACAAACTCCATCACAACCTAGGTAAAACATGACTCCCCAGGGTTTTCAAGCTGAACCCGCAATGATACGAATCTATCCATGTGGTTACAAATGTCTTGACGTCGAACATGGTAGAAACCAATTGATTACCGTTCATTGAGCTATACCGTTAACAAGTGCGAGGGAAATCACCATTAATGTCAATGATCCCCAAGGTATCATAGTACATATCATCAAGCGTGAATAAATGAGTTGAATTCGAACACAAGATGAAATATTTCAATCAAGAGTCAATGATATAAACTCATGTTGAAAGTGAGGTAACCTGCCATTGAGGCATGCAGGGCCAAGGTACTTGGTTGGTTTCTAGACTCAATCCTTGGATGATGTGTGTTGATGTATATGTAACTTCGGAATGTATTTCACATATATGTATATTGTATTCCTATAGAGATGTTATGAATCCTCTATATGGAAGTGTCGTCATTTATATTGTAAGTGTTGTAACTTATACTTGATGGGTTATTAGACCACCTTGTTGGGGTCGGCCCTGTATAAGTCATGTGGGTCAAAGGGTTATTAGACCACCCTATTGGGGGTCGGCCATGTGGGTCAAAGGGTTATTAGACCACCCTAGTGGGGGTCGGCCCAGTCAACATTATGTTAAGTGGTTAAGTTGAGGCCAACCTAGTTGAGTAAAGGTCAAGTCAAGTTAGTGTATAAATAGAGAGTGTGTCTCTCTCATTTTACACATTCTATTCTCTCACTCACACTTGGAAGACTGGCGCACTTGTGGAGGAGGAGGCTCTGCTGCTAGGAGAAGACTATCTCTTGTATTCTGGTTGTATCATTGCTCTATCTATCTCTGAGGAATTTATTGGGGTTTTTCACCTTTATGGTTTTCACCAAGTAAACTCTGTGTCTCTTGTGTGCTTGCATTATTGTGTCCATGATTGATATGTTATTCTCTCAGTTAAGATCCTAGCTCATATTGAAGTAAATTCTAAAAATTTAACAATGTGTTGAAGTCTACGGGGATGAATCCGTCGAAGGAGGGCCATAATGAATCCCCCATCATCGACATGAAACATGACAAAGGATGTGTAGAGTGGATCAGATGGTACAATAATATGTGAGACTGACTCAGAGTAGACCAACATGATTGAAGGTGTACTGACTACAAATAGATGAATAGTGAAAGTATTCTCGAACATGGGCATGGCATGATTTGGCAGTATTGACATGACAAGTATGACACAAATTCCTAATGCAACTGATGATGGAAGATTTCTTTGAATGACTCAAAGGAGTAACAAGAATCAGGAAGTAATCATAACTCAAGGACAAACAGATGATCCAAGTGCTGTATGCAAATGCAGATGAGTGCGATGTTCAAGAACGACTAGGTACTGCCACTGATAAAGGTGTAATACAAAAGCTTTCCTTTTTCCCCATCATGAATGATGAGTGCCTCATGTGTTTTTTACGAGCTTGATGAGGGTAAATAGATGCTTGGTATAGCTCATCTCATAGATGAGTCCAATCCCAAATATTTTTTGAACCTAGGATAGGAGGGGTTCGTCCCATGGCGGGCCCTTTAATGTGAGAGTTTAACGAGTCCATAGAAGGTAAACTCAGTTGTCATTTCATGGTTAGAGAGTCTGAAAAGAACTAAAGAAGACTCCAATGGTCCTTTTTCGTAAAGTTAGCCTCATCGCCCGAAAAAGGGTAAAACAATGCGAGAGAGGACTCTTCCAGTCATGATTGGCTGGAGTATGCCTTTTTCGTAACTAGTGCCCCTTGGTCCGAAAAAGGGGTAAACTATCACTAGGAAGACGTTCGTTCAAAATCTTTTACAAGCGTGAACGCGACAAGTTCACTTGGCAATTTTTTTGTATTTCGAGAGCCTGAAAAGAGCTTAAAGACAGACTCCAGGGGGGTTCCTTTTCCGTAGAAGTTTAATGAGCCCAGAAAAGTGATAAATCGTAACTCGGTAACGTATTCTCATAGTTTCAAGAGCATGAGAAAGAACAAGGAGTAAGCTCATAATCATTAAATAATTACAATCTAATGAAATGAAAAGATAAACGACAAAATACACAAGGGGTATTCATACCTGAGATGACCGTTCCAATGCGAAAATGGCATAGAAAGGCACTTCACAACTCCTGCACACTTGAAAACTAGGTCAAATAGTCAACCGAACTTTCAAATATAATAAAATCGATCCAAACTATAGCAAATGGCATAATGACATCAAATATTTGAAAAAGGAATATTCCACTTCGTTTATAAATAGAAATAAAAACCAAATATAGTCACCGTTGTTCTATTTGCCAAATTTGGGAGGAGTGGTGCCATTTGGAGCCAAATCTTCACTCGTCGATTCTGGGAGCTAAGAGCATCCATTTCACTCGCCGTCAGGAGCAGGTAACCTTAAACTTCAGCTAGCATGATTGTAGTGGTTTACATTTTTGAATTTCAGTCATTTTTGTGTGTTTTAGCTTGATTTGGGAAGGGCCATTGCGCCCTTGGCTTGTCATAGTTGGCCCTTTTGGGAACTGCGATGAGACTGAGTCGTCGCTAGGGTCTCACAACTAGACTGCGACGACGTCGCTCTGTTTGTAAAAATGAGGTGCGACGATGGCGACATCCATCCCCAAACTCAAGCCAAGCTCAAAAGAAGGACTATCAGTGGTTGAAGCAAGTTCTAACATTGTTAAAATTCTCCTATTGGCAGGTTACAAGCATCCAAAATGGTTCTGGAATGACGAGAACGGGAGCATGAGTTGGACGATAAACAAGCTGCAAATGATCCACGATGTGTGGAAGCATTGAGGAACTGTGGGCTCCTCAAGTTCTTTCGCATCCAGGGGATGAGATCCCAAATCCCACTATTGACCCATATGCTCCGATGCTGGGATGCGGCCCAGCAATACTTCATGATTGGTGAGCATGAGCTTACCATAGATGTTGAGGACATCTACTTTCTGACCGGATTGTCCCGAAGAAGGGACAATGTGCTACTTACCAGATCACGTGGGAGTGACCAAAGTGTCGACGACATGATTCTGCAGCACTGTGTTCCCAACACCTGTGCATCTAGTGGGAATATTCCCGTTAAAGATGTACGGGAACGTCCATTACGCGCCATACTATTCACCATTACGAGGATGGCGGGGAGCCAAGCTCCTCACCTAGCCACCAGGGCACAGATGCTTTATGCGGAGGACTGTATGTCTATGAAGATCTTTAACTGGTGCAAGGGAGTCCTCGCAAACATGCGAGGTTAGCTGACAAAGTGTCGACGGGGAGAGCTCAAACAGTTTGGCTATAGATCGATAGTGATCTCGTTCTTACTAGAACGGGTTCCCCTTTTGCGTCCTCAGGTGCCACTGGAGGATAGAGATCCTAGAGATCCTCACATGGCTAGGTGGATCGATGTGATGGCCCGACATGGTGGGGGGCCCATTATTGGATACCCTCCCGAGTTCTTCACTTGGCTGGAGGACCAGTTACTGATGGTGGAGGGCTTCCCATATAGTGGTACGGACTTTAGAGATGACCCAGACTTGCCACTGCCAGAGGGAGCAGCATGGGGAGACCTCGGTAAGAACAAATGACCCTTGTACTTTTAAAAGTTTTGTGCATTTATAATTTTTTTTTTTGATATAATGCTGACAGGTGAACAACATGTGTGTGCAGATGTGGGGCCTGTACGACCAGTGGGGACCTCTCTTCTTGATAGGAGAGAGAGAGGAGAGGGAGCAGTTTTGGGTCTTGTTGTGCATTCTTCCATCGCGGAGATGGATAGAGTCTATGCCAACCTGAGTGGGTTGACACTAGATGTTTCTGAGCCATCGGTAGATGAGGTTTCACGGCCCATGCAGGTACACACGGTTGGAGCTACTGCACGCTTCAACGTGCTGCTTCGCAGGGTTGCGAGAGTAGTCGATTGTTTCCAGACTTAGCAGGATAGGGCTGCTAGACTTCCTAGGGTTGTACGGGCCAGGCGATAGGCCATATGTTATTACTGTGTGTGTACTGAGAGATTAGAGGCCTCAGATTTTTGTACTACTGAAAGCTACGAGGCTTCAGATTTTGTAGAGACTCACTGAAAGCTGTCGTGCTTCAGACTTTTGTACCAGCACTACCTTTTGATATTATATATATATACAGACATTCCAGGGATTTATACATTATTTGTTTCAAATGAGTGAATGATGTGGTCTTGCTTATGTGTTTGCTTATAAAATGAATTAATTACATGTTATGTCTACTTCTAACAGTTCATGAATATGCTTATGTGTGTGCAATGTACCAATCTAAGATGAAGTTGGCCATAGAGTCGGCAACTGTGTTAACGTCTCATGGAATGTGCAGGTATTGAATGGACTCAAAGGACCTTTCCAGAAGATGGACTCGTTGATAAAGATGGAGTAAGGTAGGATCATGGATAGCATAGACTCAGTTAAGATGAGAGACCACTAGTTGAGAATCCAGGTGGATGACAACATGGTCCATACCCAAAGAAATGGCGTCTGTTTGGGTTCCAATGACTGCTTGATATTCTGCAGCATTGTTGGTTGCGAAACCTAGACACATTTCCCCTGAGCTGATAAGCTCACCCATAGGTGAATAGAGAACCCAGGCTGCCGAAGCAAGGTTGCCGGTATGCCGACTGGCGCCGTTTGTGAATCCGAAACAAGTTTCCATCTGCACACGCAGACAGAACATGGTATAAGAAACGAAACAAGACCTAAAAACGAAAGAAATCAAATTGTCACACCACACAAAAAACACACATGCACGCCATGTACAGTATATACAAAAGTACTCATGCATGAAAGACTCAAGCATAGTACCTCTTCAGGTAGAGCCTGTTGCGGGGATCATCTAAAGATATCCCATCATAGTCTTCAAGCTCATAAGCTCCCTTCTCTAAAATGCGTTTTACTATGTAAGGTCCATGCCACATGGACTCAAACTTGCCTACCCCCAGCTTATCATGTTTTTGGTCGTATGTAAGGACCAAATCTCATTCGCTGTAAGCGTGGGGTTCTACCGACTTATCGTACTGCGCTTTGATGCGTTTCTTATGAGCCGCGTTGGCAAGAGCGGCATCTCGGTGAGTTTCATCGAGTTTAGATAGGAAGAGGAAACGTTCTTCCTCGGCAGTAGTGTTTGGGAGAAGTTCGATGGCGAGTTTGAGAGACGGAATCTCACACTCTACAGGGAGGAATTCCTCCAATCCATACACTAGTTGGAAAGGAGTAAATCCAGTGGCGGTTTTAACGGAATTCCTATAAGCCCAAAGTGCAGAGAAGAGCATATTATTCCAGTTGGACTTATGTGTACCTACCATTCGTTGGACCATAGTTTTCAAGACCTTGTTGATGGCCTCGACCTGTCCATTCGACTGTGGGTAGTATGGTGTTGAGTTTTCAAGGCGAAAACCCAATCTATCGCTCAATTCGTCAACCATGTGGTTCATAAAGTGAGAACCATGGTCGGTAATTATCGCTTGAGGAACTCCAAACCGCGCTATTACATGATTGAACATGGAGAGTGCAGTGGTCTTGCCATCGTTTGTGTATGTAGGCATTGCCTCAGCCCACTTTGTAAAGTAGTCCACAACTACAATGACGTAACTATGCCCCCCGACTAAGGTAGGCTTACAATGCATGAAATCTATGCCCCATTTAGTGAAGGGGCCAACGCCAATAACCGGGTGTAATAGGGCAGGGTGGGTGTGCTTTTTTGTGTGAAAGTGTTGACATGGAGGACATTTTTTGACAGCCTCAATACAATTTTTGAAGATAGTAGGCCAATAATATCCTGCATGCAAAATCTTCTAGGTTGTAGTCATCCCAAAGAGGTGACCGCCACATGCCCCAGGGTGATAGTCATTTAGAACGTGTTCAGCCTCATCATGAGTGAGACAGCGTCGGAGAATGGAATCGACACCATGATGGTACAAGGTATCATTGATGATCAAGTAATACTTTGCATGGTGGCGTATGCGACGACGGTTGTCACGAGACAATTGAGGACTGAAACGTTGGGTTTGAAGATACAATGTAATATCTCCATACCATGGGTCAGACGTACTAATAAGAAACAATGACTCGTCCGAAAAGGAGTCATTGGGCTCAGACTCTTCATCAGTACGGGGGAGGTCGCTGATGAGCTCGAAAAACACCATTGATTTTTTAGACTTGGCCTTTTCGAAAAGAAGATCAAATTCTTGCAGTATCACGATCCAATGTGACTACCTACCCCCAATCACCTAACGTGTCAGAACGTGGTACATGGGGTTTGAATCAGCGATGATGGTGGTGGTGTGGAGAAAAATGTAGTGTCGAAACTTCTACACGGTTACGACGACCGCGAGAGCGAGTTTTTCAACATGTGAATACCGGGTTTTAGTGTCAATGAGACCTTTGTTGGCATAATAGATCACATGTTCCTGGGCTTCCTGGTCTTTCGGAACCAAAACCATGGAAATAGTGGTGTCGGAAGCAGCGAGATATAGAATGTAATCTCGATAGTAATTCGACGGTTGGATCACGGGGGCATATGTGATGGCATGCTTCAAACTATCAAAATATCGTTGAGCCCAATCGTCCCAAATGAATGGGATGCCTTTCTTCATCAATCTCATGTAACCCTGCGTCTTTAGCGTGAAATTACAAACAAAACGCTGTAAATAAGTCGCTCGTCCTTGCAGACTCTGAAGTTCTATAATATTGGTTGGAGGTGGAAGAGCGACGATGGCTTCCACCTTCGAGGGATCAATGTGGATCCCATCTTTCGAGACAATAAACCCTAGGATGCGTCTAGACTCGACACATAAAATACACTTATGAGGATTCAGATGGATATTGTACTGCCTACATCTGAGGAAAACGACCATCAAATGATCGAAGTGGAACTCACGCTGCTTCAAATGGGCAGGGAGATCGTCCAAGAAAGGTTCCACAAAGTCCTTCACATCGTGGAAAGTGTACGACATGGCTTGCTGGAATGCGGCACCAGCATTTTTAAGACCAAACGGAAGTTTGTTGTATGCAAATGCTCCCTAAGGATAGATGAAAGCAGTCTTGTGTTGGTCGGTGGGGTGAATCTCAATCTGGTTGTACCCAGAAAATCCATCCATAAATGAAAAGATGATGCTTCCAGCACAATTGTCAATAATCTGGTCAATAAAGGGAGTTGGGTAGTTTTCCTTGGGACAAGCTTTGTTGAGATACCGATAATCGACACATACGTGAATAGTACCTTATTTTTTAGTAACAGGAATGACGTTAGAGGCCCACTCTGTCAATGGGACAGGGTAAATGAAGCCGACCTTCAAGAGTTTCTCAATTTCTGCCTTGATTGCCACAGTCTTCCGGGGGTGTATCAGTCGCAACTTTTGGCGGACAGGTTTGATGTCGGGATAGGTTTTGATTTCATGCAAAACAATGGAGGGGTCTATCCTAGGCACCTCCTTGTAGTTCCAAGCGAATACATCTCGAAATCGCTTGAATAAGGTCGTAGCAGTAATGAATTCTTCAGGGGAACACTTCTGGCCTAACTGAATGTGTTCCACTACACCAGGTTTAACCGAGATGTTGATCAAAGTGGTAGGCTCAATGTTGGCTAAGTTGACTTCAGAATTTGTTTGACATGCAAGTATCAAAGATTGAGAGCCAGAAAGGACATCTGGTGTAGAGATGGTGCGAATGTTGTTCTTTATAGTAGCCAAAGCAGGAAGGGAAGACGAACGATGATGGAGGTCTTCCCACAGAGGATCATCCATACTCATGATTTCCATAATGGACTCATCAGAATGAAAATTCCGTACGAATGGATCAGATGATGTCTTCTGCAGAGAACTAGGGGTGGAGGTCATAGCTAAGTGATCCTCCGGAGCTAACTGGATAGCCTCGTACATAAGTTTGGTGGGTGACAAAGGCATAATGTCTCCAATCAGGTGTGTGGTGGCTTCATCAGGTACAAGCCATGAATCAGTGGAGTTGGGAATAAATGAAGTCTGCGAGGAGATCATGTTCACCATGGCAACATGGTTGGGGGGATCCAGAGTAGGAAAAATGCCCATAAAGGATGAATCCTTAAGGAGGCGAACCTCCACACTCTCATACTTCTGCGAAGATTGTCCAATGGAAGGAACATTATCGCCTGGGTGAGAAGTGGTGTCAGGTGCGCAGAAACCCAATTGGTCGACTGTGACAATTCGGCCTTGATGGGGGAATTGCACTATGCGGAAGACTGATGAGGTAACCGCGGTCATGGCGTAAAACCAATTAAGACCAAGCAGAATGTTGTAATCTAGCGGGGCAATGACTACTTCCACGTTAATGGTTGTGGTATTTCCCCCCAGCTCGATAGTTAAAGCTTGTAACAGCCCATGAGGTTGAAAGCCACATCCATCAAATGCTCTCAAAGTGGTAGGAGAATGGTTCAACTCAGGAGAGTCAATGGCTCTCCAACATGAGATTGACATAACTGAAGTGGAGGTGCCCTCGTCCAAAATGGAACGATGGATTATCTTCCCAGTGATGTTTGTAGAAACTTGAAATGCTAGCTGATGGGAGAGCCTCGGTTTGAAGTATTCCAACCGGAACATAATGGTATTTGATGAATCCGGGTCAACTGCACTAATGGAAGCGAGGAGAGTTTTGCGCTGATTAAGACAATTTTGCAAAACCTCCAGCGTCGACATAGCGCAAGGAGCTTGCGCTAGGTCCTCTACAATGTTTTAGTTTTGAGCAGCCCAAGCATTAGGATTGAAAACTGATTTTCTAATCGTGCTCTTAGGTGGACGCAATACTGACTCTAGAAAAGGCTTCTCTATGGTGAGAGGAGCAGTTGGTACGGTGAATTCAGGCATCGAGGTGGAATCTTTTTTAGCATTACTTCCAACAGGTTCTTTAGCTGGAACAGAGTCATACGAATGAGAATGGGTGTTCAAGTTGATGGTTTCGTTATGCACCATGAGAACATGTGCGGTGTTGGGTGCTTCTCCTTGGGAAGAAGAAGTGTGAGCGATCGACTGCTGATTTTGAGAAAGGAAAGGATCATTGAGAACCACGGGTGTGGGTTTGTCCTTAAGAAAATTTTGAACTTCATCTCTATGGGGGCACTCCTTAGAGAAATGGTCATCACCACACAGTAGACAAGGATACTTTAACTTCCTTTTCTGTTTGGTATCATCAGGGGTGCTCGTGAAGCTATTGAGACAGAATTCAATTCTTCGGTGACAGTAGGAGTGGGTGATTTGGTGGTGCCGTGACCAGCCTATGTTGGTGATGTGGAATAGCCCTGGGGGTTCGACGAACCAACATTTTGAGAAGAAGGATGGGTGGTAAGGGATCCAATGATGCCATCAGTTTGGGGTCCCTTGGGTGGTTTCGCGAGGTCATAAGTGTTGCGGGGTGCATTAGGAAGGATATCAAACAACGTGTCGGACTAAGCATAGACTAAGTCTAGCAAATGGGCACGTGCGATGGCTTGTTCTTCAGTGACAGCACCGCCCATGGCATTATCTCGTGCTATGGTGGGTTGGAGAGACTTCGTAAACCAGTCTGCAAGGAGTTGATATGGAATAGGAGCTTTAATGAGACATCGTCTCCTTCGCCGCTCATGTATATGGTTTGATATGTGAGTGGCAGTATTATGATGGAGCGAGGTTAAAATATTTGTACTCATTTCATACCGTATAGGTAGCTGGAAGTGAGTCAAAAAATTCATAGCAAGAGAACCAAAATCGAGAAAAGAATGGGGTGGTAGCTCAATATACCACTTGGAAGCCAAACCTGTAAGAGTCCTTTGAAACAATATAAGACAGTTCGCGTCGTCCATCAGGGAGTTAGATGAACACCATAAATGGTATGTCATCACATGATTTTTAGGATCCTCACCCAGATTGCCATCAAATTTCGGGATATAAGATGGAAGTTTCACCGGAATAGGTGGCCAATTAATTCCGTGGTAAATGGGGTCATTGGTTAAACGAGACAGGTCAGGTAGGTCCAAAGTAGCCAAAAAGGGCAGCTGTGGATTAGGTTATGAGTACTGATAGTACGAATAAGGCATATAAGGACCTTGCATCGATTGACCATAAGGTGTGCCAGGAGGAAACTGGTTGTAGGGGTATGTGCCGCCCAAACTAAATTGAGGTCTGCTGCCATAGTAGGGTGGTCCATTACCATAATAGGGTGGCCCATGACCATAAGGTGGTGGCCTGTCTCCGCCGCTGGGATGGGGTGGGCCGCCTCCAAATGGTGGTGGTCTGCTACCACCGCTAGGGTAGGATGGGCCTCCATCGCCTCCGCTAGGAGGAGTTGGTGGTCCGCCACCACTGCTAGAATAGGATGGGCCTCCACCACCTCCACCAGGAAGAGGTGGTGGTCCACCACCACTGCTACCAGATGGGTAAGTAGCTCCTCCTCCGCCTCCACCATAGTAGGGTGGTGGTCCTCCACCACCGCCACCAGGATAAGATGGCCCTCCACCTCCTCCGCTGGGATAGGACGGTCCTCCACCTCCACCTCCAGGGTGGGATGGTCCTCCACCACCGCCTCCGGGGGTTGGTGGGCCATGATGACCATAATGAGGTGGACCGTTTCCAGAAGGTAGGGGTCTGCCTCCTCCAGAATTATGTGGGGGCCCACTGCCTCCAACAGGAGGTCGGGGTGGACCAAATGTGGGTGGAGGAACTTGAGGGACTGTAAGTGGGGGTCCATGTTGTAAAACATTTGGCTATCCCCAAAGAGTGTAAGGATTACAGGGGTATGGTACCCCGTAGAGTGCATTTTCGGGGTTATGTTGACCCAGCACATGGTTAAAATGACCTGTATACGCTTGACTCGATGGAGGTTGGATTACATTGGATGGTCCCCCAACATGGGATAGTCTCAAAGTGGAAGGTCCGGGAGGTAGGGAAGTTCCAATGGAAGGACCGATAGGAACTCCGGCTGCGGTATTATGGTTTAGAGATGGGGGTTTCCCCCCAGCAACAACTTGCTGACCACTAGGTAAAGGTTGACACAACACAGGTTATTGATTATTCATCATAGGATCACTACTACCCGTAAGGAAGGTAGGGGGTAAAGAGTATCCTCCCCTCGAAGTTTGGGGTGGGGGAGGATTAGGTAACGTAACTGTGGTATTTACGGGCGTGTTGGACTATTGTCCTTCAACGGGTTGGGTAGTGGGGGGTACTAAACTGGTCTCCTGTCTAGGAGGTACATGTGTAGGGATGAATGGTTGACCAGTTCTAATAGTGGTCACGTGTTGTGTGGATGATTCTGGTGACTCAAAAGATAAAGGGCGACCTGGGATCGTTCTATTGTCAAACCTTATTTGAAAGTTCTGACTTCGAAACTCCTCACCCATGGCACGTAAACGAGCCAATTGCTCGCGATAAGGTGTCAAGCGGTCGTCGGGACTAGCCTGACTGGGTGGGGGTGCAATGGAAAAATGGGCTAGTGGGTGATCGCTAGAAGATATCCAATAAGCTATTGAAGGACCAACAGCTGCTATCGGGTCGTCCTGGGGTTGATTTATCCATTCCAACGATCCAGGCTCTCCCATAGCGATGGGAGGTAAGTCTTGTGAAGTGGGAATTTGTGCTTCTTCATCCAGCGAGGGATGAGAGGTAGGTGAATCTAGAGGAGTATGAGGAAACAAAAGTACTCCAACATTCAAAGTGAGGTTTTCCACTTCGTGTGACCCGACCCTGGCGTGTGGATCCATCCTCACCCTCGAAATCACCTCCTGGTTAAGGGGATATTCGGGTGGCAAGTTTTGGATTCTACAGGACCTTCTCCAAGGAAATTCAGCCAGAGTGACTAAAACAAAAAGTTTTTCCTAAGGCAAGCTAAAAGAAAAGTAGACCAGACAAAACCCTACACAAACTAAGGCCACAAGCAAACTTATGTGATAAGAGTGGATTCAAAGTCTGGATCCTCACAGGATTGTCAAGGCTTCGCAGCTCGCGAGATACTGCAGGGTCCAACAATTTGACGCGATAAGGAGGATTGGGACCGTACCCTTTCCTGCATACCCGATTACCTGGATGGTACGTGCGTATTAGATCCCCGAGTGCTATTCTCGGTGTATTGGTCCGCCAAGACGGCCAAAAGGTTACCTCAATTGGTCTCAGGAATCCTAGTGGCGTCTCCCGATATACGCAAGGTACGTGGGAGCTCAAATCCATAGTGGTGTTGTCTAATGCACAACCGTTCGGCAAGAGACCTTCCGATATACTACCGAGTACGTGATACACCCTTCGATATATGCCAAGTACTCAAGGTGACTTGGTGGGTACATGAAGGAGCTCGATATACCGATAAGTACGTGGAAGACTACAATACCCTCAGGATACAGTGCTAGAAAATAACGACATCTGCCATGCTTAACGACATCGGAACACGTCTCTAACTTACACACAAGTTTCTAAATATTTTACCCTAGTTCTACCGTTAATTTTATCTAGACGGTTAGGTGAATGCATGAGGTGAGTACATAATCAGAAACATAATGCAGGCCCTAACTACATGCAAAAAGTATGTTTTTCTTTCGATGAATGCTACCTATGGGAAGGATAAATCTTCTTTTTCTTTCCAACAATGTCACCAAAAACGATGCAATGCAACACAATCCCAAATCTACGAAAATGATATTGAAATATTCTTTTCCTTTTTCGACAAAACATAAAAAATTTCACAACACTACTAAGCCAAATCAAAACATGTTTTTTCTTTTTCTTTTGTCTTTTTAAAACGAAAATGATGTTAAGTACTGAAAAGAGAGGATTTCTAAGCAGAGTGTGCAAACTTTTCACTTTCACTACAATGGCCTAAAAGCATAAAAATCAAAAGATACAATGCAACTTTCCAAGCACGGGACTACTTTTGTAAAACTTGATGTCTATCCAAATTTTTCAAGAAAATGAGCAACTCATAATTCATGAAAAACACAAATAATGCAATTTTCTTTAAACTTTTGCAAAAGATTCATAAATGAGACAATCCAATGCATATGCAATTCTTCAAATGATCTTGAAAAAATAATGGAAGCGAAGTACTTTTGATCTTTCAATGAGTGCATCAAAATGACAATTTAATAACAACTATGCTTTTGAACATGGGTACTTGAATTGAAAAAATGACTTGCAGCACTCTAACAAATCTGAAAATTCTCAAGAGAAAGCAAGCACTCAATGAATTGAAAATACATTCAAACACTCAAAGTCAAATAGTAACAAGCAGCACTAAAGCAAGCAAGAATCACAAATGAAATGCAAAATGAGGTTTGGAACTCATCCAATGCACTTGATCATATCAGGTTAGGAGATGTTGATGTATATGTAACCTCGGAATGTATTTCATATATATTTATTGTACCCTTATTAGAGATGTGTTATTCCTCTATAAGGAAGTGTCGTCATGTGGATTGACAAGTGTCGCAAGTGTGTGTACTTGCCTATGGATTATTAGACCACCATGTGTGGGGTCAACCCTGAAATATATATTATATTATAGATGTATCTAGATAGACAAGTCGGCCCCATAGTGTAACTGGGCAAACAAGTTAAGTATAAATAGAGATCGGGAGATCTCTATTTGGATCATTCGGAAAGACACACTTCTCTCACCCAGAAAGTGGCGCACTAGTGAGGAGGAGGATCATCTTCTCTAGGAGACTATCTCAAGTGTATTTTGGTTGTACTTTGGTTGAGCCATTGCTCTCTCTATCTCTGAGGAAGTTGTGGGGTTTTTCACCTTAGGGTTTTCCCCACGGAAACTCTGTGTCTCTTGTCTCTCATGATGTTGATTCTTGTGATGCTTGTGATGCTTATTGTGATTTTTATGCATTGATATACTGTATATGTTATTCTCTCACTAAATATCCAAGAGTATTGTGAATTAATGCTCAAAATTTAACATGGTATCAGAGCTAACCTGAGAAGAAGACATTTTGCAGTGACGGAAACTTGAGTTTCTTGTTTATTGGGTTTCTCTCCACATATTTTGGAAAATCAGTATAGTAGATTGACTCTACTCATCAAGGCGAATCTATCTGTCCAATCAGAATTCAATTCTAAGCATTTTCAGATTTGGCCCTAAAAATTAGGGTTTCCACAAAAATAGGAATTTCTGAAATATGAAGAAATAGCTGGAAGCGCCTTGCCAAAATCGAAGTTTAGAGCTTTGGATCGAGATTTTTGGCTGGGTAGATCTCTGGGAAACTCAAACCCTAATTCAGGGCTCTCCCTAGTGAACCCAGGAGGACAAAAAGGCAAATCTGAAGGGTAACGCTTTGCTGATCTCAAATTCTGAATACACCAAGCTGATCATCTCATCAAGGTGCCTCTTTCTATCCTTTCAGAAAGTTGAAATTCATATTTTGAATTTTTAGGGTTTTTTCGACAAACCCTAATCTGGGACCAGATCTAGTTTTCAGCATTTCAAGTGGTAAGACCTAAATATTTTCTATTTCCATTTGAAGTACTCTTTAAGATGTCTCACCACACCAAGCTTGAGGATAAGCTTGAAGGGGCTGATAACTTCCAAGCTTGGAAGTATAGGATTGGGTTAATCCTGGAAGAAAATGAGTTGGACTCATATGTAAAAGAAGACATCCCTATCCCAGAGGATGAAGAGGCTAAGGTATTGCATAAGAAGAACTTGGTTAAGGCAAAGAGAATCATTGTTGATTCTATCAAAGACCATCTCATACCCCATGTGTCAAGACACCCAAGGAGATGTTTGATTCTTTGACCAAGCTATTTGAAGGAAAGAACATAAATTGGAAGATGACCCTGCGGAACCAATTGAAAGGAGTAAAGTTTCAGAATGGAGAAACCATTCAATCTTATTTTTCAAGGGTCTCCCAGATCAAGGAACAACTAGAAGCAGTGGATGAAATGGTGGAGAATGGTGAAGTGTTGATGACCACTCTAAATGGCCTACCCAGGTCATGGGATTCCTTTATTCAAGGAATTTGTGCAAGGAAGAAGTTGATCTCCTTCAACAGATTGCGGGAAGAATGCTCCCAAGAAGAAGCTAGGCTTGTGGCCCGAGAAGAAAAGATGGGAAATGAAGATCAAGATCTCACAGCACATGCCAGGAAATGCAAGTCCAAGAAGGAATCATCTCATAACAGGAGATTCTCACACCACCATTATCATAAAGATAAGAAAGATATCAGATGCTTCAATTGCAATGAGAAGGGACACTTTGCTTCAGATTGTCCCAAGAAGAAGAAAGACAACAACAACAACTTCAAAAAGAAGAAGAAGAATAACAAAAGAAGATATCATGCTCATGCTACCGAAGATGATGAACCCCCAAAGAAGAAGGCTAGGGCAGAAAGTGATAGTGATGATGACTCATCAAGTGAAGAAGAGTATGTTCTAATTTCTTCTCTCACAGGTACTATCTTCCATGGTTGTAATGATTGGTTGATTGATAGTGGGGCTTCCAAACACATGACTGGGTTTAAGGAATCTTTCATGAATCTATCTGAACATGAATCACCCCATAAGGTGAAACTTGGGGATGATTATCAATACCCAATCAAAGGAAGTGGCGAAGCCTCCTACAACCTAGATTCTAGAAAATCCTTGAAGATGAAAGAAGTCCTTTATGTACCTAAGCTCAAGAAGAACTTACTCTCCATCTCTGCATTGGATGCAAAAGGTATGAGGGTTGCATTTGTGGATGGCCAAGTCCTAGTGTGGCCAAAGGGAAAGACCATAGATGATGCAGTAGTGATTGGAGAGCAAGAGGGAGGTTTGTATAAATTGAAGGGACAACCTGAACATGCCATGGTGCATGAATCCATGGAGCCAAGTGAACTTTGGCATAGAATACTTGCTCATATGCACTATAGGGCACTTCCAATTGCAAGCAAGGCTGTAGAGGGTCTTCTTGAAATCAAGACCAAACATGAAGGTGTTTGCAAAGGATGTGCAAAAGGTAAGAATATTAAGAAGGCTTTCCCAAGTAGTGAAAGCAAGGCAAAAGATATTCTGGAAATCATCCACTCAGATGTATGTGGTCCTATGTCATCCAGTTCTCTAAGTGGGTATGTTTACTATGTCTCATTTATTGATGACTTCTCCAAGGAAGACTTGGGTATACTTCTTGAAGAACAAAGATGAGGTGTTTGATAAGTTCAAGGAATTCAAAATCTTGATGGAGAATCAAACTGACAAGAAGATCAAAACATTCAGATCTGACAATGGTGGAGAATTCACCTCAGGTGACTTCAAGAAGCTTTGTAGTGATTCAAGGATTAAGAGGGAGTTGACTGCTCCTTATAATCCTCAACAGAATGGAGTTGCAGAAAGGAAGAACAGAACTATCATGGAAATAGCAAGGGCAATGCTGCATGACCAGGATTTACCTATGCATCTATGGGCAGAAGCAGCTAGAACAGTTGTATATGTGTAGAACAGAGCACCCCACAAGATATTGGACAACAAGACACGAGAAGAGGTCTTTTCTGGTAAGAAACCTGAAGTTAGCCATCTCAGAATATTTGGTTGTCCAGTATACACTCATGTCCCAAAGGAAAAGAGGGCCAAACTAGATCCTTCAAGAAAGAAGGGTATCTTTGTGGGTTACAGTGAAAGCTTGAAGGCTTACAGAATATGCTTTCCAGGGTTCAAGAAGATTGATGTCAACAGGGATGTAACATTTGATGAAAACTCAACATTCATCAAATCAAGGAAGGCACCTATCGAAGTTTATGAAGAACCTAAGGAAACTAGATTTCAAGACACTAACATGACTGAAGCAATTCCAGAATTTGTTCGTGAGTTTGAAGATCCGCAAGAACCTGTAGATCCACCCCATGAGGATAACTCTCACAAGAGGAAACCTGCATGGGCTAGAGAGCTCATTCAAGATGCAGAAAGATTTGGCATTCCAGAAGAAGAACACAGAGCAAAGAAGAGAACCAGATCACATACCAGCTATGTTTCTTTACTTTGTGACATTATGAACAAAGAACCTTCCAGTTATGAAGAAGCAACAGAAAAGAAAGAATGGAAGGATGCCATGGTTGAGGAATACCAATCAATAATGAAGAATGATGTTTGGGATGTTGTCCCAAGACCTAAAGGGAAGTCTATTGTGACTTCTAAATGGATCTACAAAATCAAGCATGCTGCAGATGGAAGTGTAGAGAAATACAAAGCAAGATTTGTAGCTTGTGGCTTGTCTCAGAAAGAGGGAATAGATTATGAAGAAACCTTTGCACTTGTAGCCAGGTATACTTCCATCAGAACAGTACTTGCCCTGGCTGCAGCAATGAAATGGAAAATACACCAGATGGATGTCAAGACTGCTTTCTTGAATGGTGTAGTTGAAGAGGAAGTATATGTGGAGAAACCACTCGGTTTTGAAATACATGACAAGGAGTCATATGTGTGCAGATTGAAGAAAGCCTTGTATGTCTTGAAGCAAGCTCCCATAACTTTGTATGGTAGGATGGATAGTTTCCTATCTATTTTTGGCTTTACCAAGAGTAAAGCGGATTCCAACCTTTACTACAAGGTTGAGGAAGGGAATCCTGTGATTCTACTCCTGTATGTGGATTACTTATTTGTAACAGGAGATGACAGATTGATTGCAGATACTAAGAGGAAGCTTGCTGCAGAGTTCGATATGAAAGATTTGGGAATGATGCATTATTTCCTAGGTATGGAGGTGTGGTAGAGTGTAGGTGGGATCTTCCTTGGTCAAGGGAAGTACACAGTAGATATCCTGAAGAGATTCGGGATGATGGATTGCAAGGCCATGGCCACACCTATGGAATCGAATCTGAAGCTTCTATGTGATGCTTCATCTGAACCGATTGATGTCTCTATGTATTGCCAGATGATTGGGTCCTTGATGTATCTTCTGAACACGAGACCAGATATTTGCTTTGCAGTGAACACATTGAGCCAGTTCCGGATAGATCCGAGGAGTGTTCACCTGGTTGCTGTAAAGCATGTTCTGAGGTACCTGAAGGGTACAATGGATTATGGGCTCAAGTATGAAGTGAATCAAAAGTTTAACCTGCAGGGTTATGTTGATTCAGATTGAGCTGGCAGTGCTGCAGATAGGAAGAGCACATCTGGATGCTGCTTCAGTATGGGATCAGGTGTGATCTCTTGGTTTAGCAGGAAACAGTCCTGCATAGCACTGAGAACAGCTGAGGCAAAGTATGTTGCATCCTGTTCAGCTAGTTGTGAGGCAGTATGGCTACGAAAGCTACTGTCTGAGTTATTTGATCTCCCGTTGGATGCTACTGGTATCTTTTGTGATAACCAGAGTTGTGTGAAGCTGTCCGAGAACCCAGTGTTTCATGACAGGTCGAAACACATAGAGATCAAATATCACTATATCAGGGATATGGTGCAGAGAGGAGTTGTGAAGCTCCTGTACGTTGCGACGGACGAGCAGATTGCATATGTGTTGACGAAGCCACTAGCCAGGGTGAAGTTCGAGTACTTCAGGGAGAGGCTTGGTGTTATTCAGATTGATGACACTTTGAGGAAGAAGTGATGGACACATTTGCTGAAGCCATTCCAATCATGTTGGAAGGAGGATCCTTCACATGGCTATGGATGTAAGTGCTGGATGATGAGCATGAGGATGATGTTCTAGTTTCTGCTTTATATGATAAGTTGGATCATTTATATGTATATGTATGTACGCATCATGTTGGATGCTGGATATGATCAGTGGATCATTTATATGTATGTATGCATCATGTTGGATGTTGGATATGATCGGTTGGATCATGTGTATGTATTTTGTATATGCATCATGTTGGATGCTTGGACCATGTATTTGTATATGTATCAAGTGGATACATTGTATGATCAGGTAGATCATGTATGTTGATATGTATCATGTATTTGTATTTGTATCAGGTGGATACACTGTATGATCAGGTGGATCATGTATGATGATATGTATCAGGTAGATACTTGGTATGCATCAGGTAGATGCATTGTATGATCAGGATGATCATGGATGACGAGCTTCAGGATGTTGCTCCAGATGACATGCAGCAGGATGTTGCAGTGATGATGATCAGGATGATCATGTGTACATCAGGATGATATGGTGAGTATTAGGTTGATACTCTATGGCCGTGGAATAGGTTGTGCAGATAAGCATGTAATTTGTGCCCTGGGAGATTTGCAGATAGTCTTTCGAGGTTTTGCCTATGGCATGTAATTTGTACACTGGGATATCTGGAAAATGCTCTTTCGAGGTTTTGCTTGGGAGGACATATAATTTGTGCCCTGGGAGATCTGCAGATAGTATTTCGAGGTTTTACCTATGGAATGTAATTTGTGCCCTAGGATATCTGGCAGATGCTCTTTTGAGGTTTTTTCCTATGGCATGTAATTTGTGCCCTGGGAGATCCGATAGGTTGAGCTGTGTGCTTGTAATCAGTCCTGGGATGCTCTTTCGAGGTTTTTCCATGACCACATGTAATTTGTGCCCTAGGAGATCCGATAGGTTGAGCATTGTGCTCGTAATCAGTCTTGGGATGCTCTTTCGAGGTTTTGTGGTGACCACATGTAATTTGTTCCCTGGGAGATCCGATAGGTTGAGCCTTGTGCTCGTAATCAGTCCCGGGATTCTCTTTTGAGGTTTTGTGGTGGGGTCACATGTAATAGGTCCTGGAGATCTGGACAGGATGAAAAAGGCCTCACATGCTCTTTAGGGTTCTTGCTAGTCAAGAGACTCTTTTAAGGTTTTGTGACGCACGTAATGAGTCCTGAGATTTCCACAGTATGGCCAGTGATGACGAAGACCTGTAGGTGGTGGGCCTACATCCAGTATGAAAAAGGACTGGCTCTGTAGAACTTCCTATGACGAGTAGAGTCAGAGATTGGTTGATATAGCAGCAGCAGTGACAATGATGACGATGATGCACTGATGACGATGATCCCGAGAAGAAGACTTGTCTAGCAAATCTGTGTTGAGAAATACCTTCCTAGTTAAGAGGGAGTGTTGATGTATATGTAACCTCAGAATGTATTTCATCTATGTATTTCATATATATTTATTGTACCCTTATTAGAGATGTTTTATTCCTCTATAAGGAAGTGTTGTCATGTGGATTGACAAGTGTCACAAGTGTGTGTACTTGCCGATGGGTTATTAGACCACCATGTGTGGGGTCAGACCTGAAATATATATTATATTATGGATGTATCTAGATAGACAAGTCGGCCCCATAGTGTAACTGGGCAAACATGTTAAGTATAAATAGAGATCGGGAGATTTCTATTTGGATCATTCGGAAAGACACATTTCTCTCATCCAGAAAGTGGCACACTAGTGAGGAGGAGGATCATCTGCTCTAGGAGACTATCTCAAGTGTATTTTGGTTGTACTTTGGTTAAGCCATTTCTCTCTCTATCTCTAAGGAAGTTGTGGGGTTTTTCACCTTAGGGTTTTCCCCATGGAAACTCTGTGTCTCTTGTCTCTCATGCTTTTGATTCTTGTGATGCTTGTGATGCTTATTGTGATTGTTATGCATTGATATAGTGTATATGTTATTCTCTCAGTAAAGATCCAAGAGTATTGTGAATTAATGCTCAAAATTTAACAGGAGAGGAGGGAATGCAAAGGTGAAAAGGATGAAGGTGGGGAATACCAAAGTATCCGCCACTACCAAATCTCAGATTTGTCCCAAATGGGAACCCAAAACAACTCAATCACACAAAGCAAAAGGGATCTCTGACTGGATCATACAGTGCAGAGGGAGTCTGCATACAAACCACACTCAAAATAGAAGAGGAGAAAAGGTGCTTGTATGGCAAAAAGGGTAGATCGGTGCACTTTTGCTTGTACACAATGCGATGTCGCGGTTCACCAATGTGAAGAGTGCGACGGTGTTGCAGAAGGACAGTGACAGGGTTGCAACGACAAGCCAACAGGAAAAGAAAAGATACCAAGAATGACACAGTGTCGCTTTGTGTATATCACCCAGTTGTGACGGGCGAGATCTAAGTTCAAAAAGAGCCAAATATCCAAGTAATGAGCAATCAACAGGTTTGGGAATGGGAATGCAAATCCAAAGGAAGTTGATCGGAGTCTTCAAAGTGAAGATCTGACGGAGTAAACCAACTTAAGAATAAAATGACAAATAAAAAGGCTTGGTAAGAAATCAACTAAAAATATCATTCAACTTGATAACTAGAAAGCAATGTTTTCCCCAGTATGGTCTCCAGATTTGTTTGACAGACAATCCACTCGAGCAGATGCGAGCCGGATCTCCCTAGCTCAAAGTGAGTCTAGAACAAATAGAACATACTACAAATGGATTTCCTAGATCTACTTAAGAATCAAGTGCTAGATGTTTTACCTTTTACTTCGCAATACTTTCTCCTGAATGTTGCTCCATGTCCAGTGGTCTTCAGATCTCAGCTGCAAAACCTGTTAAGACACAAATAACAACACAAAACGAGTAAAGAGCATCTATACAATAAGAGATCTAAGTAAATAGTTAAGCAGGTAAACTACTCAATATCATCACACATTAACAATATTGGTGGAAAGCATTTGTATTACTGTAAATAGGGAAATACATAGTAGAGACATATAACTACAACCAAGGCTTAACGATGCAGGCCTTCTCCATCTAATCCATTTGCCATATCCTCCCAAGGAAGTATGAGTCTCCGAATAGATGAGTAGAGATCTATCAAGGATGATTTCACCAGCATGTAGACACTATAGACTTCCTCCTTTTGGAGAGGGGTAGAGCTTCACTTATATAGGACTAAGTGGATAGGGTAGGTTGAGATATGGTAGGAGAGAGATAGGGGATCCTTCCAAGAGGTTAGGAACCGAAGGCCAGCTCACCCAATAGGTCAAGGATAGGGATCCAAGTCAGCAACCTTCGAGAATGAGCTCGAAGAAGCTATTTTTGCCATTTAACTGACTTCGTCGCACCCTGTAATGGAGCAAGGTGCGACGTCCCAGGTTGCATGAGTGCAGCATGCGATGGTCTCTCAAAACCTAGCAGAAGCACAATGATGTCCCTTCCAGGAAAATGAATTAGCCAATTTAACTTTAGGGATGTATGCACTGAACCTAATGGTGGTAATATTTTAGGTGTAACATATAGACCAAGAACTTGTCAAATACTTCACTCTTAAGTTTTAAGAAAAAACCTAAGTGTGTATGGCATAAAATCATCAATGAACGTTAAGAAATATATGAAACCAGAAAAGGAAGCAAAAGGAAGAGGGCCACACAAGTCATTATGAACAAGTTGCAAGGGGGTTGAGTCGTGCCAAGAGGCACATTTTTCAAAACTATCCTCATGATGTTTTTTTAGTACACAACTAGAAAAAACACCATCCCTGCAAGATACCATCGGAAGACTTGTCATCATATTTTCTTTACATAGTTTTTGGGTGAAAACATGAAGTTGGGAAACAATTTTGGCTTGTTTTTTATAAACAAAACTGCTAAATTTTATGTTTTCCAACTTCGACCTCTTCAAACCCATATCTCCCTTAGGAATTTCAACTTGAAGTAAACACAAAAGGTTTAGAGAATTGAATTATCTTTCTACTCGTAGTTTTTTTAATTTTTTTTATGGACATGTCGTGGGACAAATTTGTTGCAAATCAACGGCATATACTTGAAACTTTTAGGTATGGATAATGAGTGACTTGTGTGCACGTCGGTTTTTTGATAAATGGTTATTCATTTTAGGGAAAACAATTGTAGGCTCATAATATATACACACTACACTTGTGCATGGACTATATTTTTATTTTTTTAAGACTTGGTAACTATTTGTTATTATTTATCGAAACTTCATATGTACAAAACATGGTGCCTTATTGACACATGTTTTTTTCTTCGCATTTTCTTTCAAATGTGACTCTTATCAAACAAACTAAAACCAACCCATTGAAGTGGACAATGTAAGTAACATCCTTGTGAGTTTTTCTATTTTTTTGGCTTCATCATTGTGATGATATTGAATTTTGATTGTGACTGATTTTTAAGTCACTAAATTTTTTAATGATAAAGTTTAGAAAAAAATAGTAAAAAATAGAAATCCTAAATGAAATTCAAAAAAATTTATATTATGAGAAAGTAAATTGAATGATGAAAGTACGGGTATAAACTTTGACATGTAATTCTCATGTTTTACAGTGTTTACACCTTGTTAAAGTGACACATTTCTAAATACTGCAGAAATGGTGTTGGAATTGTTGACCAGAAACTCTCGGCCGAGAAAATGTGTCGGTCGAGAAATTTAAAATATATTGGGCGAGGGGTATTCCCGCTCTAAAATTAACCCAAAGTTAATGAAAAGTCTCGGCCGAAAGTTGTTTTAAACTATCGTCTTAAAGTTTAAAACATCTCTCGGCCTAGAGATTTGTCAGATAATGCACCGAGAATCTTTTAGGGGCCGACACATTAAATGCTCGTGATATTCCGACAGGATTCCACAATTGATTGGCTGAGAGTTGGATATATAATCTCTCGGACGAGATAGTTTTCTAAAATTTCTCATTCAAGAATCTGTTTCCATTGTTTTTTCAGCCGAGAGTTCGCATTCAACAATTTGGTAAATTTTCCGTACAAGAGTGCTTATCATATTACTCTTGTTGGGTCAATACTGTTCTTTTTTTTCAGCATATAACTCTCAACTCTCGTATCTTTTCATGCATTGGATTTTAGGTTTTTAATTCTTTCATCATGGGAAACTGAAGGAAACATGAAAGAAAATATGATCGCACCAGAACTAATGAAGAGGAAAGGAAAGAGAGAAACCGTGAAAACATGAGAAAGTTAAGAGAAAAAAGAGCAATGGAAAGAAACGTGGAGGCACATGGCGGTGACGAAGAAATGCAAAATGTGAATGCACATGGTGGTGATGAAGGAATGCAAATTGTCAAGGAACATATTGATGAAAGAAATGAATAACATGGAGGTGGCGAGGAAATGACAAATGTGGAGCAAACTATGGGTAGCGTCAATATTCAAACCATGATTGGTGAGTAAATAATTTTTTATATGTTTATAGTTTACTTTATAATACAAGTATATATATATTTGATTTGAGAGTCCACAATCTTATGCAGGGTCGACATCCAACATACATGATCCTACCACACTTACCAATTTACAGAGATTAACTGGAAGTTGCAACAATATCGTCATTGCCGATAAGTTTTTGGAGAATATGGATTCAAGTAAAATTGAAGAAATGGGACCTCCGATGCCTAATCATACAACTTGTTATAGAGCAAAAAAGATAGTCAAAGAATATTTTGAAGGTATTTATGTCATAAAACAAGCTCAATTGTTACATAGATTATTAAAGCGAAAATGTCTAAGAGATGCAATTACATTATTGGGAATTCAAAGTGCCAAAGAGGCTAAATAAAATGAGATTGTATCACAAAATCTGACCTCGGTCCTTGCATCACTTGCAAGAAAACTATCTCATAATTTCATGGTTGCTCGTAAAGCAATTCTAACAGGGGTTGTGGCAAAAAACACTATAACCAGTCGTTTGTTGTCCACGACTGCAAGAACGTTAAAAACATCAAGACAAGTTTATGGAAGCATAAAAACTTTAGGGTTCAATTAGATGAGGACGATGAAGTTGCATGTTGGGGTTTTATCTATAGGAAACCTTATCAAGATAGACTTCCAGATAATGTGAGGGGCAGGGTGAAAGAGTTTTTGCATTTAAACTCTCGTGTCTTACCAAATGAAAAGGATGTTGTGCGACGTCGTATATCAAAAGGAAACTATGAAACTCATGCCAAACACATAACAAAGATCACTCAAGTGGAAATGTTCAAAACTTTTATGGAGAGTAATGTTGATGTGAATATTTCCCTTAGCACATTTGTGAAGCTTAAACCATGGTATGTCAAGCGCATCATTGTCCGCGACACATGTTTTTGTCGATACCATGTAGAATTTGAATTGTATTATGAGAGATTTATAAATTTTGGCATGCAGTGTTGGCCAAATAACCCCCCTCCTTCGAGTGTTCATGAATTTGTATCTAAAATATTATGTGCACGACAGAATGATCAAGTATTCTATAAGAAGCAATGCTAACTACCCTATTGATGCAAACGATCCTCAATTGTCAAATCCCATTGTGAAATCGAAGAGATATGTTTATGGTTATTATACTCATGTTAAAGATTCAACGGAAACATCAAGAAAGCTTAATTTAGTTGAAAGTGAGATATTCTTGACAGATTTTATGAATTTGTTTAGGGATCAAATATATAAATATATCAAGCACTCTCACTCAGCATGATGGCAGTGTTGAGATATTGTAACTTCAAAGAATATTATAATTGTACTTTATTATTCCGGAGATGTTTCATTCCTCCGTGAAGATCTTATTGTATATCCGGAGATGTTTATTCCTCCGTTGGAATGTGGTAACTTGAGTTATTAGACTTCCCTAGTGGGGGTCGGCCCTGTATGTGTTATGTGGGTCAAAGGGTTATTTGACAACCCTATAGGGGTCGTCCCAGTCAGTTGTAGTGGGGTATTTAACCCAATGGTTAAATACGAGCCTACATGATTTGTGTAAAAGACAAGTCGGAGTAGTGTATAAATAGAGGAGGTGTATTCCTCATTTTACACACACTCACTCACTTGAGAGTGGCGCACTTGTGGAGAAGAGGTCTGCTATGGAGAAGGAGGAGCTTATGCTCAGGGTTACATCTTTGTATATTGCTGGTCATCTTAATTGAGGAAGCTTTACTGGGTTTTCTACCCCATGAGGGTTTCCCAGGATAAATTTGTGTCTCTTGTGTTTATGCTGTGCTTGTTGTTTCTTCAGTGATCCTGTATATGCTATTATTGAGAAATGGAATGAAATGCTGCTATTTTCTGTCTTAGCATATTAAATATTAACATGGTATCAGAGCTAACCTGAAGGAAGGCAATGTATGGCACTTACGACACTTGCTTTACTTACGACAATTTGAAGGTTAGGGTTTTATATAGAAAAAACCAGGCATCGTGGAACTTTCACCATAAATCCATTTTGGCAAAGGTTCAGGATCTGAAACCTTTATAGGTCGTATATAACATCTCCAGGTATCTTGTGTCCAAAGGGAACCATAAGATTCGTTGTACTTTGTAAGTTATGATCAGTACAAGTTAGGGTTTCTACCTCTTCCAGATCTCAGTCAAAATCAAGTGACCTAGGAAAAAAGGTCATAACTTGGGCTAGGAAGCTCCAAATGAAATTTAGTAAAAAGTGACAAGTAGTACATAGACTCTACTATCTCAGGAAATGTTTTCAAAGGCCGAAGTTGAACCAGTGACACGTGGAATGCCGTACAAGTTCTCTCTCCTGTTTTATCCCATAAACAGGTCACGTTGCGACACTTGGAATAACTTGGGATAGGAAGCTCCAAATGAAATTTAATTAAAAGTGATAGGTAGTACACAGATTGTACTATCTCAGGAAACATTTTCAGAGGCCGAAGTTGAACCAGTGACACGTAGAACGCCGTACAAGTTCGCTCTCTTGTTTTATCCCATAAACAGGTCACGTTGCGACACTTGGCATAATTCTCTCTCAGAAAATACAATTGAGGTCCGACCTATCGGGATGGAAATATGACAGGTCAGGCTACCAAAGAAAAAAATTTCAGACCCTGTGGAGCGAAAAGTTCAGAGTTACAGCAGAAACAATCAGGTACATATTTATGTCAAAACAGAATTATTTTTGGAGCACCTTCATTCATGGCTTCCAGAATTTAGGTTTTCAGAGAAAGTTAGAATTTTTGGAATCGGAATCCACGGATGAATGCTACTCAGGAAAATTGAAATTTAGATACCAAGGTCGAATTTTTTGGTTGGGTAGAAGACCGGGCTTGATCAAACCCCAGTTCGGGATTTTGATCGGAAAGATGGAAAATTAAGGATTCAGCAAAAGTTGGAATTTTTGAAGTCTGTAACCATGGCTGGAAGCTCCTCAGAAAAATAATATTTTAGAGCCTTGGATCAAACCTTTTGATTGGACAGAAGGGTGGGCTTCATCAAACCCTAGTTCGGGTTCCTGTCTAGAAGATCCAGAAGTTTCGAAGGCAATTTTAAGGGGTCTGTTGGCCCGGTTTTGCAACCAGGCTTAGTGCTATGGGCACCTGCTAACTAGTAGCAGCAGTTTCAATGTAAATAAATAACAATAAACTAATTAAACAAGACTAACCATGGATCTATGCAAAGATATTAAGCAAATAACAAAAATAATTTAAAATCAAGAACAAGATAATGTAAAATAATGAATTTGTATTGAAAGAATGGGGCAAGCAAGTGCTTGTGGAATCAATACCTCTAATGGTGAGGTTGAATGGCTCCAAGGATGAGCAACTCCAATCTCCAATGGTCTCTTCTCCAATGTGGTTTGCAATAGCTAAAATGCTCAAGGGAGATTTCAGCAGCATAAGGATGAGATAATGGATGGATGTGAAATGAGGAGCCCCTACCACCTTTTTATAGGTTTTGGTGGTGGGGAATACCATTTGTGGTTTTGTGGAAACCAAATAGTATTGACCAACATGGTTTAGGTACTTTTCCCTCCTTTTTCCTTTTTTTTTTTGAATAAAAATAATATTTTAATTCCCTTTTTAATATTTTTGGGAATTTGGACCCTTTTTGAGGGTTTTTTATGATTTTCTTGGAAAAATAATCTTTTTTAATGGAAAAAGGGGTGTACTAAGGTCTTTTGGTGACCTTTTGTTGGTTTCAGAGGCTCAGATGGTGGAAAAGTGGACAAATGGGTCATGTGAATAAGGGAATGAGCTAGTGAGCACTTTTTAGGTGTTAACAGATTGCCCCCTGATGTGTGAGGGCAGGAGCTCATCGTATGGCCGATAGACATCATAGTTCTTTTGTTCTTTTTTCTGGGGTTTAGGGGAGAGAAGAGACCGGTTGGAGACTGGAGCCATGGCCCTTGGAAGCTGCAAAAAACAAAAAATATTACATGGCCTCAAAATGAATGAGGTATAATCTCTGATGAAGGATGAGGCGGGCATTCCCATGCTCGTATCAAGACATATACAAAACAATTAGTCCCAAGAAGGGGGATCTAATACGTAAAGAAATATAGTGGTATATCATAATGGTCCAGAGGGGACATTATTGTGGGATATACTCATGATCATGGCTGATCTCAATAACTGATACACTGGAATAACTGTTGAACTGCTCAAACTGAAGGTGTTCAACATCTGTATGGACTCAATGACTGTGAGCCATCTTTGGGGAGTATTTGTATCTGTATACTCGAGGGAGCATAAAACTGGGGTACATCTGAATATTGTCGCCATACGCAACCCGGATACCTATAGAAAAAATGTAACTGGTTGTATCCAAAGGTAGACTCTCAAATGTGGAGGAGTCAGGTGGTATCCGGGGTCTTCGACTAATAACTGAATGGACCAATACCCTGTGCGAGTCTCAACGATGCGATCAAGGTGTTGAAGTCGAGCATGTGAGAAACAACCATTCGGAGAGGCACTGAGGATTCCTCTCGAAATGATTCGTAGGCACTCATCATAAATGGTAATGAGTCCAAGACACAGGGACCTCTAGGTCTATCCTCTGGAATCAATGTGGTTGTCGTCGACAGAGGGAGACCAGCAACTAACAAGGCAATGATGTTTCCTTGATAGGAGCACGAGGTGTAAAACTGAAGTGTTGTAGTACTGATGGTAGGACTGACATACTTGTGGGAATGGGAAGTTAATGGGTCAAGAAATGGGTAGATTCAAACTTCCTTTGTTCAGAGCATGATGACATGGTTGACCTGGCAGCGTATGGAACTAACTTGTAGGTGTAGGGATCATAGCTTTTTTAGGGACTGAAGGGTATGTACTGACTCCAGGGGGGGGGTGAAGCTGATGGTAGCTGTCGAGGGAGTTTTAGAGTGACATACTGCAGAATACTCTGAACAAAGGTGACCGAAATGGGGAAGCTGCTGTGTGAGTAGACATGATCTGTTGTGGCGCCAAGGGGCATCATTGATTCCTTTTTCGTAGTTTTAATGAGCTCGAAGAAGGGATAAAAGTGTGCTCTGAAATGGTACGGTCCTGTGGATTTTGCGAGCCCAGGACGGCTCATGCTCATGGTTGCTTTCATGTTTAGAGAGTCTGAAAGCGGTAAGTGGACTCTATTGGTGTTTCTTTTTCGTAAGTTTAGTCTCCAAGGCCCGAAAAAGCATAAAATGATGCGGATGGAGAACTCTTCTAGCCGATGTGACTAGAGTATACCTTTTTCGTAATTAGTCTACGAGGTCCGGAAAAGGGGTAAACTTATACCAGGTAGACGCCCTTTCAGATACGTTTAGCGAGCATGAAAGGAAGCAAGATTGCTCGGCGATCTTTTCATTGTTTTAGGAGTCAGAAAAGAGCTTAATAGAAAACTCCCTCAGTGCCTTTTTCGTAAAAGGGGTTGCTTGGCCCGAAAAAGGGATAAACTTATACTGAACAAAAATGGATTGATGAGGGCGAGAAAAGGTCTCAAGCATCTTCATTAGTGCAGAAAAATGGATCCGGTGACATAAGGATTGTCGAAAATGGAGAACGGCCGATGTGGCACGCAAACCGAGGCTATGTGGCGGGCATGGAAAAAATGCCCAAAAAATCGAAAGGTGAGAGAGAGAAATGATCTCAAGCATCATCACGAGCGCGGAAAACTGGATCCGACGATATAAGGCATGCCCCAAACTGAGAACGGTCGATGTGGCACGCAAACCGAGGTGATAAGGGGGCATGGAAAAAAATGCCCTGAACATCAGGACGTGACAGTGAGAAATGATCTCAAGCGTCATCACGAGAGCGGAAAACTGAATCCGGTGATATAAGGTACGCCTAAAACAGAGAACGGCCGATGTGGCACGCAAACCGAGGTGACGAGGGGGCATGGAAAAAATGCCCTGAAAATCAGGACGTGACAGCGAGAAATGATCTCAAGCGTCATCACGAGCGCAGAAAACTGAATCTGGTGATATAAGGTACGCCTAAAATGGAGAACGGTCGATGTGGCACGCAAACCGAGGTGACGAGGGGGCATGGAAAAAATGCCCTGAAAATTGGGACGTGACAGCGAGAAATGATCTCAAGCATCATCACGAGCGCGGAAAACTGAATCCGGTGATATAAGGCACGTCCAAAACGGAGAACGGCCGATGTGACACGCAAACCGAGGCCACTAGAGAGGCCAAAAAATGGTCAAAAAATGGACCCCGTGAAAACGGAAAAAAGGAAGGAACCTGTATGAAGTTCTCGCGGTGCTGATTCCAACAGTACCAACGGTTTGAGAAATGGACTTCGTATGATACCGCAATGGTTGTTGGAAAATTGGTGGAATTTCTATAAATAGGGGGTGGGGCCCAAATGACTTGTCATTGTTACGTGCGAGTTTGATAGAGCTGTCAGAGCTTTTTCTCGATTTCCGGGAGATTTCACCGTTGGTTTTCGATTCAGCGAGTTGCAGGTAACTCTATTTCCCTTAACCTTGTCAATTATGTCTTTTTTGTTTGGCGGCGTGCCCCCGAAGGCCGCGAAATTCCACGTTGACTCTCCAACGTGGAACCGCGCGGGTTTCGGGGCTGAACCCGCGATGAACCGCGCGGGTTCTAGGCTCACAGTCTCGATGTTCATCGCGACTGTGAGGTCGGAACCCGCGATGTTCATCGCGAGTTCATGGGGGGTAGTCGCGATGTTCATCGCGACTGTCCGGCCAAAATCCGCGATGTTCATCGCGGGTTTTTTCATGGATCCCGCGATGGTCATCGCGGCTTTTTGTGGAAAAGCCGCGATGGGCATTTTCTAAATTTTTTATGCTGGGGCTAAAAATTTCTTCTGTTTTCCTGGCAGGATGTTGAGGAGACCTCAGTCCTCGTGGCGGGAGAAGGAGATCGATGGTGATCTTATGTTGAGGATTGAGACTGATGCAGGGGTGAGACAGACTTTGGCTATGAGCGGACTTTTAAAGTTCGCTCAGATCCCGCCTATACGTTCAGTGAGATGGCTCCTGAACAGGCTTGTGCATTGGTGGGTGCCGGCGGAGGGTGCATTCATCATTGGTGGTGAGAGGTTAGAGATCACTCTCACGGATGTTTATTTTTTGACTGGGTTGCCTCGCTTGGGTGAGGTGGGTGATATCATGCCGAGGTTGCCTCCAGGTATAGATATGGAGGACCTTTTACAGACTTTCTGTTCTGATGATGCTGTTTTACAAAACAGCTCTATTAGTCTGCGATCCCTGCATGAGTGGGATATGCGAGCTGTTGGGGCTTGCGTTCTACGGATATTGGCTGCTGCTGCACCACATCGTATGTCTGGGGGGAAGACGATGATGGTGGATTCCGTTCTTCAGGGTACTTATTATGCCTGGGCGCAGATGTTCCTGGCTGGTGTCCGGAGAGATCTGGACAAGGCCATTAGAGAGGGAGGCGAGTTTTGTTATGCCTCGTTTTTATGCTGTTTTTTCTTCGAGCGGGTGCCGACCTTGCGGCCACGGGTACCCATTCGTGCTGGTCTTCCGAGTGAGCCTCGTATGATGAGGTGGGGGCAGATGATGCCCCGTGGTGGCGGTGGTGTCCGTGGTTACTTCACGGAGGATTTTTATCAGCAGTGGGAGCAGATGCCTCTGGTGATTGAGGACTATCCCTATGCCGGCATGGATTACCGAGGTGACCCAGAGATGCCTCGTGCCCCAGGACAGGCCTGGAGTTTAGACGGTATGTTTGTGTTTTATTTGATATTATATCATATGCTGTATGATTTATCATTGATGATTATTGTTGTATAGTATGTGATGGCTTACTTGCTTTGTGCAGATGTGGGTCCAGTGCCACCGCCTGACTACGTGGCTCGGCAGGGGCGGGCGATGGTGGTCGCCCATCCACCTGTACTTGTACCTCCTCCGCGTGGTGGATGATTTGCAGCTCGTGGGCGAGGGGTTGGCCCTCGTGATGATGCCATAGATGGTGTCCGACAGAATTTTGCCGAGATCCTAGCTGGGCTTCCCGAGGATGGTTGGAGAGACCTGGATCGGGGTATTTTGCAGGGTTGTTTTGGTGCGCCGCCTGAGTGGCAGTCGCTCCTATTGAGGACAGCGGTGTTCGTGGCAAGGCATAGGGATGATAGACGGGATGATCCGGCAGGGCCGGCTCAGGGGAGGATACGTCTGCGGGACGATCCAGCGGGGCCGGCAGAGCGGAGAGTTCGGGCTCTTCATGACCCGGTGGGGCCAGCGACGGAGGATTCGGAGGAGGAGCCGGAGGAGGAGCCTGAGGATCCTCGGGATCCAGCTGAGTAGACGATACTGTATCTGCCCCCAAATGCTGATGAGCATATGGGGAAGCATTTTTTGTATGACAGATGTATTTTTTGTATATCGGGTGCTGAGGGTACTTATGACATGTTGACTATTTGATTTATATATATATGTGGATATATATTTGGATATATTGTCGTGTATGCACGTGGATGCACCTTTATCTTTTGTATATGCCCGTGGAGGCACCTGTTATGCACGTGGATGCAGTATGTTTGTTGATTTATATATGCCCGTGGAGGCACATGTTATGCACGTGGATGCATTATTTGGTTATTTGTTTTATGCCCGTGGAGGCACATGTGATGCACGTGGATGCATTTTGTTTATAGATATGCCCGTGGAGGCACATATTATGCACGTGGATGCATTTTGTTTATGGATATGTCGTGATGTGACTGGTGTGCCAATCGAGGACATTGTTGGCCATATTATCTGCTACACTATTGAGGTGTCTTGGGACATGTGTGAATGAAATGGATGCAAACTGTCTAACCATTTGTTTAGTGCGCAGGAATTTTCTGAAAAGACAGGGATCACGTACCTGGTAATCATTGTTGAGCTGGGAAACTAGGAGCTGTGAGTCCAAGAAAACGTTGAGGTGACGGATGCTCATTTGGAGAGCAGCGGCCAGGAGATCGGTCACAGCATCGTATTCAGCTTGATTATTGGTAGCGGCACCTAGACATACTCCGTCAATGTGAATTAACTCATGTGAAGGGGAGTATATTACCCAAGCTGCGGAGGCGAGATTGGGAGACCAACAGCTTGCACCATCAGCGAAACCGACATGGCAGAGTGGAAGAGGCTCCATCTGTGGTCATGTAGAGAAAAACAAATATTTAGGTTTTTTGAATTTTTTGTGAACAAAGAAAGTATGCCTATACTAAAATGGACGATGGTGTCCATTAGATTTTCTATGGGTAAAATCGTTTAAGGTACAACCCATTGCGTGGGTTGCGTAGGGGATTGCCTTCTGAATCGGTCAGAATGTATGCCCCCTGCCCGAGGCAGGTGTGTATGATGTAGGGGCCTTGCCACATAGACACGAACTTTCCCTTCCTGGTTTTATCATGAGCTTGATCGTAAGCAAGGACAAGGTCTCCCTCAGAAAAGGTTCTCGGGTGGACGTGTTTGTCGTAACTTAGTTTCGATCATTGTTTAGCTGCTTCCATGTTTTGAATGGTTGTGCGCCGATCTTCATCGGCCTGTTCTAGGAGTAGTAAATGTTGCTCAATCGGGGAAGTGTCCGGTAGGAGTTCAACGGCGATATGTAAGGCTGGGATCTGGCACTCAATAGGGAGGACGGATTCGACACCGTGAACTAAATGGTAAGGGGTAAAACCGGTGGCGGTTTTGGTTGAGGTGCGGTAGGCCCATAGTGCCGGGAAGAGCATTTGGTGCCAATTGGACTTGTGCTTGTCTACGGTACGTTGGAGAATCATGGCTCGCTGGAAAGTCGTGAAAGCAATAGGTCATGGCTCGCTGGAAAGTGGCACCAGCATTTTTAAGGCCAAATGGCATAACGCGATAGGAAAAGGTGCCCCAAGGGGTGGTGAAAGCAGTCTTGTACTGATCCTCCTTGCGGATGTGAATCTGGTTATATCCGGAAAACCCGTCCATGAAGGATAGGACTTCATGGCCCGCACACTCATCAATGAGTTGGTCAATGAATGGCGTGGGGAAATTGTCTTTTGGACAAGCGTGGTTTAAATCTCGGAAGTCAGTGCATACTCTAAGGGTGCCTTGCTTTTTGTTGACGGGAACAGGGTTTGACACCCAAGTGGTGTACGGAATAGGGTAAATGAATCCTGCTTTGCGAAGTTTTTCGACCTCAGCTTTAACAGCGGGGAGCTTGGAAGGGTGAATGGGTCGTTGTTTCTGACGAACAGGGGGTACCTCAGGCCATGTATCAATGTGGTGTTCAATGATGGCGGGGTCGAGACCAGGCATCTCGGTATAGGACCAGGCAAAGACATCACAGAACTCTTGAAAGAGCTTTTTGTATGCCTGAGTTTCTGCTTGAGTGCAAGATGCGCCCAGTGAGATGAACTCAGGTTTCCCTCGTGTTGTGGAAATGTCTATCTGTATAGTGGGGGAAATGTTCGACATGTTCCCTTCTTCAAAGGCATCCGGTGCTGGGATGGGGTCCCTTAACCAATCGACCTTAGTGGGTATGAAATCTTTCGATTCGACCGATAGCTGGTTGGATGAGGTGGGTGTAGATGCTTCCGGGAGGAAGTACGAGCGATGATGCATATCATCCCAAGGGTAGTCTGGTGCAGTGAGTGTCTCCAAAATTTGCTCATCAGTATTGAAGTAGTCAGACCATAAATCGAGGGGTTTTGGTTTGAAGGTTGTTGAAATCATATATATTGTATTGACTTCTTCCGACGAGGATGATGGCGGGGGGTGGATCTCCTCGATGAGGGGAGGAGATATCTCTAAGTCGACGTTGTTTAACTCGTACAACGCTGCTCTATAGTCAGGTAGATCAGGACAATGGTGAGAGTAGTGGCCGTAAACACTGCATATAGCACAAGGATGGTTGGTGCGCAGTGATTTGTCGCGAGGCTGTAGAGGTGGCTCTAATCTAACTACTGGGATGCTGATGTCATCGTCTAACATATTCATATGCTCTTGGAGTGCCGGTAAGTGTGGGCATTGATGAGTTGGATGGCCTATCTCATCGCACAACGAGCATTTAGGGGGAGCTTGAAACACCGGTGGGGGTTTAACTGCCTTAGGAGGTGGAATAGCAGTGTATGGTTGTGGACCTCTGCCCCCAGTGGGCTTGATAGGAGGGGGAGGATTCATTGACGACGAAGGGATATTGAGGCTAGGAGGAGGTTTCGTTGACGACGAAGGGATTGCGACACCAGGAGGAGGTTGATTTGTGGTAACAATAGGTTGTACCAGTTGGAGGATGACATTTGGTGTCGGCGGTCGAACGGGAGGCGGAATATACCACATGGGTAATCCCAATGTTAATCTGGGTAGACTAAGGGTAGCCATAACCGGGGCGCTTACTACACCCGAAGGAGGAAATAGGAAGGGGATGGTGTGGATGGGTGTAACACCAATGTGACTAGGAATCAATGGTGGTTGATTACCGGATGCCTGTGTATTCTGTGAAAGAGTACAGAGGTTTGCGACTTGGGTCTCCGGTGACGGTGGTGGGATGGACTGGAATGTAGAGGTCATTGGTGTATCTGAATAATGTCCTGGTCCCAAAGAGGAGACAAAGGAGGTAGTTGCACTAGAAGTTGGTTGTTCAATCATGGGAAGAACATTTTCGGGTGCTGCGGGGGCATTGGGATCATAGTATGTGAGTTGGTCGATTTTGACCACGCGTCCCTCGTGGGGGAACATCATGGTGCGAAAAACGGATGAGGCGACCGCTTTCATGGCGTACATGTAACTGCGGCCGAGTAAAAGGTTATAATCGAGCTGGGCATTAATGACCTCTATGTCAATGAGCACAGTTTTCCCACCTAATTGGACGGGTACCTTGGGTAGTAAACCTTGAGGTTGAGCTGACCGACCGTCGTAGGCCCGCAATGCAGTGGTGGATTGCTGGAGAGTAGGGGATCCCAACTTCTGCCAAACAAATGTGGACATGACGCATGTGGAGGCACCCTCGTCGATGATACATCGATGGATGACAAGATTCCGAATAGAAACGGAAACTTGGACTGCTATGGTGGAAGGCAGACGTGGTTCAGACTGGTCTAAATCAAAGGTCATCAATTTCAAATCATTTGGGTCAATCGCCCCAATGGCGGAAAGTAAAGTCTTGCGCTGAGTAGGACAGTTTTTCAAGACTTCTAACGCAGACATGGCTGCGGGAGATTGAGCTAAGTCATCTACGATGTTGTAATTTGACGTAGCCCGTGCATTGGGGTTGTTGTTGATACGGCAGAGTGGGAAACGAGGTGCTTTAGATGCGCCATCAAGTGGAAGAGGTGGTATCCGTAACGACTGATCGGTGGGATGAGCATTAGTATCCTTGTCGGCGGGGGGAGCTTCGGAGGTAGGGCCATACTAGTTCCGGCGAGTTTGGATATTGACGTCGGTAGTGGACATCATCAATAAGTGGTGAGTCCCTGAATCAAACATGGGTTGATCAGGAGCGGCGTAAGTGATTTGCTGTGGTTGTACGTTGCCCTGTGGGGGGGCTAACAGTTGAGTGTTCACCACCCCTTGTGTTGGAAAAGGGTTTTGTAGCACCAAAGGCTGTTGTTGAGGTGGTGGAGGGTTGGGTGGCAGCTGAGGAGCCGCCTTCCCTTGACGATGGGCGTCATCTGTCCATAGTTGTCGAGCTCGCTCCAGATGTGGGCAAGCGTGGGTATAGTGGCCATAGACACCGCAAATGGAGCAAGGATGGTTTGTTCGTAAATTAGCATTTTTGGCTTGCTTAGGTGGCCGATCAGGATTCTGATGAGCAGGCGCCGCATTATTGTTTTGCAGAGGATGGGTAGGTTGTGGAGCTTGGTTATGGTTTTGGTTGTTTCCATGGTTACGTCCTCTTCCGCGGTTTGGTTGCCCACCCTGGTTGTGTTGGTTATTTTGGTATTGGGGCTGATGTTGTTGTGCGTACACATGCCCTTGAGCATTGGGGGGATTCTGGGGAGCCGCAGGTGCGGGAGCAGGTTGCGGTGGGTAGTATGCAGGTGGAGCTAGAGGTGGTCCAGCTGCCTGTTGGGGTTGTTGGTACCCCTGAGCTGTTAGAGGTGCGATATTAGCTGGTGCAGCCGGTTGTGGGTAATGCATCTGTTGTTGTGGGAACTGCATGGGGGTATGTGTGGTAGGTTGATTATAATATGTAGGAGGTACATATGCTGATGGCGCTTTCCCATAGCAATGTTGTGGACAAGAGGGCCCATGAATGTGATGGGTCTGGTTTGTTGGAGCATAAGAAGTTGTCGCTCCGGAACCGGATGTAGCCCTAGAGAGGTCTGGGGCAGGCATGGTGCTCACCATGCTGAAAGGTTTAGCTTGGGGTGTGATTTGGCCAATAATTCCATCGGCGGCATGAGATGCCCCCGGCGCGTCGCTACGTGAAGAGTCGCATCGTGGGGCGTCTGGTATGATTGTGTATAGATAACCTGACTGGGCGTAGATGAGATCAAACTGTTGGGATTTGAGGATGGCCTCTTCTTCAGACTGGGGTCTTTCAGATGCCACATCCTTCGTGATGAGTGGGAGGAGGGATTTTAGAAACCAATCTAAAAAGATACGGTCATCTAACTTAATTTTGCAGAGGCTTCGGCGTCGACGCCACTCATGAATATGGTCAGTGATGTGGGTGGCCGTATTCTGTCTGCAAGACAGTAGGATCTCGATGCCCGCATCATAGCGGACAGGTAACTGAAAGAACTGTAGGAAGGTCGAGGCCAGGCAGGTAAAGGTGGCATGCGTCCCATGGGGCTGCTCGATATACCACTTGGCTGCAGAGCCAGTGAAGGTGCGTTGTAAGAGCCGGAGGCGGACAGAGTCGTCCACTATGGAGTTGGAGGAACACCATAGATGGAAGGACATGATATGATTCTGGGGGTCTTCACCCGTCTTACCCTCAAACTTAGGGATGTCAGAGGGGAGTTTGGTGGGCATGTGAGGCCACGCAGGATCATGTCTGATGGGGTCATTTGTGAGCCTAGCTAAGTCTGGTAGGTTCAGACTCGCCATGTATGGTAAGCTAGCGGATGTGGGGACTGGAACTGGGATATGCCTAGTCATTGTGGTGTGGGGTCCAGTAGCACCTAAAGGTATGCTAGGTATGGAGGGTATGTGCCCTCCAATAGGTGTAGTCTGGTATGGGCCAGCGCCTCCAAGTGCAACATGGGTTACACTTGGGGTAGGAATAGCAGTGGGGATTCCTGGGATAGGGTTTGTGGGAACCAAAGGGGGTGTGACCCCTATGTTGGGTATGCCCATAACAGGTGGTGGACCTGTGTTGGGAATTCCTATAACAGGAGATGGCCCTGTGTTGGGCATTCCTAAATGTGGAGTGTTGCCCATATTGGGCATACCCAGGGGGGTGGTAGTTGCCATGGATGGCACCACCGCAGAAGGGTCTGTAGATGTCTCACCTATGGTGCTGGTAAACAGTGGATCAAATGGTGTTCCAGACATAATGGCGGTTGGTGGTAACTCTTTGGGGTTTTCGGATTCTACCTCCCAATCAAATGTGAAGTGAGGTGTGTCAGAATCGGATGACTGTCTAGTTGATTGACGATGTGTCGAATCAAGGGATAGGGCTCTGCGTCCGTGACGTGGAGAGCCGAGTGGACTACACTCTGGGAGTTCGCCCTGTAGACGACGGGAGCGTCTAAAATTCTCAATGGTGAGAATATGTCTTTTGTGTAAAAAATTTGTTTAAGTATCAGGTGGTGATATATATATAAAAGACTCAAAACCCTAAATGCAACCAAGGGTGCAAGAAGGGGAGTGAAAAAAGAAGGCTCTCAGGCCAAAAAATCAACCTCAAAAAATGGCACTTATTCTAGCAGTTGTGCTACAATAAGTGGAGGAATGCAACAACTGGTCAGAATACCAACATGCAAATGGCTTCTATAAAAAATAGGTGTAACTAGACCAAGGGTGGGTTGAATCATGCAAACACCTAACTAAAAGTATTGTGACTCAAACACACGATATCCTCTGCAAGGTGATGAAATCCAAGTCAGACAATATGAATGTTGAGACAACGGCTAGATATCCCCCTACCGGGAGGGACACCGGGTAATCAATCCTAAAGACAGGCTACTAGGATACTCCGTTCATGACGCGTCGAGAAAAGGTAAATCTGCCGTTTGGTCCTTTGATCGCAATATCCCAATACAGGGATATCCCGAGAACTGCAAATGGTAGCCCTTTGGTTACTGAATGGATTTCGGTATTCCACTCAGGCTTCCGGAACCATCCTCGCGACTTCAACCCTCCTAAGGGAGAGGCCTTCCCACAAACCGGTTGTGACCGCGCCAAAAAGTACTAAGAGATTTTAGCTCCCTAATTGGACAACTTCTATGTCTCAGATGTAAGAACTGAGGGGTGTTGTTGGAACACCTATCCCCCCAATACTACCTAGCTACAAGAATTCTTTTAGTGTTCCCCAAGTGGGGTTAAAAGTGTGTTCAAATTAGGGTACGTTTTAAGGCTTAATTCAATTAAGTGATCGAGTGAGTGCACGTGAGGTATGGTAAACTGAACTTGAAAAAATTAAATGCTTTACAGGAAATTTTCAAAAAATAAAGGATTTTTCGAAAATAAAAAGCAAATATTTATGACTTTTTTCACTAAAAGGAATTTAAATGCTTTTCAAAAAATAACTCAAAAAACAAAGGATTTTTTGGATTTATGAAAGCAAATAATAGACTTCTTTTAAAAAAAAAATAAATGGATTTCTTTGTTCAAGAAAAATTGCTATGGGAAAGATTTTAAAGAAGTAAACAGGAAAAAATTTGAATCTAGATGAAAATGCAAAATGAGTCTTTCTTTCACTTTCTTGAAAATTTTTAAAAAGATTTCTAGATATGCACTTTAAATAGTAAAAAAAATTTCAAAGCTGTCAAATATGCAGAATTTAATACTGTAAAAAATGTGCTATGGGCAGAAAGTACAGTAAATTTTTTTTTCAAAATCGGGATGGCCGAATGAAAACTTTAGCCGCGCGGGTTTTGACAGAAAAACCGCGATGGACCGCGCGGGTTTCTGTCGCACAGTCGCGATGGACCACGCGGGTTTTGGCCGCACAGTCGCGATGGACCGCGCGGGTTTTAGCCGTACAGTCGCGATGGGCAGCGCGGAAATTGGCCGCGAAGCCGCGGTGTGCAGCACGGAAAAACGCAGAAAAGTCGCGATGGACCGCGCGACTGTCTGGCAAAAAGCCGCGATGGACCGCGCGGAAAAACGCAGAAAAGTCGCGATGGACCGCGCGACTGTCTGGAAAAAAGCCGCGAGGCGGAAGCCGTGCACGGAAACCGAGAAACGAACCCAAAAATTGAAAATTTCGGGCTGTTAATGGCAATTTATGGGGCCAAAAGCTAGAGCAGCAATAGATCTGTTGTCTAGGATGGCAGATCTATGGATCTAAAGGTTAAAAACTACTAAAAAACAAAGATTGAAAGAAAAATTGAGATCTATAGTTCAAACCAAAGCGGAGTCGCCAAAAACTGTTGGCCCGGTTTTGCAACCAGGCTTAGTGCTATGGGCACCTGCTAACTAGTAGCAGCAGTTTCAATGTAAATAAATAACAATAAACTAATTAAACAAGACTAACCATGGATCTATGCAAAGATATTAAGCAAATAACAAAAATAATTTAAAATCAAGAACAAGATAATGTAAAATAATGAATTTGTATTGAAAGAATGGGGCAAGCAAGTGCTTGCGGAATCAATACCTCTAATGGTGAGGTTGAATGGCTCCAAGGATGAGCAACTCCAATCTCCAATGGTCTCTTCTCCAATGTGGTTTGCAATAGCTAAAATGCTCAAGGGAGATTTCAGCAGCATAAGGATGAGATAATGGATGGATGTGAAATGAGGAGCCCCTACCACCTTTTTATAGGTTTTGGTGGTGGGGAATACCATTTGTGGTTTTGTGGAAACCAAATAGTATTGACCAACATGGTTTAGGTACTTTTCCCTCCTTTTTCCTTTTTTTTTTTGAATAAAAATAATATTTTAATTCCCTTTTTAATATTTTTGGGAATTTGGACCCTTTTTGAGGGTTTTTTATGATTTTCTTGGAAAAATAATCTTTTTTAATGGAAAAAGGGGTGTACTAAGGTCTTTTGGTGACCCTTTGTTGGTTTCAGAGGATCAGATGGTGGAAAAGTGGACAAATGGGTCATGTGAATAAGGGAATGAGCTAGTGAGCACTTTTTAGGTGTTAACAGGGTCAAATTTTGGAGATTTCAAAATTGAAGTATGCTAGCAAGACACATCCTTCCATCCATTAAGAAGTGTGAAAGTCAAAGATTGAAGTTTTAGGGTTTCTCTAGCAAACCCTAATCAAGATCCATATCAAGTTTTAGGGGGAGTTGAGGCTAAGGCCTTACATAAGAAGACTACAAGAAGTCTCGACAGGTATGACTTAAGGAGGTTCAGGTATGTCTTGAAATCTGATTCTTGATTAAGTTCATGATGTGTTTGTCTTCATTTTATTTATTAGTACAATCTTGATTAATGTTATGTTGATGCCTCGGATATCGTAGCATCAATTAGAAAGGGATTCTCCCCGAGAGACGGTCCCAATTAGACTATCTCCCGTTTGGTGTAGGGAATCCGTCCGGTTAGCGGTTCCGGCAACCGTGGTTTTGGACTTTAAATCTGATTCTACCGGTTATGGCCCGATCCACCTTTCTTTTGGGTTTTGTGTGTTTTATATGAGATGCACATGCCTAAAACATACTTAATCTAAATGCAATTGAAACAGATCTAAATCTAGAAATGGGAACACATCTATCTATCCCTGCAGGGGAACACGCTTAAGGGGAGAGCAATCAGCTGTAACAGATATCGTAAGCAACGAACAGATATCTATTATTTCTCACGGTCAAAGCTACAGCCAGATGAGTATCTTGAGAAGATAGCTTCTCATTCAAACTGGAACGCATCTATTGCTCAGAAAAACAGAGGAAAGCTAAAGGATAAGGAAACAGATCTAAAATGAAACTTACAGAACGTATCTATTGCTTATGGACAGAAGAAATCAAAATTGTTTGATCTAAGTAACGAGAATAAAGAAACAAATCTAGATGTAAGGAAACTGGAATTAAACTAAAAGATCCCTGCAAGGAGCAATTTAAAGTCATGAACAATGAGCCACATGGATTACCTGGAAGAAAGAACAGTTAGCTATTCGATCTAGACAAAGAAATTCACTGCAATACATTTCATTGTTCACAAAATAGAGAGAACGCATGCGTAGATGAGAGCAAAATCATTAATGCAAAGAAATAATTCAGAAGTCAAGAATGATCTCACATTGCAGAATTGCAGTCATTAGAATAATCCAACACAAAGCAACCCAACATTCCAAGCAAAACGTCCATCTCCCGTGGCTTCTATTAGAAAATTCAATTTACAGAGCCGATACAAGATAGCTCATATCATTTGCCCGAAATTTTCATTCCCTGCCAAAAGTCCTTTCTAATCTTTCCTAGCTCCTATTTATAGTTACAAATTTTCCCTCTGGGCTGACACCTAGCATTCTCCACCTGTCATTTACAGAATTTCCACTATAATCGACCCCCAAAATGGCCACTTCCTTTACAAAAAATATTTTTGACAAAATCAGGGACAGCTGTCCCACGGCTCACGCCTTACATATTCCAATATACATAACAGAAAATTTGCTAAAATCAAAGCGTTCCCTGCTGGGCACGTGTCGGGCTGAAGAGAGTGGCTCACTGAATTCATCTCCTTCATTCCTGTGCGTGAGCTTCTGCTGGCAAAGGGTCGCCCAAGTTGATTGTCACTGGTGCTGCCTGGGCAGAGGCCCTCGAATCCCCTGTTGATGCTGCTCCTAATTGGGAAGGGGGAATTGAACTGGCCAGCTTTTCTGTCATTGCTGGGGAAGAGGCTGCTGGGAGAGAGGCTGCCGGCTCCACTGATGTTCCTGCTGCTGCTGCAGCTTTCCTGACCTCCTCTTCTATGTAGCTGTGCCACACACCTGTGTCCCTTATGATTATGTTTGCTGCAGCAGGAAACAGGATCTTCTGAGAAGTTACATTCTTCCCGAGCTCTATTTTAATGCTTTGTACTTCTGCTTCAGCAACTTGATATGTTTCCTTCAACAGATGATTGTGAAGTGTTGATGAACCGATGTAATGTTGGAGATCATCCATGGCCAGGACATCAATGCTTTTCACATAATCCATCTGGACGCCTAGCTCTTCTTTCAGTTGAGACAACCACTGCTCCTTTTCCGGGAAGCCCTCTAGGGTCTGAGGGAAACTCAATGTGTAGTTGTCATGAACTCCTTTGAGCTTTTGGTATAGGTTGTTGATTCTATCTGTTGTCCTCTGCACACTGGCCATTAGCTTATTGGCACATTTCCTACCAAACTCCAACAAGGCTATATCTTCATTAAAATCTTCCACGGCCTTAAAAGGAAGATGCGGGGGGAAACCTCCTTTTCCTTCCCTCCATGCCATCTGACTTATGACATTTGCTTTGACACGGGTATTCTTAGCTTTGAGCCTGTGGGCTTCCGCATTAACCTCCTTTAGCCTAACCGTCATGGCCTTGAGTTTGCATACCTCATCAGTGATTAGCTCTTGAGAGCCATACAATTGCTGTAGGATATTGCATGACAGCTCGTGGAAGGGGGACATGTCCAAGGTTCTGCTTTCCGCTTGCTCTAAACGCTCAGCTAATGCCTGCTTGTCTGCTTCTAGCTGGGAAGCCTTTTCTTCTGCTCCACTCTTCTCCGCTTCTGCAATCATTATTTGGAGTGCTAGCTGGTCTTTTTCCTCCTCCAGGTAGCTGTACTTGTTTGCCAACTCCTTATGCTCAGCGTACAAGCAATTGTATTTGTTCACTGCCAGGTCTCTTTGGGCTTGCTCATTAGCCACATTTTGTTGCAGGGTATGTGCTCTCTTCTTTGTCAATATATTTTCTTTGACTATAACCCCTACATTGGCAAATGATGCCTGTGCTGTTGCTATAGCCGCGGATGCCATGGCGATGGGATCTGCGTCTGTGTTTTGCATGACAGCGACCTCTCGGCGAGTAACTATGTCATCATGGAAGGGACTTTTAATCCTCTCTTCTGATTGGAGGACCATTGTTTTTCTTTTCTTATCATAGACAAACTCATTCCATTTGGACACCGTACGTTTCCCAGATGGAGTGTACGGTACAATTGGTCGGTTTATGATGTCTATGTCTTCTTCCATAGGTGGGGTCCGGACTTCCTGAGCGGGGTCTGTTCCTTCCTTTTGGGTACCAGAGCCACCTGCTTGAGAGGTGTCTATCTCCATGTCTTGCACACCGGACCCACCTGCCTCGGTATTTTCCCTTGTCTTCAATTCTTCCTCCGCCTTCTTCCTTGCTTCAGCTCGCTCAGTCTCTGCTTCCTTCTGCTTTTGGGCTTCTTCAGCCTCCTTCCGCAGTCTTTCATTTTTAGTGTCTTGTTGCTTTCTTGCTTCCTCGGCTTCCTTTTGTAACCTTGCCTCTTCTCTTAATCTGAGCTCTTCCTGAGCTCGGGCATCCTTGGCTTCTCTCTCCTTTTGCTGGATGGTCTTCTGGGCTTTGGTTGAGCTAGAGCTCGCTCCAGTACTTTGGCGACAGATCCGTAGCTCAGTCATGTTGCTGATGCCTCTGAATGCTTCCTCCTCGGCATCGGGGTAGTGGGAGTATTCGAAGTTAGCATAGTTCCCCTTGCAATGCTCGGCCACTTTACCCTTTCTGTCGTTCCTGTGGAAGATGACCTCACCGAAATGGAAGGCCTTCAACTCTTGAACAAATTCGTCGGCAGAGGCCACCCCTGAAAACTTGTAAGTACCTATGCAGAAAGGTAGGGGGGGAAAGGAAGCCTTGTGTAGCTTGTGGAGGAATGCTCCAATCCCATCCAAGAAGAGTTGTCTCACTGCTTCCTTGAGCACCACATAGTCTGTGGCATACTACGGCAATATGTATGGGGGCTTAGTCCCTCCGAACATTCTCAAGTAGGTGCCTTGTTCTGAAAAGTAGAAGTCCCCATAATCCTCGAGGACTTCCAAAGCGTTTTGTGATAGGCAACTTGGTTCTTCCTTGAATATTTTCTCGTATAGGGGCATGATGAACCCCTCACAGATGAGTTTGTAGCTGGGCTTGTAATTCTGAGCCCACAACATCTTGAATGCGATGTAGACCGGGGCTGTGGCCCTATCCCATGTACACCCCAATCCGGGGAATTCTATCTTGGCCAAGATACAATCTATCAGGTATGACGACATGAAGAATTCAGCCTTCTTCAAGGCCAGCCCGGGCTTAGCAGCACTTATCATTGAGGCCAGACTATCTGACAAGATAGTGGCCCAGTCAAACACTGTCCCCTGAAAAGCCACATAGTGAATGATAGGGACCCACTAAATCTTGTATACTGTGCCATCGGGCATGCCGAATATTCTGCATAGCATTAAAGCAATCAATCTGAAAGGGGCCCTTAGGTTCTGCACGTCATATTCATCATTTCCCTTCTTTCTCAAATGCTTCCCTCCCCTCAATAGCTTCTTGGCCATCTCGACGTTATCCATTTGGCCCAACCACTCGTCAGTCAGAGCTTGTTGGACACGGGGAAACTTGTAGGCCGCCGCAATATACGCGGGTTGAAACGAGGCGATAGCCATTTTCCCGCTATCATTTATCACTCTCCCTTCAGCATCAGCATGTTGGAGTATCCACCCGATCACTTCAGCACAGGGGAACAGCTCAGGGCGGGTAGCGGCTCTAGTTATGCCTGAGGCTCTGATGTTAAGATAGATTGGTGCTTCCTCTAGCAGCATATCTGGGATTTCTTGGTCCCGGATCATTCTGTAGATGTCTCCCCATCTGATTTCTGGAGGGACACCCGTGGTGCACCTAGTGTCCTGGAGCGAGGTTTCAATCTTAGGAGGGGCAGGTTTCTTTTCTGTCATCTTCGCCTTCTTCTTACTGGGTTTCGGCATCTTGAATTATCCCTGATAACATCCATACACAATTCTTCATGAGCTTGAGCAACAGGTTGTATGGTTTTAGCAGAGAGCAACATCGTTTTAATGAGATAAATCAATGAAGCAAATATTTAGGAAGCCAAAACATTATTTCAATCGTAAGACACACATTGAAACATTTGAAGCTCTTAAACGACGAGTATGGGATAAGTTATGTTGCGGAAGCTATTGGTTTTATTGACCGATAGGCGATTCGCGGAAGCAATTGGCTTCCGGTTCCGCCTCGCGGAAGGAGACGTCTTTCGTTATAACTGCGGTTGGAGAGGTCGATGGCGGGGAAGACGCGGTTTGACTCGGTGAGGGATTTGAATGCTATCGTTACGCGCGGCCACTCGCCGAGTCACTACGGGGTACTTTTAGTGACGGCGTCGGGGATATGCTGACGGGGAGTGCTAGGGCGGCCATGGCTTCAGGTTTCGGCTCTCGTGGCTTAGACGTTCACGGGTTTCGGCTCGCGTGTAGGGGCTGAGGCTTATGGGAGGGCCCAGGGTTTTGAGTCCGGGTTTACGGCCGGGGACATGGAAAGCCCATGGGGCTTCGACAAATTCACCCGCGACGAGGGGCGCGGCCCGGGGTTTAAAAAACGAAATGGGACATGGTTAACCGCCTGCACCCACCACTATTGAAAATAAAATACAACGTTTTCACGAAGGCCTATGACGATTTTGCATAATGAAAACTCCGTTCACTGTACCTGACGGGCAAAACATTGCCCTTTACGGGTGTTTTGTCCGTCAAAAACCCCACTAAAACCGTTGTTTTCCCCAAAAAGACAACTCAGTAGTGAAAATCAAGGTTAAGATCCTACCTGGCACTGTGGGGATTGCTTGGGCGAGGTGGCTGCGAGCACGGATGAGCGAGGTGAGCTGGAGCGAGTTGCACGGTATCGCACGTCGTTGGCCGATTCAGAAACAATGGTGTATTGGTCGAGCCCCTACCGTATTTTATATAGAATGGGCACGTGTGAGCCTTTAATTCGGTAGGTGGCGTGGTTAAAACAGGGTTTAAATTCACCGCGCGCAGCGGTCACGTCAAACGGTCTCGGTTTTCGTGCAACCGTCATTCGCGGGGCCAGTTTGCGAATTGTATCCGCCGTTGCGGAAGGATTCAATGAAAGCTTCCGACGTTTCGGGGCTTAGTGCGGAAAGGAAGCTCGAAGCCTTCCGCGAGAGACCGCCGCGTAGCGGACGGGTAACGCCAAAGCTTCCGCCCTTTCGGAACGATATAGCGAATGCTCCCGGTATTTTCGGAAGACTTTGCGAAAGCTTCCGCGATCCAAAATTTCAAAGTCTCGTTGATTTTTCGGGAAGGTTCGGCGAGGGCTCCCGCTAGTTTCGGAACGCTATTGGGAATGGCTTCCGCCGTTTCGGAAGCAAAACTTATACTTTTCCGCATATTCACCCGGGGTCTTTTCGGAGTCCTTTGCCGAGCGGGTTAAGCGACTGGCTTCCGCTGTTTCGGAAGGGTAGCCCGAAGGCTTCCGCGTTTCGGGAGCAAAGGCTGAAGGCCTCCGCGACAGCTTCTTGAGAAAATTCTAAGTCCTTTTCAGGGTTTCAGAAGGCAATCGTGAATTCCTCCGCGGGACTTATGGGGATGGCTTCCGCTGTTTCGGAAGGGTTTCATGAAGGCTCCCGCGGATTCGGGAGCAAAAGGCTGAAGGCTTTCGCCGAAGCTCTCCGAAAAAAAAAAAATCTAAGTTCTTTCAAACTTCGGGAGGAAATCGTGAATTCCTGCGCGGGACTTATCCGAATGGCTTCCGCCGTTTCGGAACGTTTTATTGAATTCCCCCGCCGTTTCGGGACGCTTTATTGAATTCCCCCGCCGTTTCGGGAAGGGAACTCCAATTCCTCTGCGGACGGTTGTAAAATGTCCTAAGTGTTTTCCGGGAGACTAAGGCGAATGTGTTCCGCCATTTCGGGAGGAAAGCCGGAACCTTTCCGCGGTTGCGGGAGGCTTGAGTGAAAGGCTCCGCCGTTTCGGGAGCCAAGCCGTTTCGGAGCTTGAACCGCTCCGCGGGGGCAACGATCGAAAATTTACCAAGTCTTTTACTTCGGAAGAAGTTGATGAATTCCTTCGTGTTATTTCGGCAAGTTTAACCGAATGGCTTCCGCCGTTTCGGGAGACAGAGTTGAATCGTTCCGCCGTTTCGGCAAGGTTTCACCAACGGCTTCCGCAGCTTATGGCCATAATCAGAGTCTCTTTCCGGAGAGGTAAAACACGTTGGCTTCCGCCGTTTCGGGTGGATTTGTTGAATCATTCCGCCGTTTCGGGAGAACAACTCGAATTTCTCCGTGGTTGCGGAAGGTTTGGGCGAAAGCTTCCGCCGTTTCGGGTGGTCTTGCCCAATGGCTTCCGCTGCTTTTGGCAAAGAAAATCTAAGTCCTCCTTTCGGAAAGGTTGGACTTTTGACTTCCGCCGCTTCGGGACAATGTCCGAATCATTCCAAAACGTTTGGGAAAAAACTAAGTTATCTTTTGGCTCATTGGGGAAAACATGGAAGGATTGACGGCAAGCTGTTTAGCAGGGAAGCAGAATTTTATGTTGAAAACAGAGCTGACGGCTGGGATGGCTTGTCAAGCAAAATTTCTACAAAAATATAGGAGGGGCCCCAACATGTACAAAATTTTGGGGAGGGGTGTTGCTGCAACAACAATGGCGAGTCGCTGGCGAACACAGATCTCTGAAAAAATACCCTACATGGTCCGGAACCTCATTAAAACATCCATCTTGGGTGCGCTACTCAGCTGAGCATTTTAGACTCATGCGGGGGAAGGAGCACTTTTCCTGCTAGCCATTGGGGAAAGGGGAGCTTTGACCGAGACATCTTCACCACTCTCAGGAGGCCAGCATATGGGATTCATTTTAGGAGGGTCATCTCTCAAATTGTCACTATTGCCGGACCCCACAGGATTTGCACCACCTTTTCATGGACATTATTGTTCTTGTTCCTCATTCCCATGCTGCTGGCACCCTTTGGGATGCTTGTACTTTGGACAGCTTAGCTGTTTGAGCCTTCCAGGGATATTTTCTTTTGGACACGATCTTTGATTTAGGCTCCTCAATCCATGGTGTCCTTTTGTGTGAGTTAGAATTTTATTGATTTGATTTTACCAAACTTCACGGACGGAGAGGAGCCCATTTTGAGCTGAGTCTTTTGGACAGCCTTCTAGATTTTACATGTCTTTTGCTTTTGTCTCAGCCATGCTTTAATTGAGGTGAGAATCCCTGGAAAACAGACTCTTGAATGTAGGCCCTTTTGGCTATTAAATCCGCAGCATGGAGTCATCTCAATAGCCCATGTCCTCGAGAGGTGCCACTTTCCATGGGTCCAACTCAGGTAACCTTCTTGAGATGCCTTTAAAGTGTGAGAGTGGGTGGAGCCCAACGATAGTAGTGAAGATGGTCATAGGTCTCTGCTATTAAACAGGATTAGTGTGACTAGCAGGGTAGGCTTCCCTTCTTCTGGACATTTCAGCGAGAGCACAGCGGATTGGTTTTACTGGGCAAGGTTCCAGACTCATGGGTTTGCGAGTTTTTCTTTGAGAGAGCTATCTTCAACGGGAAACTCAACAAAAGGGGGCCTTCAGAAAACAAAACTTGTCGAACAGTTCAAACAGCAAAGAGAGAAACAACATGGCCGAAAAAATAAAACAGCTATAAGCGAAAGCGACAAGACCACTTTATTTATGTACAGGAGGTCTCGAGGAGACTTATGCGAAGTACTGTTTCAGAGCGAGGCTATTGAGAGGAAGGGTTACTTCCTCTCCCTCGAGATTTGTCACTTTATAAGTGGATGGGCCCAATTTTGCAGAAATTTGGTACGGGCCTACCCATAGATGTTGAAATTTCGTATGCATTCCTTTGCCTTCGTGATTATGGTCCCATTTCAGGACTAAATGCCCAACTTCAAAGTCCCTCTTGCCGGATTTCCTCTTATCGAACCATCTCTTAACTATGTCCTGATGTTGATGAAATCGGTCTTTAGCTTTGTGTCGGGCTTCTTCCAGTCGAAGCAGGGTGTTTATCCTGGATTGTAAGGCTTGGCTACCAGAACCCCGAGAGGCTTGGGACAATTGCAAGGATGGCAGCAAGATGTTTGGGGGAAGTATGGCTTCCTTGCCGTAGACAAGAGTGAAAGGGGAGACACCTAAAGCATTCTTCGGGGTTACCCTATCTGCCCATAAGGCGTTTGGGAGAGCCACATGCCAACTTCTCTGGTTTTCTATCACAGTTTTCTTAAGGATTCGAATCAGATTCTTGTTTGAGGATTCAGCCAATCCGTTTCCCTGAGGGTAGTAATTGGCTGGATAATGCAACTTAATTCCCCATTCGTAAACAAATTCATTTATTTTGCAAGATGAAAAATAAGTAGCATTATCAAAAACAAGGGAAATTGGAACCCCAAACCTGGTTATGATATTCTCTTTCAGGAAGCTGATGACTGCGTCTTCATTGATCTTGCGCAACGGGATGGCCTCCGTCCACCTGGTGAAGTAATCGGTAGCTGTCAGAATGTATCGGTGTTGCAAGGAAGAATTTGGATTTATTTCTCCGATAACATCTATGCCCCATTGCTCAAAAGGTTCAGAGATGATGACAGGCTGCAATGGGCCTGCGGCCTTAGGTAACTTCCCAGCGCTTCTTTGACATACATCACAGTTTCGTGCGTATGTGTGGGCATCTCGAAACAGAGTGGGCCAGTAATAACCAGCTCTCAGTATCTTGTGTGCTGTCGTCTCTCCTGAATAATGACCACCTGCGGGGCCATCATGTAATTCTTTGACAACTTTGTTTGCATCTTCCTTCTCCAAACATCTAAGAAGGACTTCATCATAATTCTTTCTGAAGAGAATCCCATCAATGATCTGATAGGGTGCTGATTTCAAGCGGAGTGCCCTTCTTTGTTTAGAATTCCAGTGCTCGGGTAGATATCCCTGCTGTAAATAGTGCACTAGATCCCTATACCATGACTGGGGAGCTGTGAAGATATGGCATACCTCAACCGAATTGAGCTCGGCTTCATTCTTCCAATGTTGCTCCTCATCAGTCGAGTTTCCCGCCAGTAACTTGCACAGACCTTGTCCTTTGATGATTGTAGCCGGTTTAAATTCCAAATCATACTCCTGCAGAGCTGTGACCCAGTTCCCTCTCCTCTCTCCCAATTCTTTTTGAACGAAAAGGGATCTAACAGCCGGATGGGGCACTATGACTTTAGTTCTGTTCTTCAAAATGTATGGCCTAAACTTCTTGATTGCTTTGAAGACCGCATAGGCGTGCTTGTCAACTACGGGGTAATTCAGCTCAGCCCCTTGCAGACCAGTGCTCATAAACGAAATTGGGTATTCGTCCCCCAACTCCACCTTTTGCGTGAGTACAGCTGCGAGAGAATCATCCGAAGCGAAGGTATACAAAATGAACTCTTTATCAAAATCTGGAGCTCTTAAGGAAGGAGCTTTAGCTACAGCTGCCTTGATATCTCTAAATGGGTCCTTCTCCAAATCTGTCCACTTGAATTGTGTGCTTTGTTTAACCATCTGCTGTAACGGCTTAACGATTTGTGCAAAATCCGGAACAAATCTGCGGACAAAATTGATGGTGCCCATAAAAGACTGCATAGATTTTTTGTTGTGAGGCATTGGGATCTTATTAATAGCTTGGACTCTTTCTTGGTCGATTGACACTCCCGCTTTGGAGATGACGTGACCCAAGAGCTTACCTTCGGGTATAGCAAACACGCTCTTCTTGGGATTCAAGGAAATACCATACTTCCGGCAACGGTCAAAGATGTGCCGCAGATGAACAACATGATCTTCCCTTTTCTTTGAAAAGACTGTCACATCATCTAAGTAAACAACAACACATTGCCCACCCAATCCTCGGAAGGCAATATCCATCGCCCTTTGGAATGTAGCTCCAGCATTTATCAGACCAAATGGCATTCTCCTGTAAGCGAAAGTTCCCCACTTAGTCCTGAAGGTAGTCTTGAGACGATCTTCCTCGGCTACTAACACTTGATTATAGCCGGAGAAACCATCGAGGAAAGAAAACAATTCAGATCCAGACACCATTTGTAGGATATGCTCCATTGAAGGCACGGGGTAGTTGTCTTTATCTGAGGCTTCGTTTAAATTTCTGAAGTCTACACGTAGCCTAATCTCTCCTGATTTCTTCCTCACGGGAACCAAGTTTGCAACCCATTCGGAATGCCGAACTTTGAATATTATCTTAGCGTCCAGGAGCTTCTTTAATTCCTTTTGGATCAGCGGTTCAAGAGTGGGATGCATCCTCCTTAACTGCTGCTGAAATGGCTTGACACCCGCTTTCATTGGTATAACATGCTGGATGATGCGGACGTCATATGTTTTCATATCTTCATAGGTCCATGCAAAAACATCCTTGTACTGTTTAAACAGCTTAATGAACCTATCTCTTTCTCCTGGTGAACAACATTTGCCCAGGTTGACAAATTTTGGTTCTGCCTCGGTACCCAAATTGACCAACTCATGTTGCATTGATGAGCTGTTAGTTTTGGTATTAGCTGGTCTTTTGAACTTATTTTGAAGGTCGAAAAGCATTTCGAGGGACCTTACCCCCTTTGGCATGAAATTTCCTTTCTCGTCTTCCTTCTTCATCAAATTAGCATCATGTTCTTCCTCATCTATTGCAGCTCCTTGAAAACTGTCTTCGTTTGTCAGGAAACTGATAATTTGCTCATCATCATCGAATACTCTGAAGTTTGTGATGTTATCGGGAATGGAAGGCCTGAAAATCAATTCAATAGAGCACTTGTTATTTGACGGCACCAATCTAGAAGCAGATGTTGCTAACAAATCAGCAGCAGCATTTTGCAATCTAGGAATTGATTTTATATTGAAAGCGTCAAAATACATGATTAATCCCATACCTCAGCCTGGTAACCTTTCAAGTGCGGTGAGAGACAATGAATGGTGTCCCTTACCTGTCTGACAACTATCTCGGAGTCACCAAAAACCTTCAGGTACTTAACATTTAAGCCAATGGCCTTCTTTAAACCATGAACCAAAGCTTCATATTCAGCGGTATTATTAGTACAATCGAATTCTAATCTACAAGACAAAAAATACTTGTTCTTCTTTGGATCCATTAGAACACAACCGGCTCCGGATCCTTCCAGAGTTTTAGAACCATCAAAGTATAATGTCCAAAAGGTATCTTTAGATTCAACTAAGTTAGTTTCTTTGTGGTCTACGTTAGCAACTAAATTGACTATGTTACAATCAACCTCATCAGTCCGAGAGAAATGAAGGAGATCGGACTGTTTGTCTGATTTATGGCAAAAAGTTTCAGATTGATAGTTACCCGGATCCATTTCTAAGAAGTAATTTCCCAGGACCGAGGAAGAGAAAGCTACATCCTCATTCTTTTCTTCTAGCTGGGTTACGTTTTGTTTCATATGAGGTTCCCTAAGAATTTTAATCTGATTCTGCCTGTTCTGATAAGGCAGCCATAGATGAGACCAATCGGTAGCAAAGTAGCCACTCAACTTGGTAGACCAATCCCTACTCAAAATCAGCCCATAAGCTTCAGGGATATCGACCACCATTATGTCAATAAATTGACAGACTCTAGGGTCGGCTGACAGTCTAATTAAAACATCTTTCATCTCCCCTATAACCTTGACAGCAGTCCTGTCTAATTGTATGATTTGAGCTGGAGATGGTACGGGCTGCCCATTAATTTTCTTACAAATTGAAAGTGGCATAACGTTTGAAGAAGCTCCAGAGTCTACCAGACAGTTATGAACATTGTGATTAAAAATTTCGAATGTCAGCAGAAATGACAATGTTTGGGATTTGGATTTCCCACCGATGCTAGCCTCGTTAATTTCAGGATTGTCTTGAGAATCTGTTAATGTAGCGCTGGGTTTTGGTTGTAAAACATGCAGTAGTTTGTCTCGTTGATGGGGCAAGCTACACATGTCAAATATTGATACGTTCGCTTTAACTTTCTTGATATCTTCGATAATATCATACCCTATATCGGATTCATTCCCAATTCGAATGGACTGATCTGTTTTGTTCATGGTTTCTTTAGGCGGCTGAACTGTGTTGTCAGTGCTTGGCTGTTTGGCAGCTGTTTGGTTTACTTTGGGCTGTGGTGGGATGATTGGTATATGCCTCCTAGGCGGATCTTTCGAAATTTTAGGCTTATGGGGAATGGTGACTGGTACAGGATCCGCAATTGGGCCCTTGCTGCGAGTGGCAACATTTATGGTAGAGGGAGAGCTATCTACATGATCTTCTTCTACTAATTCAGTCATAGGTACCCAATCCCACAACACCATAGTAGTGTCCGGGGTTGGTTCCTGTAACTTAGGGCTTGACTCTTCTGGAGGATCATCCTGGTCTGGGATCTGAGAATCTAACATTTGGTTCATGACCAAGCTCATGGAATTGATCCATTGAGGGCAGCTCTTCTCTGAGTGTGGTTCTTGGTGAAAGGTGCAGAAATTTTCCATCCCAATCTCATTCAAGTTTAAAACAGGGGCAGTATTCATTGGTGGGTGAGACTGTTCCCCGTCTTCCCTTCTTTTATAGAATGGCTTGAAAGGTTTCCTAGATTTACTAGCAGCCTTGTCTTTCTCAAGATCTACGATTTTGTTAGATAACTTCTGCATCATCTTAACTACATTTTCCATATCCGTAGATGGCTCTTCTTTGCCTCTCGTGAGGAGCAAAGGTTTCTTGCTAGCTGCTGGTTTTGTTTCCATATCTAAGGCATGTTTAGCTATGCTATCAGCCTCTTCCTCTACCTTTCGAGCTTCCTCAAAATTCTCTATCAGGGTCGTTTTCTTGGATCGTTTTACAAACATTGCGATTGGACCTTCAAGAGCTGTTGTGTAGTATTCAATCAAAGACTCTTCTGTGGGTTTGTTAGTTTCACTAAAGTTATTTAACAGCGTTGTGAATCTTTGATTAAAGTCTTGAACCTTTTCCTTCTTCTCCATTCTCATGGATAGGATTTCTTTCATAAGCGTGGCGACAGTCTTTTGGTTCCCATACTTCTTAAGGAAACACTTTTCGAAATCATCCCAACTAGAAATTGAGCTGGGTTGAAGGCTAAAGTACCAAGATGATACCTTAGGCTCGAATGTGTACGGAAACAACCTGCAGACTACGTCTTCATGTTGTACATCCAAAAGGCTCAGAGCTAAGTAAAAACTCTTGAGGTGATCCTCCGCCGAAATGGCTTTCCCTGGATCGTACTTAGGCAAGACCTTTTCTGGGTTTTTAGGGAGATTATGGAATGGTCCAGCTAGGTTCAGCGCTCCCCTTGCTCTCCAAGCAGGTACAGCCATGTTTGGGTTTGGACGTGGAGACCTTGGTGGAGAATTGCAGGGTGAATCTTGTGGAGTACTTTTGGGAGTGGCAATTTCTTCGAGATTTTCTTGGTCTGCCTTGTTAAGAGTGCCGGAGATTTATTCCAACGTCAGATTTACCAGTTCCTCAAAACTTTGAACGAGGATTGAATCACGGGTGTAGTGCGGCTCCTTTCTGGGTGTAGTTTTCTTAGGGAGGAAGTTGACAGCGTTTAAACCACCTAGCTGTTTAACGTAGGATCTAGTGTGTCTTCTCAAGTCCTCTATCTCTGCGAAAGGAACAGCGTACAAAGCTTCCTGAGGCTCAGGGTCAGAAATGAGGCGTTCTTGGTCTGTTAATCCAAGATCTGGGCTGTTTGAAAAGTTTTCTTCAAGCGGGTTTTCAGTGTTATCTATGACCGTGGAAGATTTTCCTCTATCAGCCATGCACTTCAGGGCCCTCCTTCTAGCGCCAAAAACTGTTGATGCCTCGGATATCGTAGCATCAATCAGAAAGGGATTCTCCCCGAGAGACGGTCCCAATTAGACTATCTCCCGTTTGGTGTAGGGAATCCGTCCGGTTAGCGGTTCCGGCAACCGTGGTTTTGGACTTTAAATCCGATTCTACCGGTTATGGCCCGATCCACCTTTCTTTTGGGTTTTGTGTGTTTTATATGAGATGCACATGCCTAAAACATACTTAATCTAAATGCAATTGAAACAGATCTAAATCTAGAAATGGGAACACATCTATCCATCCCTGCAGGGGAACACGCTTAAGGGGAGAGCAATCAGCTGTAACAGATATCGTAAGCAACGAACAGATAGCTATTATTTCTCACGGTCAAAGCTACAGCCAGATGAGTATCTTGAGAAGATAGCTTATCATTCAAACTGGAACGCATCTATTGCTCAGAAAAACAGAGGAAAGCTAAAGGATAAGGAAACAGATCTAAAATGAAACTTACAGAACGTATCTATTGCTTATGGACAGAAGAAATCAAAATTGTTTGATCTAAGTAACGAGAATAAAGAAACAAATCTAGATGTAAGGAAACTGGAATTAAACTAAAAGATCCCTGCAAGGAGCAATTTAAAGTCATGAACAATGAGCCACATGGATTACCCGGAAGAAAGAACAGTTAGCTATTCGATCTAGACAAAGAAATTCACTGCAATACATTTCATTGTTCACAAAATAGAGAGAACGCATGCGTAGATGAGAGCAAAATCATTAATGCAAAGAAATAATTCAGAAGTCAAGAATGATCTCACATTGCAGAATTGCAGTCATTAGAATAATCCAACACAAAGCAACCCAACATTCCAAGCAAAACGTCCATCTCCCGTGGCTTCTATTAGAAAATTCAATTTACAGAGCCGATACAAGATAGCTCATATCATTTGCCCGAAATTTTCATTCCCTGCCAAAAGTCCTTTCTAATCTTTCCTAGCTCCTATTTATAGTTACGAATTTGCCCTCTGGGCTGACACCTAGCATTCTCCACCTGTCATTTACAAAATTTCCACTATAATCGACCCCCAAAATGGCCACTTCCTTTCCAAAAAATATTTTTGACAAAATCAGGGACAGCTGTCCCACGGCTCACGCCTTACATATTCCAATATACATAACAGAAAATTTGCTAAAATCAAAGCGTTCCCTGCTGGGCACGTGTCGGGCTGAAGAGAGTGGCTCACTGAATTCATCTCCTTCATTCCTGTGCGTGAGCTTCTGCTGGCAAAGGGTCACCCAAGTTGATTGTCACTGGTGCTGCCTGGGCAGAGGCCCTCGAATCCCCTGTTGATGCTGCTCCTAATTGGGAAGGGGGAATTGAACTGGCCGGCTTTTCTGTCATTGCTGGGGAAGAGGCTGCTGGGAGAGAGGCTGCCGGCTCCACTGATGTTCCTGCTGCTGCTGCAGCTTTCCTGACCTCCTCTTCTATGTAGCTGTGCCACACACCTGTGTCCCTTATGATTATGTTTGCTGCAGCAGGAAACAGGATCTTCTGAGAAGTTACATTCTTCCCGATCTCTATTTTAATGCTTTGTACTTCTGCTTCAGCAACTTGATATGTTTCCTTCAACAGATGATTGTGAAGTGTTGATGAACCGATGTAATGTTGGAGATCATCCATGGCCAGGACATCAATGCTTTTCACATAATCCATCTGGACGCCTAGCTCTTCTTTCAGTTGAGACAACCGCTGCTCCTTTTCCGGGAATCCCTCTAGGGTCTGAGGGAAACTCAATGTGCAGTTGTCATGAACTCCTTTGAGCTTTTGGTATAGGTTGTTGATTCTATCTGTTGTCCTCTGCACACTGGCCATTAGCTTATTGGCACAGTTCCTACCAAACTCCAACAAGGCTATATCTTCATTAAAATCTTCCACGGCCTTAAAAGGAAGATGCGGGGGGAAACCTCCTTTTCCTTCCCTCCATGCCATCTGACTTATGACATTTGCTTTGACACGGGTATTCTTAGCTTTGAGCCTGTGGGCTTCCGCATTAACCTCCTTTATCCTAACCGTCATGGCCTTGAGTTTGCATACCTCATCAGTGATTAGCTCTTGAGAGCCATACAATTGCTGTAGGATATTGCATGACAGCTCGTGGAAGGGGGACATGTCCAAGGTTCTGCTTTCCGCTTGCTCTAAACGCTCAGCTAATGCCTGCTTGTCTGCTTCTAGCTGGGAAGCCTTTTCTTCTGCTCCACTCTTCTCCGTTTCTGCAATCATTATTTGGAGTGCTAGCTGGTCTTTTTCCTCATCCAGGTAGTTGTACTTGTTTGCCAACTCCTTATGCTCAGCGTACAAGCAATTGTATTTGTTCACTGCCAGGTCTCTTTGGGCTTGCTCATTAGCCACATTTTGTTGCAGGGTACGTGCTCTCTTCTTTGTCAATATATTTTCTTTGACTATAACCCCTACATTGGCAAATGATGCCTGTGCTGTTGCTATAGCCGCGGATGCCATGGCGATGGGATCTGCGTCTGTGTTTTGCATGACAGCGACCTCTCGGCGAGTAACTATGTCATCATGGAAGGGACTTTTAATCCTCTCTTCTGATTGGAGGACCATTGTTTTTCTTTTCTTATCATAGACAAACTCATTCCATTTGGACACCGTACGTTTCCCAGATGGAGTGTACGGTACAATTGGTCGGTTTATGATGTCTATGTCTTCTTCCATAGGTGGGGTCCGGACTTCCTGAGCGGGGTCTGTTCCTTCCTTTTGGGTACCAGAGCCACCTGCTTGAGAGGTGTCTATCTCCATGTCTTGCACACCGGACCCACCTGCCTCGGTATTTTCCCTTGTCTTCAATTCTTCCTCCGCCTTCTTCCTTGCTTCAGCTCGCTCAGTCTCTGCTTCCTTCTGCTTTTGGGCTTCTTCAGCCTCCTTCCGCAGTCTTTCATTTTCAGTGTCTTGTTGCTTTCTTGCTTCCTCGGCTTCCTTTTGTAACCTTGCCTCTTCTCTTAATCTGAGCTCTTCCTGAGCTCGGGCATCCTTGGCTTCTCTCTCCTTTTGCTGGATGGTCTTCTGGGCTTTGGTTGAGCTAGAGCTCGCTCCAGTACTTTGGCGACAGATCCGTAGCTCAGTCATGTTGCTGATGCCTCTGAATGCTTCCTCCTCGGCATCGGGGTAGTGGGAGTATTCGAAGTTAGCATAGTTCCCCTTGCAATGCTCGACCACTTTACCCTTTCTGTCGTTCCTGTGGAAGATGACCTCACCGAAATGGAAGGCCTTCAACTCTTGAACAAATTCGTCGGCAGAGGCCACCCCTGAAAACTTGTAAGTACCTATGCAGAAAGGTAGGGGGGGAAAGGAAGCCTTGTGTAGCTTGTGGAGGAATGCTCCAATCCCATCCAAGAAGAGTTGTCTCACTGCTTCCTTGAGCACCACATAGTCTGTGGCATACTGCGGCAATATGTATGGGGGCTTAGTCCCTCCAAACATTCTCAAGTAGGTGCCTTGTTCTGAAAAGTAGAAGTCCCCATAATCCTCGAGGACTTCCAAAGCGTTTTGTGATAGGCAACTTGGTTCTTCCTTGAACATTTTCTCGTATAGGGGCATGATGAACCCCTCACAGATGAGTTTGTAGCTGGGCTTGTAATTCTGAGCCCACAACATCTTGAATGCGATGTAGACCGGGGCTGTGGCCCTATCCCATGTACACCCCAATCCGGGGAATTCTATCTTGGCCAAGATACAATCTATCAGGTATGACGACATGAAGAATTCAGCCTTCTTCAAGGCCAGCCCGGGCTTAGCAGCACTTATCATTGAGGCCAGACTATCTGACAAGATAGTGGCCCAGTCAAACACTGTCCCCTGAAAAGCCACATAGTGAATGATAGGGACCCACTGAATCTTGTATACTGTGCCATCGGGCATGCCGAATATTCTGCATAGCATTAAAGCAATCAATCTGAAAGGGGCCCTCAGGTTCTGCACGTCATATTCATCATTTCCCTTCTTTCTCTAATGCTTCCTTCCCCTCAATAGCTTCTTGGCCATCTCGATGTTATCCATTTGGCCCAACCACTCGTCAGTCAGAGCTTGTTGGACACGGGGAAACTTGTAGGCCGCCGCAATATACGCGGGTTGAAACGAGGCGATAGCCATTTTCCCGCTATCATTTATCACTCTCCCTTCAGCATCAGCATGTTGGAGTATCCACCCGATCACTTCAGCACAGGGGAACAGCTCAGGGCGGGTAGCGGCTCTAGTTATGCCTGAGGCTCTGATGTTAAGATAGATTGGTGCTTCCTCTAGCAGCATATCTGGGATTTCTTGGTCCCGGATCATTCTGTAGATGTCTCCCCATCTGATTTCTGGAGAGACACCCGTGGTGCACCTAGTGTCCTGGAGCGAGGTTTCAATCTTAGGAGGGGCAGGTTTCTTTTCTGTCATCTTCGCCTTCTTCTTACTGGGTTTCGGCATCTTGAATTATCCCTGATAACATCCATACACAATTCATCATGAGCTTGAGCAACAGGTTGTATGGTTTTAGCAGAGAGCAACATCGTTTTAATGAGATAAATCAATGAAGCAAATATTTAGGAAGCCAAAACATTATTTCAATCGTAAGACACACATTGAAACATTTGAAGCTCTTAAAAGACGAGTATGGGATAAGTTATGTTGCGGAAGCTATTGGTTTTTTTGGACCGATAGGCGATTCGCGGAAGCAATTGGCTTCCGGTTCCGCCTCGCGGAAGGAGACGTCTTTCGTTATAACTGCGGTTGGAGAGGTCGATGGCGGGGAAGACGCGGGTTGACTCGGTGAGGGCTTTGAATGCTATCGTTACGCGCGGCCACTCGCCGAGTCACTACGGGGTACTTTTAGTGACGACGCTGGGGATATGCTGACGGGGAGTGCTAGGGCGGCCATGGCTTCAGGTTTCGGCTCTCGTGGCTTAGACGTTCACGGGTTTCGGCTCGCGTGTAGGGGCTGAGGCTTATGGGAGGGCCCAGGGTTTTGAGTCCGGGTTTACGGCCGGGGACATGGAAAGCCCATGGGGCTTCGACAAATTCACCCGCGACGAGGGGCGCGGCCCGGGGTTTAAAAAACGGAATGGGGCATGGTTAACCGCCTGCACCCACCACTATTGAAAATAAAATACAACGTTTTCACGAAGGCCTATGACGATTTTGCATAATGAAAAATCCGTTCACTGTACCTGACGGGCAAAACATTGCCCTTTACGGGTGTTTTGTCCGTCAAAAACCCCACTAAAACCGTTGTTTTCCCCAAAAAGACAACTCAGTAGTGAAAATCAAGGTTAAGATCCTACCTGGCACCGTGGGGATTGCTTGGGCGAGGTGGCTGCGAGCACGGATGAGCGAGGTGAGCTGGAGCGAGTTGCATGGTATCGCACGTCGTTGGCCGATTCAGAAACAATGGTGTATTGGTCGAGCCCCTACCGTATTTTATATAGAATGGGCACGTGTGAGCCTTTAATTCGGTAGGTGGCGTGGTTAAAACGGGGTTTAAATTCGCCGCCCGCAGCGGTCACGTCAAACGGTCTCGGTTTTCATGCAACCGTCATTCGCGGGGCCAGTTTGCGAATTGTATCCGCCGTTGCGGAAGGATTCAATGAAAGCTTCCGACGTTTCGGGGCTTAGTGCGGAAAGGAAGCTCGAAGCCTTCCGCGAGAGACCGCCGCGTAGCGGACGGGTAACGCCAAAGCTTCCGCCCTTTCGGAACGATATAGCGAATGCTCCCGGTATTTTCGGAAGACTTTGCGAAAGCTTCCGCGATCCAAAATTTCAAAGTCTCGTTGATTTTTCGGGAAGGTTCGGCGAGGGCTCCCGCTAGTTTCGGAACGCTATTGGGAATGGCTTCCGCCGTTTCGGAAGCAAAACTTATACTTTTCCGCATATTCACCCGGGGTCTTTTCGGAGTCCTTTGCCGAGCGGGTTAAGCGACTGGCTTCCGCTGTTTCGGAAGGGTAGCCCGAAGGCTTCCGCGTTTCGGGAGCAAAGGCTGAAGGCCTCCGCGACAGCTTCTTGAGAAAATTCTAAGTCCTTTTCAGGGTTTCGGAAGGCAATCGTGAATTCCTCCGCGGGACTTATGGGGATTTCTTCCGCTGTTTCGGAAGGGTTTCATGAAGGCTCCCGCGGATTCGGGAGCAAAAGGCTCAAGGCTTTCGCCGAAGCTCTCCGAAAAAAAAAAAATCTAAGTTATTTCAAACTTCGGGAGGAAATCGTGAATTCCTGCGCGGGACTTATCCGAATGGCTTCCGCCGTTTCGGAACGTTTTATTGAATTCCCCCGCCGTTTCGGGACGCTTTATTGAATTCCCCCGCCGTTTCGGGAAGGGAACTCCAATTCCTCTGCGGACGGTTGTAAAATGTCCTAAGTCTTTTCCGGGAGACTAAGGCGAATGTGTTCCTCCATTTCGGGAGGAAAGCTGGAACCTTTCCGCGGTTGCGGGAGGCTTGAGTGAAAGGCTCCGCCGTTTCGGGAGCCAAGCCGTTTCGGAGCTTGAACCGCTCCGCGGGGGCAACGATCGAAAATTTACCAAGTCTTTTACTTCGGAAGAAGTTGATGAATTCCTTCGTGTTATTTCGGCAAGTTTAACCGAATGGCTTCCGCCGTTTCGGGAGACAGAGTTGAATCGTTCCGCCGTTTCGGCAAGGTTTCACCAACGGCTTCCGCAGCTTATGGCCATAATCAGAGTCTCTTTCCGGAGAGGTAAAACACGTTGGCTTCCGCCGTTTCGGGTGGCTTTGTTGAATCGTTCCGCCGTTTCGGGAGAACAACTCGAATTTCTCCGTGGTTGCGGAAGGTTTGGGCGAAAGCTTTCGCCGTTTCGGGTGGTCTTGCCCAATGGCTTCCGCTGCTTTTGGCAAAGAAAATCTAAGTCCTCCTTTCGGAAAGGTTGGACTTTTGACTTCCGCCGCTTCGGGACAATGTCCGAATCATTCCAAAACGTTTGGGAAAAAACTAAGTTATCTTTTGGCTCATTGGGGAAAACATGGAAGGATTGACGGCAAGCTGTTCAGCAGGGAAGCAGAATTTTATGTTGAAAACAGAGCTGACGGCTGGGATGGCTTGTCAAGCAAAATTTCTACAAAAATATAGGAGGGGCCCCAACATGTACAAAATTTTGGGGAGGGGTGTTGCTGCAACAACATGTTAGAATTGTCTTATCACCCTAGTAACAGTATGAATGCATGTGAATGATCGAATACATTCATTGATTAGGGCTATATGAATGTACTAATGCATTATGGTGTTGTGTGAGGTTGATGTTGTCTGCTAACAAGATACAGGTACATCAAAAAAGGCAAATCAAGTTCCATGACCATGACAACATGAAGACAAAGACTCATCCATAATCTTTGTTCTACTTACGAGGTATGTATGACTTTGTTATATTATGATTAACCTATGAGACATGCAGATTCTAGCTCAGGATCTCTAAATCATTGAAGAGATTGTTTAGGTATGTTGTACATAACTAAGCAGGTATACTAATCCAGGTATGTTTTCTTATGTCAAGTTAGAATCTTACCTTGTGTTAGGATCCCTTATATAAGTATACTTGGTATGATTGGTTATGCTTATTCATAAAGTTAGTAATCAAGGGTTTATGCATATTATGTCTCTTGTCTTGATGATTTAATTAACCAAAAGAGTACTATGATCAAACAAGAATATGCATGAGTAAAAGAAGACTTCCTTGAAACCCTGAATACTAATGATCATGACTATACATATTCAAGATTATTTAGAATTAGAATGTTTTGAGAATATACTAATGAATGTATGTTTGTGTATGAGATCATGAGGATGACACTAGTGCACACTTGAGCATGCACAGTGATACAGAATGAATAGAAGTTCAAAAGACATATAGAAGATCAAGCGGGAGGCAACCACACAAACATAAAAGATAAGTATTTGAGTTGTTATTTGAAATAGTAAATGATATTGCTTGTATGCATATTTGTATTCCTAGAATGTATCATGCTGAGTGTAAACATTCATAGAGCATTGAACAATATACTACTAATATGCATATGATTGGTAAGTTGGACAATCATTCCATTGTTGCTTGTCTAGAATGAAACCTCTTTGTTGACATGCTGAGAGCTGTGCACACTCTCGATAGTATGTTCTGGTAGAGATGGAAGGCATCTAGATAGACACTGTATGCATACAAGATATGGGAAAGTGTTGTGCCAAAGTATTGGTCAAAATAGTTGCATAACTATGTAAATGATATCTGTATGCATAATAGGTTATCATGTCAATATGATTTGATGATTATGAAGTATTACTAATCATGTACTTAATTTTGAATTGTAGGAAAGATCATGATGAATGATGAACACTGAACAAGCGATGGATGTTCAACAAAAGATTTACAAATCAAACACACTATAGAAGGCTTGTGTCTAGAAGATTCTCTTAGAAAGAGGAAGAGAATCATGATGAGATGTTTGCTCCAAGTGGCTAGATAAGACCATTCTCTTAATGGTGTAATTAAAGAAGAAGTGTGAATCAGGTTCTGTATGGGTTCCCAGGATCGATAATCAATTGATGAGCTTAATGATCACCATGGGTGATGTGGATCTCAACCTTTGCTACAAGGTTGAATATGGTTTCTCTACACAGATGTTGATTGGGCAGAAATTGTATCAGACAGGAAGAGCACATCGAGAGGATGTTACTGTCTAGGATTAGCCATGATCTCATGGTTTAGAAGGAAGCAATCTAGTGTGTCTCTCGGCACAAGCGGAATATATGGATGCTTGCTCTGCTAGTTGTGAAGCGGTATGGCTTTAGAATGGACCCATCTGTGATCCTATGTGACAAACAGAGTTGTACCAAAATGGCAGAGAATCCAGTATTCCATGATAAGTCAAAGCACATAGAGATCTGACATTTCTATATACAAGATATGGTGCAGAAAAGAATTAAAGTTCGAATTTGTAACAAGTTACCGATGTACTAACCAAACCCCTACCTCAAGTAAATTTTTCCGAGACAAACTTAAAATAGTTCAGAAGGACCCTCCTCGAAAGGGGGAGCGATGTGATCACTTATGATGAGATTTCCCGCATCGACAGTGAGGTCGATGATGTGGATACCTATATTTGTGATGCCGACAGAGAGGTTGGTGGATGGTCCTCAGACGGTCTAAGGTGATAAGGGGATTGCATCATCCTTGAACACATGTTCTAAAAGAGAGTCGTAGACATATCTCTTCGAGAATGAAGTCCTTGGTGGACATGAGGGGATTGGATCATCCCTGGACTTCAGTCCTAAAGAGAGTTGTAGACATATGTCTTCGAGAATGAAGTCCCTGGTGGACATGAGGGGATTGGATCATCCCTGGACTTCAATCCTAAATAGATCCGTAGACGTATGTCTTCGAAAATGAAGTCCTTGGTGGACATGAGGGGATTGGATCATCCCTGGACTTCAGTCCTAAAGAGAGTTGTAGACATATGTCTTCAAGAATGAAGTCCCTGGTGGACATGAGGGGATTGGATCATCCCTGGACTTCAATCCTAAAGAGAGCCGTAGACGTATGTCTTCGAGAATGAAGTCCTTGGTGGACATGAGGGGATTGGATCATCCCTAGACTTCAGTCCTAAAGAGAGCCGTAGACGTATGTCTTCGAGAATGAAGTCCTTGGTGGACATGAGGGGATTGGATCATCCCTGGACTTCAGTCCTAAAGAGAGCCATAGACGTATGTCTTCGAGAATGAAGTCCTTGGTGGACATGTGATGATTGAATCATCCTTGGATTTCAGTCCTAAAGTGATCCGTAGACTGGGTCTCCGAGAATGAAGTCCTGAATGAACAGGTAGGGGATTGTATCTTCCCCGGACTTTGGTCCCAGAATTGATCCGTAGACTGATGTCTCCGAGAATTGAAGATAGGACTGCATCGTCCCTGGACCTCGGTTCAAAATGTACGTGACGGGATTGCATCGTCCCTAGACATGAGACTTGTCTTAAAGTGATAAGGACTGATCATCCTGGAACTTGATCGGGATTACATCGTCCCTAGACATGAGACTTGTCTTAAAGTGATAAGGACTGATCATCCTGGAACTTGATCGGGATTGCATCGTCCCTAGACATGAGACTTGTCTTAAAAGTGATAAGGACTGATCATCCTGGAACTTGATCAGGATTGCATCGTCCCTAGACATGAGACTTGTCTTAAAGTGATAAGGACTGATCATCCTAGAACTTGATCGGGATTGCATCATCCCTAGACATGAGACTTGTCTTAAAGGTACGTGTGAGGACTACATCGTCCATGAACTGGGTTCAAAATGTACGTGATGGGATTGCATCGTCCCTAGATATGAGACTTGTCTTAAAGTGATAAGGACTAATCATCCTGTAAGTAGATTGGAATTGCATCATCCCTAGACATGGTGAGGTGTCTTAAAGTGATAAGGACTAATCATCCTGTAAGTAGATTGGGATTGCATCGTCCCTAGACATGGTGAGGTGTCTTAAAGTGATAAGGACTAATCATCCTGTAAGTAGATTGGGATTGCATCGTCCCTAAACATGGTGAGGTGTCTTAAAGTGATAAGGACTAATAATCCTGTAAGTAGATTGGGATTGCATCGTCCCTAGACATGGTGAGGTGTCTTAAAGTGATAAGGACTAATCATCCTGTAAGTAGATTGGGATTGCATTGTCCCTAGACATGGTGAGGTGTCTTAAAGTGATAAGGACTAATCATCCTGTAAGTAGATTGGGATTGCATCGTCCCTAGACATGGTGAGGTGTCTTAAAGTGATAAGGACTAATCATCCTATAAGTATATTGGGATTGCATCGTCCCTAGACATGGTGAGGTGTCTTAAAGTGATAAGGACTAATCATCTTGTAAGTTGATTCGGGATTGCATCATCCCTAGACATGGTGAGGTGTCTTAAAACGATAAGGATTGATCATCTTGTAAGTTGATCTGGATTGCATCGTCCATAGACATGAGAGATGTATTAAATTGAGAAGGATTGATCATACCGTAAGTGGATCAGGATTGTATCATCCATGGACCTATGTCCTAAAGAGAGCGGGATTGATCATCCTGTAATATGATTGTGTGTGTTGCAGAGTATGCTGCTATGTATTGATGATAGATGTCTTAGTGAGAATACATTCTTTTGATTATAGATGTATTAGTGAGAATACATGCTTTTGATGATAGATGTATTAGTGAGAATACATGTTTTTGATGATATATGTATTAGTAAGAATACATGTTTTGATGTTAGATGTATTGGTGTGGATACTAATATAGATGATCCAGATGTTGTAGATCATGATGATCCAGATGCTGTAGATCGAGATGATCCAGATGCTGTAGATCGAGATGATCCAGATGCTGTAGATCGAGATGATCCAGATGCTGTAGATCATGATGATCCAGATGTTGTAGATCGAGATGATCCAGATGCTGTAGATCGAGATGATCCAGATGCTGTAGAGCATGATGATCCAGATGATGTAGATCGTTATGATCCAGATGCTGTAGATCGAGATGATCCAGATGCTATAGATCGAGATGATCCAAATGTTGTAGATCGTGATGATCCAGATGTTGTAGATCGAGATGATCCAGATGCTATAGACCGAGATGATCCAGATGTTGTAGATCGAGATGGTCCCGATGTTGATGATCGTATGATGACGATGCTGATGATCGTGAGGATCCAGATGTTGATGTTGTTGTAGCTATTCGAGTGCTGCAGAAGATAAAGACTCAGTACTGAAGATGTTGATGTTCCAGTATTGAAGATGTTCCAGTAACTGCTTGAGTTACTGATGATGTTGAGAAAGCTTCCAATGATTTATAGATGTATCATGTATCATGTTGATGGCTCCTTGCTCCTGCAGATGTTGTTATAATATCCTTCTCGTTAAGGGGGAGTGTTGAGATATTGTAACTTCAAAGAATATTATAATTGTACTTTATTATTTCGGAGATGTTTCATTCCTCCGTGAAGATCTTATTGTATATCCGGAGATGCTTATTCCTCCATCAGAATGTGGTAACTTGGGTTATTAGACTTCCCTAGTGGGGGTCGGCCCTGTATGTGTTATGTGGGTCAAAGGGTTATTAGACCACCCTAGAGGGGTCGGCCCAGTCAGTTGTAGTGGGGTATTTAACCCAATGGTTAAATACGAGCCTACATGATTTGTGTAAAAGACAAGTCAGAGTAGTGTATAAATAGAGGAGGTGTATTCCTCATTTTACACACACTCACTCACTTGAGAGTGGCGCACTTGTGGAGGAGAGGTCTGCTATGGAGAAGGAGGAGCTTATGCTCAGGGTTACATCTTTGTATATTGCTGGTCATCTATATTGAGGAAGCTTTACTGGGTTTTCTACCCCATGAGGGTTTCCCAGGATAAATTTGTGTCTCTTGTGTTTATGCTGTGCTTGTTGTTTCTTCAGTGATCCTGTATATGCTATTATTGAGAAATGGAATGCATTGCTGCTATTTTCTGTCTTAGCATATTAAATCTTAACAGGCAGGACTTACAATTCAAGCAATCAGGAGATGTATTTCCAAAAGGAACAATATTATCCATTGTCGATTTTGCTGAAAATTACACTTTCACTCCGCAAAAGGAGATACAGAGTGAGTATTATCATTCAGATCAGGTATCTATACTTGTGCATATTACGTATAGACATGCATAGATTGATGTCGATGGTTTTGATAGCAATGAAAATAATCGTGAAGTGATTAAGGATTATCATTTCTACATCAGCAATGATCATACACATGATACATGTTTTGTCCAGCATTGTTTTGGTATGCTTTATAAAGAATTATCAAGAAGAAGGATCACTTTTAAAGAACATTGGGTGTGGTCAGATGGTTGTGCTGGTCAGTTTAAATCGGCATGATCATTCTTATTGTTTTCTCTCCTTCATAGAAACACGGATGTTCGCCACACATGGAGATTTTTTGAAACGGGACATGGAAAAGGAGAACATGATGGTGCTGGGGCTTGTGTGAAACGTGCACTTAGGAGATATCAAATGAATCACTATGGTTCTCGCCTTGCAAATTCAAACGATGTTGTTAATTGGTGCAAACAAAATTTGAGCCATGAATTCAATGAAAGGATGGGTAATGTGAGAAGGTTTTTCTGGAATGTTGCAATGGGTGATGTTGACAGATCAATGCCACATAATTGTACTGCAATCCCGAAAACAAGGGGCTTACACTCCATTAGGAGTAAGAAAATGGAAAATATACATGCAATCGAGAAATGAAAGTACTCTTGCTTTTGTCTTGCATGTATTGATGATGTAGAGTCTTTGGATGAGTGTTAAAACCAAACTAACAAATTTTTGAAACCATGGAGACACCAAGAATTGACACCATTGCCCCCATTTGGAAACATCAGTGATGTAGAGCGCGCCAATGAAGCGGTTGTGATTGACAAATATTATGATCGTGTTTCTGATTTGGTTAGAGAAGGTGATTTATTTTTTGTCATTGCACCGGCAGATAATCCAAAAAAAGTGCATTATTATTTATTGAGATGCAGTAGGTCGAAAAGCACGTTGATGCAAGAATTTAAAGACCCGTTAAATTATACGTATGAAGTGGGTTCAATGGTTTTTTATGGGACATTTCTTTGCAGAAGTAAGGAAATGTAAAGATCATATTCTTTTTAAAGACTACGAGTCAGATTTTATATGTGCTCAATACAGTCATTTGTCATAGCAGCCCGGTTGCAGTTGAAGGCAATGAAGAGTAGGAAAAATTACAAGCATCGATAATGGAAATTGTCAATAGAAGATCATAATGCCATTCTTGAAAATATTCCAATGGGACATTTCATATGAATCAATAACACATCAAGGTTGGCGAATTTTTTCTTTGATTCTATGGTGGGTGGGTGGGTGGGGGGGGGGCATGAGCTTCCACCTTCATGTGGTTGGCCTTGTCAGTAGAGAATATATATAATTCTCGAAAATAAGAGAAGCTCTTTTTAACAACATGTCCAATGATAACTCAAGTCTCATATTGAACTTGTAACTTCACCATTATATGACAATGATCACATTAATGACTCCTTCTAAATAGGAGTCATTCATGCTAGGCTCCAAGTGGGCTCCAGAAGTTTCAACATCCCAAATCACCACAATATGAACAACCCTTTAAATGAGCCCTACAAGCCAATAACTCCAATTTTCCACCCATAAAGTACCAAAATAAATGAGAATTTATATAGTGATCCAACTTGGATCAGTAGATCCTTATTGACCATTTTTAGATGCCTTCACTAGTAATTCCTTGATTTGCACATTAGAGACGCATTCACTCTCAAGCAAACTTTACATATGAGTCCTTTTGTGATAGATACATATATTAACTCCTTTCATAAGGTTGGATGTATTAGTGGGATAAAGTGCTTGCAAATAACATTAAGATAGACAACACTGGACTCCTTCAACATTTTTCCTTAAACTGCACCATTTGGGCACTATATTGTGCCATGTTGAGGATTCATAGAAGGATCAAATCCACATTGAAAGAATCATCATTGTAGGGTATCAACCTGAATAAGTTTATTCCCTACTACTAGATGTTCATTCCATGGCATGTATTAGAAGACATTATTTGATAGAAACTTGGTATTCACATTTGCACTACTAATTCAAATAAAAAGCTAAGGTTAACTCTCCCATCTTTACGACAGGTGGTAACTTATGCACATCCTCACCCCACCACCTACCTTTATGGGAGTAAAATGTGTTTACACACAAACACACACTCATACCCTACACCCTCCAAAAACTAAAAATATACATTTATATACACAACTTAATACACCCCTAATTATTGTATTTTCTAATATTTTTAATATATTATGATCTTTCGTAGATATCTATATCTCTTTCACTTTCCATTTTAATTTCAATTACAAATCATATTGAATATTTTTATGGTACCACTATAATTCATCCGTAAACACATGTATTTGTGATGTACACTTTTTTTGACGAAGTGTTTCCTTTCTTTATTCTTGCAGCAATACATTTCATTTTTTAAGTATTTTGCTTCTCCATTATAAATTTTAACTTCAAAATATTTCAAATATATTATGTACAATTGTGTTAGGGATCATTGCTTTGAGTAATTATAAAAAACTAATTATATAATATAAATAGAAAAAGAAGGGAAAGTATAAATACCATTCAACATAGTTTTGAGGTGTGACGAAGTTATTTGTATTTGTATAGATGTTTGAATGAATTGTATGATTGTGATTTATGTGGCTTGTCCATGTTATGAAAGGTGGCAAGTGTGAGACAACAATCACATGTTAATGCTTGTGGTAGAGTTAGCAGCTAGCTTTCCTACTAATCACTCTAATATGGAATGGAAGCTATATTGAATTATATTTTCCCTCACATAAAAACAATACAATACATGGCAATTAACACGTACTTGAAAAATGTAATTGGATTAATTGTCAAATAAGACATGGTACAATTATTTGTATATATGAATCTATGAATTATAAATATGTATATATGAAAAACGTATCCATGAATCTTTTTGGTAAGTGATTCCATAAAAATGTTTTAAAAATGTACACTCCAAGGGGCAACCGAATAAGCTAATAGTGCGTAGCATTCTTCATAATTTACTTTCCAAACCCATCATGGATGAAAGCGTTTTTCTTCCTCAATAGGAGGCAACCAGCTCAATGCACTTAACCCAGAAACCAAAAAGTAAATTAATGTATGTAGATTTGTGATTAGCCTATATCAATGAACTTTGTGTGGATATCGTTGGCATTGTGCCAATTTGGAATGTAAACTGTACTAAAATTTCCATTCAAACATGTAGGTGGTCATGATTGGTTAGTTAGTTATTGTATTATGCAAAGAAAAAAATTGGATTCATTTCTTTGTTTTAAGTTTTATATTTGAAAAGGTTTCCTCTAAACTCCCAAAACATTACAGTGCATTCAAACACATCAAGCACCAAAAGCGATGTCCAACCAATTTGAAACATTAATCTAAAGCACTTATGCTCGACTATGTTGCTAGCACATGTGTAACCTTCTCTCAAAATCATCTCTTTATTTCACTTGGCCCCAACCCCTAGTTTGTGCCTCACTGTTAAGAATATTGGTGGGTGACTTGACATTGCATCTCTACTATAGAACCACAACCTTATTCACATAATTTATTTATTTTTGGAATACATTTGCTAGAAAAATAGAACGCTCTACATTAACAAAGATATGCTACAACCTAAAACTAGTCAAGGTTCCCTGTTCACAATGGGAAACCTGGTGTCAAAATATGTTTTTGCAAGATTCAGAATTCAAAAGAGTTGCATCACATATATTTTTAATTTCCAAGTTCATTTTCCATATCATTCATAATGGAGAGACAACACTAGAAACAAAAAAAGAATTAGAAGTACCTTGCAATTTAATGCATTTGGAAGACACTCATTAAATCAATCATAATGGAGAGAGAACATTGGAAACCAAAAAAAGAATTAGAAGTATCTTGCAATTTAATGTATTTTGAAGACACTCAATAAATCAACAGTATTAAGTAATCGGTAACTAAAGCTACAGTAATTAAACATTTTTTTAAACTAAGTAAGTTCATCAACAAGATATGCCACTATGCCACAAGATATTGGCTTGTAGGGCTCATTTAAAGGGTTGTTCATATTGTGGTGATCTAGGATGTTGAAACTCCTGGAGCCCACTTGGGTCATCAAATAGTTGTTTTTGGACTCAAAATTGTGCAAACGTATCTCTCAACCTCTCAATGTTGTTCTACACATAAGAGATTTATAACAACACAAAGATGACCTCAAACAAACAATCCACTGAAACAAAAAATAAATTTTGATTGTGAACTAGGTTCAAACAAACAATCCACTGAAACAATAAATATTTCATCCATGTACCTGCAAGAATGTAACGTTTTACATCTATCAATAGTCAAATGAGTTCCTTGGGAATCTTGTTTCATTTTATTGCGAAACCATTGCCGGAGATTAGAAAAATGTTGCATTTGATTTAAATTTATCTTATGCTCATAATCAGACCTGTGATCTAGTGCTTCATAATGCATATAGATCTTATAAAATTCTTGGTAAAAAAGGTCCAAGTAGATATTCATCAAAACTGAGGAAAGAATACCTTCTTGCAGAAATCCTTGGTCCTTTGGGAAACCACCAAATTCTACATTTAGAACATTTGCATCAAACATCTAGCCCATAAATTTATATAGGCTATCATCTTGGATATTTTCTTTCATTGCATCCAATATTTTCATAAAGACCGAAGCATCAAGTTTCTTTTGTATGACAATGCTAAACCACCAATCAGGATTATGAATCTGATTTTGAATGTATTTCATTGTTGAATGTTGTCCTCTTCCAATTCTACAACTGTGTGAAATTTTGGAAAACTGTGACCTGTAAACAACCTCCAAAACCATTATAATTGCCTCTTGCACACTAACGGTTTCTCTGAAACGGAGCAAGCAATAACATAACCAAAGCCAAAGGTGCCCCTGACAGCTAAAACACCTTCATGTGTTCCAAAGGAGAAACAACCTTTGTAGACATCTTTAGAAACTCTTTGACTTGATTGCGGCTGTTATCCTACAAATGAGTCAGCTTTCTTTGTAGAATGGGAACTTGCTCAACCATCATGCACATAAATCTAATAGCAGACATGAAATCATTTATAAGTTTCCATGACTGAGGAAGAGTTGTGCTCCGCATCCGAGTGACCAAATTAAGCATTGCATCATTAAAAACATGGAAATACCCTAATGTCTGGTCATACTGCATTTGTTCCCATCCTTAAATGGATTTTACATTAATAGATACATCAATAAACTCAATCAAAGAATATTTTTTATGGTACTCTTTCACAAAAAATCAATAACAAATATAAGCACTAAGACTGAATGACAGTATAACTAGGGCTAGGGAAATCCTCCTGGAATCATACTGTTGAAGAGGGAGACCAAAAATACTACCTCAATCACATCAAAAAGGCACTTCCACACTCATGTCAGCATATAAATAAACCTGTGACTGCTTTTCATTACTTCTAAAAAAAACTGCTACAAGAAAACAATGAACTTCTAACTGCTCAATCGAAAAATAAATAAATAAACCTATACCTCTGCCTTCTCTTTTATAGATTGAGATGAAAAGTATGTACAATGAATCTGGAGCCCTATTGATTTATAACTAGAGCAGATCCATCTCAACCTTCGGACCGGAACACCAATGGCTCCTGGCTTTCTGTGGGCTGCAAAGTCAAAATTAAAGTTAATATATATATATACATGTTTGGGGACAAAATATACCAAAAGTAATTAAATATTATAAAAAAAATATCCATACTTGCGTCCCTTGTGGAAATTATGAAACTAGAATTTCCTCAACATCTATATTTGAGCCACTAGCCTCTATTTCTTCCCGGTCAAGAAAATATGCATCATCAAAGTCGTCATCATTCATGAATTTGGTATACTACATAAATTTCATATAATTTATAGACATTAAATTTGGAGAATAAAAACATTAGATTTAATATAATAAATTTCATATATTATAGCATACTTACGTACCATGCCTCTGTTTTGATTTTGTCCATTGATGACTCGCTTATAATTGTCTCTACAGTACATTGCATACTGCTCTTGAGCTCTAATCGACTCATACTTTTCAAGCGATCATCAGAATAATCATCAAATGGGCCTTCATCCATACTAGTTGAAGATGACATAGTATTTAGGCCGATTTATACCCCTGCCAATGCAGCCCCAACATGCTCTTTTATCTCTTCCCTCACCCCTTTTTCTATTTGGGATGTCATTTCCAACTCCTATGGAAAAGAAATGACTTTAGGATGTGGATATACTAACCAATGCATCGAACGCCTATACTGAACATCTCGCCGTGCATCAGGTCGTTCATATGTACGACCTTTTCCAGCACCATAGAAACTAGATCCCGTATCTATATAGTCAAGGTCCATGTGAAACCGAAACTCTGCAATCAGCATCTTAAAAAAATACTGAGGAACCTATTCATTATTTGGGAACTTCCCATATGCACACAGGAACCTCGAATAAATATGTGGTGCAATCAGTGGATCATTGAATCTTGCGATCTTTAGACGTTTTTTGTCTTCGGTCCACAAGTCAAAACATGAAAAGATAATTTCTTTTGTGACAACTTTTTTTATTTCTTCAAACTTGTGGCGACCCATCACTGACAATCGCCTACACATCATGTCATGAAAAATATGGGTTGATGGTCCAACCCCAAGATATGTCTCGATCAAACTATTCAAATTGTGCAAAACAATCTGGAGACACTGTTGAGTACCAAAAGAGAGATTTGATCTCTCAAGTTTTTCCCGCAATCTTGAGGAATGATCCTTCATCTCTTCCACAGTCAGCATAGCGATGTTTTCTTCCCAAGGAGTCTCCTCAGGAACATCTCTAGGATGACTGTAAAGAGGATCATATATTTCATTGTGAGCATACTGATGCACCCGATGACCTCTCATTCTCTCGGGAGGTGGATTAGGATCAGGAGCAGCAAACCCTGTAAGAAGTAAAATGCACGTGCAAGTTTTAAAATCTATATATATAATTTGTCAATCAAATTATACACATTTAAATCAAATGTGGTCATTATAAATACCTAATGGAACCTATGCATTAGCATGAACATTGTGTGAAATAGAAATAAAGTCTTATGCCCCATCATTATTGTTAGAATGTCCAGAAGCCCCTGTAGAAAACCAAAAATTGGCAATCACATGTAAGTTTACACGAAAAATCATGCAATTTTTCACAAATAAAATAGTCATGTCAAACAAAAATTCTAGTCAAAATGTATGTAAACAATCTCTACCCGACGATGGCGTATATGAAGAATAAGACACTAAGGGTGTCATCTGTGTTTGTCCACCGACCACTGTAGACCCCTCAGACAGACGTTTGTCATGGTGAGAGCCACCACCTGTGCACAACAAGATCTTAGAAAGATGTGTAAAAGAAGATTTATGTTTATATAGACTTGAGCATGAATTGAATAACAATTGAATTTACCTGACGATGACCTCAAGGAGTGTCGTTGCATAGTAGCCAAGTTTGCTTCACCCTGAAGCTATGAATTTGTGCATGATAAGAATTTTCCACAGATCAATAAACATGTCAAATTTAAATTTACCAAATTTAACATTGTGCACCTGTGCATGATGAGAAATTCTCACATTAAAAGCATGTCAAAACATGTCAAACAAGATAAATATATTTCAGATTGACAATCGAATATACCTGATTGCATCACATGTCTTTGTCTAGCACTGATGGTAGATGTCTCTAGACGATCTATGTGTCCTTGTTAAGAAAAAATGAGAAATCAACCATTTTATAAATATCTCCAGGAATTAGAAAATGCAACAAAATAAACTACAATGTAGTATCTCTATTGTTTGCAACAAATCTATCACATTCAAGAGACAATAAAAACCACGGTTGTTTAACTATTAAAACATGGAGTACCTATGTTGATAAATGCACATTAATATGTGTCACTTTCCTACAATGTAAATGCAATAGATCTTGGACAATTAGATATGCCACTTTAAGTAGCTCGAGTGCTTCTTGGACCCAACGAAATCATTGGAGCATCATGCAAAATTGCAGAGAAAGCTCTAAAATATTGGAAGCATGGTGTATGTTATATTGGGTTTGGTGGTTTTTATTCAACTAATACGAAGATAAATGACCAAACTATTTTCTTGAGTGGTCTTAAAAGACTCTGCGAGAGCAGTCCATTGCCCATTATTATTATTGGAGGCATTAGTATTGGAAATCTAGATGGGCCCATGGAAATGCATCTACCCAATTTGAAGGGTGTAGCAGTTGTTTCTTATATGTATGGAAGAAAAAATATCTCTCATGAAACCCACAAACTGCATCATGTGTTAGCAAAGTATGCCAAGATTAAAAAATTGATTGGTTAAAATCAAAGTTGTGTATGGTATTCGTAAATATTTATCAAAGTTGTATTGTAACAAAAAGTAAAACTATGAAAGTAGGATATGAGGAAGAGTATATGACCTCACCTGTATATACCTTTATGTCCTCTTGTACATTTTTTGTTTAAATATTTTTGTATACATATAAGATGTATTTTACAACAATTAAACTGTAAAACTGATATTGGAATTCATCATGCTTACTATTGAGGTTGATATTGGGACAACTAGTTGGCATCTATCTAGGAGACCTATTGACCGTACTAGAGAGGTGAAATTGGGAAAATAATATAAAACCAATAAGTGCATGATGATTGCTAGATAAAACCTCGGACAATTAATATCCAAAATAAACTGGAACTACCTAGATACTTTTTTAGTTCACATATTAGAGGGTGTCATTGAGGCTTGGTATAATCAGAATTGGTAAACATTTATTCTCTACCACATAACACAATTCGAACAGGAAGTATATTATCATATAACATTCCATGCAGGACTTCTCAGTCTCAGTTAATCCTTTCCTTCTCATGCATAGCTAGTATGTTTTGGTCTTGCCCCATTCGTTGGGATTCTATATCTACAGGGGTTAGGTGATTTGAAAAGGTTAGAAATTTTTTCTGAGCAGATTGCAGCAGAGGACTCTCATTATCTCTCCACCTTCTAAATCTGACGAATTGTTTCCATCACTGCATATCATTAGGCCTAATGCATCCTGTCATGTGTTGTCATTATTGTGTGATTCTATCTATCGAATAACATATTGATTTGGTTACACTATGTTGTGTCTATGGCTCCTGGAATCTCTTGGTTAATAGTTGTTCAATGTTTAGTACTATCACAATGATTTAGTTTGCATTAGTGCACTTACTTTGATTTCTTATTCAATTAAGGCACACATTTACTTCATTCATTTTATTCAATGTTGTAATTCTTAAATTTAATTAAGAATATATATTTGTTGTTGACCTCTTATGGGCATCTTAAGGCTAAGTTTTTTGTTTGATGATCAACTGGATTTTTACATAGATTTATTTGTTTGGTAAAATCATATAATAGAGACACTGCCAAGGCTGGAAAAGCACAAGTCCAAATAGAGAGGTATTCTAGTGGTAACAGAACCAGATTTCCTATAATGGGCCAGTTGGTGCAGATTCACATGATAACACACTCACAAGGATTATATGGTCAGTATGTCTCATATTCATAAAGCAATAGCTAGGGATGGCTGTTTCCATGTGACAACATTATTTATAATTTGATTTGGAATGTCGATGTCCCCCTCTGTGCCTAAAAATATGAAGGAGGTGATGTCATTGACCACTTCAATGCCACAAACAACCACATGCTTTATAAATTCCCACTTCCAACAATTTGGATGATGGGAGCATGGGTGGAAAGATTCACAAAAAACAAATGATGTGCATAAGATTGTCAGCTAATGGTGGATTTTATCCAAACTTTTCAAAAGAACCACTAATAACTTATAAGTTATATTTAGTCAAGAACTTGTGTAGAGGTAAGAGACCTGGGAATGTTGATAAACACAATGTACAAATTCCCAAATACTCAACATCTATGGATAAACTGAGTGTCAATCATGTATACGGACTTAGAACACAATAATATGTTCAATTGGGTGGTGCTAATTTCAAGTAGCCTCATTTGCACTCTTTAGACAACCAAGGCACCTAGGAAGGGTAAAGCAACATGATTTTACATGGCCTTGTACCTCATAGACTACATATGTGCATGCACACACTTTTCAAGCTTCAAATCACCATGGGAACATACCTCTGGCCCAATGAATGTTACTTCCAAAGCTTATGGACAACTAGATATTTGCGGGACTATTCTAGCATCTGTAGTTATATTTAGCTCTGCTATACAAAAGCATCTACTGCGAAGAATTTCCATGGTTCACTATTGATTCCAACAAAGCAATGAAATAGATCACAGATTGGTATGTTCAAAAGAAAATTGTTAAATCAAGGTTTATGGGATATCTCAACTCCCACACATTACCAAATATGCGCCTGTCAGATTAACTGAATCGAGAGATATATTTCTAGGAAATATTGAATGGGGCGAATAGGAATCTTAAAAATATGAAGGAGCTCTAGCCTAAGCTTTTTCTCGCAGCTGAGGAATACCCCATAGAAAAGGTGGTCCACAATGAACATCATGATTTAGACCTTGAGGCACATTGTTTCCAATTGGAGCCAATGAAATCATGTGGTTGAAAATTTCTTCATATCTTGGGGATTTATTTGGGGACTTAGTCAATAGCATAATGAGCAAGAGGAATTACACAAAAGAGCCATAAATTACACAAAGGTAGAGGGGCAAATAGGTAAGCAAGTATTGAATCCACCTAAAGGATCCCGGACCCTCATTTAGCCAATATACAACCTTCGGGATAATTTGATTATTAATTAATTAGTAATTGGCATCACAGTCTAGGATATATGAATGGTCTAGGGTAGTCAAAGAGTTGGGAAGATGGAAGTCCAAGAGACTCAAGATAAACTTATAAACAAAACCTTTGCATTCAAGCAAAAGGTTCTCTTTCTGACATTGTAACCATCTTCATATGTTAATATAGAAATTGTTGTTAATTGGTTTATTTATACTCTTGCACTGTGATTGGTTATGGACCATTCTCTCCTTTCCCGATTCTCTTTGTGCTAATGGGCGTGGGCATTCTAACTTGTGGACTATTGTATTGTTTGTTTATCTTATGATTGATAAACACTAATATGAAGAAAGGATATCTCTACAACGTGTTTGCTATTCTCAATTGCTCAGAGCCTAGGATTATGCATATACTTTATCTAGTGGATTATTCTCCATAATGTTATATGTTTAATGGACATTCATCTCAACCTCATTACTAATCGATTTTGTGATAGGGAAGTGATATTAAACAATTGGGTTGTTTAAGTTCGAGAGGCACTAATTCGGGCTCATTTTTTATAACAATGGTGGACTATTCCACCTATTATGGGATACACTTCTCAATCCGTAAACAAGGGGATTATAGCCCACTCACTTCACCAACACAAATACCTCTACTAAAATTATTTCTAGTCTAGGTTCTCTATGTTATACGGAACTCTTTGTCACCAAGATGGATTCACTGCCTCTATTCTCTATGAAGTCTACACACAACAATTAGCTAACAATGCAAAATAATCAAGACTCTCTGTATGCAAACAATTATACCAACCCAAGAATAGACAATGCTATCTTTAATGAATTTTGACTGAAAACAAGGTAATGGAGATCTGAATGTGTTGGGGAATTCCAAAAATGAAACATCCCCAATCTGTTGGGAACTTCATTGGGAACATGGGGACTTGCTGGCCATACCCAAAACATTCCCAACAAATTTTGGGGACTTCCAAGCAATTTTTGGAGATGTTCTGAGCACGTATATTCAGTTTTGAAAATGGACATTGATGATTGGACAATATGATCATTTATCCCATCCATAACTTTTATATTATTTCGAATGTATACAAGTTGCACCCCAAAATATGGGTTGTGTATGATGGATTTTGATTTGATTTTCTATAGATTTAACTATTGTATTTTTAGCAACATCATTACAAGTAGCAAAGCCTCCACGTCAACAAACCATGAAATGCAATGCAAAAACTCAAAGGTATGATCCTTCTAGATATTGCTCTTGTTCTTCTCATTTTTTTTATCATCTTAGATTTTAAATATTATAGATAGGTGTCCAAGAGTTATTCAAGTCCAACTCTTCCCCCATCCCAACCTCAAGCACTGTGAAAACAATTGGATAGTAAAGACTTGGATTGGGTACTAAACATTTGAATAAATTCCTATCCAAAGTGTTTTATGGTGGTTTTCAACATAGCTGTAAAAATATGCAAAACCCGTTTAGAAGGGAATGCCTTTTAACCTAATCATCATAAATAAGAAACATAAGGAAAAAAGTTGTTGTAGAGACCAACATTATTCTCATAGACCCTTCATGGACCTTATTGCATAATGAAAATAGTTACACTTAAGTTTCCTAAAGCTAAACTACATTTTTCTCATGTTCAAGTGCTAATAATGGAATGTCACTTAGCCCTTTTCTTATTTTCCTGATATTTTTCAAAACTAACAAGTGCAAGGTATCTGCATAATACTATATAGTATAGAGTCCCAATGTTTTAAAAATTGGTCAACTGGGAACTGCAACCGGCTGAAATGACCGGTCTAACCATATTAAACATCAAGCTGAAAGTTTAGAGCTTCTCTTACCTCAATACTGATCTTTACATTAATTTAACAAACTGTACTTCTTATTAGCACATTTGTTCACGATGTAGTATACTTCCTACAGGTTTTTTCTCCTCATCATCTAAAGGAATATTGAAAGTTCTCGAAAATTCAATGTACTAGAGTGAAGCAAAGTTCGAAGGATTGTTAGAAGCTATAATGAAATAAAACAGTTTGAAATGAACCCCTCAAATAGAAGGCAATCCAATGTCTATAAAACTAACTATAAATCCAAGGACACTCATTCCTTTACACCTTATCGTAGTTTTAATGAAAGTAAGATAGAAATGCACTAGGCAACACTAGATAACATGACAACCTGACAAATGGTATCTCCTTGAGATATCAGTTTCTTTCATGGAGTTGGAAAGATAGAGATGCGGAGAACAATAGATAAAACAATATATTTTCCTTACAGATAATGAGGAACCAACTTGCCAAAATTTTACCTCCCCTAAATGATGGAAGCAACTAGGTACTTGGTGTGATGTAAACTCCTAATGAGTAGTATTCCCTGTTTGACAGTAGTAGGAACTTGCAATAAGTTGATAACTCACTTTTTTTAGACAAGGTGGACGCAACATGTTTTAGCCTTTTGTAAGGATGCAATATAGCCATAAACTCAAATTCTACATCTACTGCATTAAAACTTTTAAGTTACAAGGATATAATCTTTGGAATGTATATTAAAGTTGAATAATACAATGGTCCCCGAATGAAATTCCCTTTCATTGAGCAATGCTTTTGGTATCATGCCATTTAAAAATAAATGTTCTTCATGGACCTAACTTCCTAAATATCCTGAAACCATACGAACTTTCCCCTCATTCTCAAATGCTTAAGACTCATACTGACACAATCCCATAGGAAGTTAAATTAAAGTATGATTAATTTTTAATCTTAACAATCTTCTCATTAACTAAATCATTGTTTTCGTAAGAGTGGGTGGTAATTGAATTATTAAAATTTCAAATTAGACTGTTCTAGAGATCTTTTTATTGATTTCTTTGCAGCGTATATGAAGGGAAGCCATCTTTGGAGACCCCAATTTTGTATAGCCAAACAATAGTCACTCTGTAAAGTATAGTCATGTTACTCAGACTCAGGAAACACTCACAATGCCAAAGAGTAAGATTATATCTTGGACTTTGGGAATGACTTGCAAAGCCAAGGAGAAACAACTAGGATTCTGGGAAAGACTTGCAATGCCAGAGAGTAAGACTAGGACTAGGACTTGAAAAAAAATCCACATAAAAAAACCTCAAATATACTTATTGATTGTAAATGCCTATCGACGTGATTAGGAAAATGTAAATAGTTGTTTTTGATATAAATTCCTAAACTATTACAAACTTCTAAGCAATGATTTTTTTAGTGTGAGGAATAAAATTTTCCATCTTGTGAAAATCATGTCAAATTACACACCTTCTTCATTCATTTACCAGAGTTGGTTACACACCTATGCAAAGAAGGGGTTCAAATTGGCGGTCCTCTTTGCGTGGTCGTTCCCTTCGTCTTCTGATCATTTCTATGGTCGTTCCCTTCACCTTCCCTTCGTTGTCGTGGTCGTTCCCTTCCATTCGGTGTTTCAGTGTCCTACGGGTTTGAACGATATACAACAAATAGCGTTGAACAATGACACAATGACTAGAGGGGGAATGGTTTGCGTTTATATCGTTAAACATTTCTCGTTCGAGAGTTTAAAAGGAATCTAAACTCTCGGCCGAGAAACTTGTCTGGGAGTTTAATATCAAAAATATGGTTATACTCTCGGACGAGAAAGTTAAATATTCTCGGGTGAACAATTATCTAACTATGGAAGAACTCTCGGACGAGAGAAGTTTAACCGTGGTTAATGTCTCGTCCGAGAAATATTACAACTCTCGGCCGAGAAAATATGTTGACTTTTTTCTCGACCGAGAAACTACAAATTATAACAAAAAAATCTAATTGTCACGAAATTGTTTCCCAACTTCGTGTTTTCACCCTATTGTAATGAGTGATAATTTAAGTGATCAAATCGCTCATGCCAATGTTTGATCTAGTCATTGTTATGAGCAAAAAAATTGACAGAATAGGTGATGAACCAAAGCTGTTAAATTTGTACAACCTAATAACATCATCAACAATTCCAATTGTTAGGACATGCTTAGGATATTTAAAATCCTTGATTACAACTTGGTAAGGTGTAAACATTACAATCTTACCTTCACCAGAATCAATGATTTGATAGAATGACAACAAATTGTAGGAAATTCTTGGAAAACATAGTACATCATTAAACTAACCATCATCTATCTAAAATGTTCCTGATCCTACAAAACTAAGAGATCTATCGTCACCAACAAATATTTGTTTGGTGTTACATTCATTCATAGTAGAAAATATGGCTTTATTCTTATCCAGGTGATAAGACACTCCAGAATCAATGAACCACTCATTAGAAGAAGAAGATGAAGATGCATTGAAAGAAAAATCACAAGCACAAAGTGCATGTCCTTGAGATGTAGAGTCTAAAGACGAATCAAGGTTTACGTTGTGCTTCTTCATTGTTGCTTCCAAGGATGCCATATTCTTGAAACATTTAGATTCATCATAATTACCTTTCCCGCAAAAGTTGCAATAACGTTCAGTCTTCTTAACTTTTGATTTGATTCCTTTGTCATTTTTGGAAGGATGAGCTAGCTGAGAGGGTTTGGGACCCTTGTTTTTCTAATTATTGCAAGGATGTTGCTTCTTAGGATGCTTGTACTTATATGTATGTTGTACCTTTAAAGATTTGCTAGATGTATCATCATTGCTTATTACTCAAAAATGTAAGAGCTTATCTTGCTCTCAAATCAAGGAATCACAAAAGGATTCAAGCGAGGGTTCTACGCAACGAGGCCCCATATATTCTTTCATGGAGTAAAATGTAGACAAAAATATAATAGGTGGAACCAAGATTGGAAATGATATGAAAAATACATTGCTTATCTTTCCTTTTTATGCTGCATTCTTCAAGTAAGAGTCTAAGGGTCTTATACTTAGACAAATAGTCTTGCATGCAAGAGAAATCACTTGCAATTAAGGTAACCAATTCATTTTCAAGCAGGTGACCTCGAATTTCATTGTGTTTTCCAAACACAATTTCTAATTTATTCCAAGCTTTATCTAGTTCATCAATTCCTGATAAGTGGAATTGTAAATCAATAGAAATTGACATGCCGACCAATCCATGAGCTTCATCATATTTATTGGTCCATTTTATTTTATTATCATCATCAGTGGGTTCTTTCTCTTTCCCAAATTTAATTTGGTAAAGTCCCCTACTTTGTAGGACATCCTCCATAGGGGATTTCCATGAAAAATGATTAAGAGTGGTAAGCGTAATATCACATGGGAAATCCATATTGTAATATGTAGGATTCAAAACAAAAGTTGATGGTTTAGATACAAAGATCTTGAAAAAATTGGCAGTTTTGAAAAGAAAAAAAAACACTGAAAACAAACTCTGAATGAGGAAGTTATGTTGGTTTGAAAATAGTTGAAGTTGACTCTATACAGGAACATGTCATGTAGAAGACTTTACAATAATGTTGCTTTATGTGACCCACTTATAAACTAAGTGGAGTTCACTTTTACAATAATGCTACTTTAAATATTGCATGCAAAAACTAAAAGACATCATCCACATGATCTTTCCATGAGTAGTTGGAACTAGTAAGTAAAATATCACATGGAATGGCCATACTGTAATATACAAGATTCAAAAACATAAACTGATGGTTTAGATGCAAAGATCTCGAAAAAATAGGTAATTTAAATAAAAAAAATAGCACTGAAAAAAGGACTCTTGACGAGGAAGTTATGTTGGTTTGAAAAATGGTTGAAGGCGACTCCAAATAGACACATGGCAGGTAGAAGATTGACCTGTGTGGGAAAAAAAGGACCCCCCTCTTCCCAAACTTAATCTTATAAACTCACTTTACAATAATGTTGTTTTATGTGACCCACTTTTATAAACTAAGTGGAATTCACTTTTACAATAATGTTACTTCAAATATTGCATGGAAAAACTAAAATACTCTACACTTTTAAGTGATTAACTTTTATAAAATAAGTGAGATGCACTTTTACAATAAAATAACTTAAAAATAGAAGTTACATGCCCTTTTTAGAAAAGTAAGAATGAAAGGCCTCTTATTTAATAAAACAACTTTTACCCAAGGGATATAATATTAAAATATATGTAAAAGTTGGAAAGGAGGAAGGGGTGTTTTTTTAAATAGCTCTTCTGCCTAGAAGTGTGTGCTTATGCAAAAATCCATGTATTTGTCCTCCAAAACACTTCACAAAAAAACAAAACAAAATTCTTGAAATTAAAGTGGCTCATATTTGGGGTTAGTCCTTGGTTAGCTTTCTTGGAAAATGTATGGTTTCTCATTGTTTATGGTTTGTCGAGTTTGCATAGAGCACATGACAAAGAGCATACGCAGTAAAGAAAACCCTTGTCACTCTATTTTTTATTTTCTGACTTCGCACAGAGTGCATGGAAAAGAGCACGTGCATAATGAAAAGGTAATAAACCAAAACTAAAACAAAAATCAAGCTAAAACTAAAAGAATATGATAAAAAAAATCAACATGTAACTGTAACAATATACCTCTAGATCTGGTAAAATGGATGTATCTTGGGCAAACATAAACCTTTTTTATTGAAACAAAAAGTGTTTCCAATTGGAAAAAATGTTCTGGACGTAATAGAATGCCTTTTACAGCCTAGAAATGCACAAAAATATCAGAACCAAAAATCCTTTGATGGCCTCGCCAACACCGGTTCAATATCTAGATCACCCACATAAGCAGAACTTCATAAGAGTTATGATACCATGTTCGATTATCGTAGGATGTTTCCAAAAGAAAAAACACCTTGAGTATCCACTCACACAAACAAATCTTAGATCAACACACCAATGTTTTTATATGGTTTAAACCCTCGAAGAGGGAAACACTCCACGGCCCCAGCCAAATAGCTACTTAAGGCAATATTATTTTGCAAAAGAAAATGAATGTTACAAATAAGCTTCTCATAATCGATCAACTAGAAAATGACCCTCCATGCTCTTTAAATAGAGATCATGGACCAATCAAATGTTAAGCCATAAATCAATGACCATTAACATCAAGTAGAAGTTGAATCGTCAGATCACTCTATCTCAAGGGCATATCGTGATCGTCAGATTACATATGTACAGGTGCATACTAATGTATACTAAAGAAACACACTTTACCTATGGATATATTATGACAAGTTGATCTTTTTTAACTCTTAAGTGTTTAGGAATTTTTCCAGTGACATGCACACATGTTTTAGAGTAGATATATTTTGACAAAGTGTAGATATTTTTTATAGACCATTGGTAGTATATGTAGAGTGGCTGCTACATTTCATAATTGGCATCATAATAGATATTTCAATCAATATTGAAGGAGTTATGGTCATTTGAAATTTGTTACCTCAAAACCCTATCCGCATAAAGGATCTCCATTAAAAAGTGACTATTTCCACCCAAATTCTATCTTTTTTCTAGTCTAGAGACATGTTTTGATTTATTTAAATATAATAAATATTTTACATTCAACAAGTAAACTTGTAGCTAGGGAAGTATACATGCGGAAAATATAAGTGGAGTCACCTTGTGGGACACCCTTGTAACATGTGTTAGTACCTCTTTGAGTAACACCACATTAGACAACACCTATATACAAAATATCACTTCTACATGCCCTTGGGTATATAGGAAATCCCCTAGGTACACTTGAAACCAAGATTGCATTAAACTATTTACCATCTTGTTTCCATAATACACTAAGAGTAGTACTTGGGGAGATCACTCTATTGCAACTAGGAATAGAGTAGTATGGTTAAAGGTACAACCTATCTCCCTAAATTAGTACTTATTTAGCACCCTCGAATATTTGGTTGAAGACTACTATTGGAAACTTGCACATATATCAAAGATCTATATCACTTGACACTACTTTGTCTTTAGGACCCTGTAAGCCTTAGCCACTACAGAATGAGAGACCTGGCTCAAAATATTCCTTGCATTACATTAATCACATGGTCTAAAACCCTAGTAACCCATTTTGAGTGAACCCAAAGACCTATGGCATCCACTCAGAACTCTCAAGTCTACAATTTGGATCCTTATATCAACAAGCTGGAAAAATTGTTAGATCCTATCTAGGGTACATTTCTTGTAGTCAATTTGTTAGATCCTATCTAGGGTACATTTCTTGTAGTCAATTTGTTAGATCCATCTATACTTATTTTGAATGAGATTTTGTTACTTGGGGAGGCTAATCAAGTTTTGATAAACAAGCACACTAGAATAATTTATCATAGCCTTTGAGCAATTAGCTATCCACATAGAGGGCCTGACCAATTTTTTTTATAAACAATGTTTTATCGGTGGTATCAAGGAATATATTAGAGACAAATCATGATTTATCACTCATCTACTTGGTTGGAGGCTTCTCAACAAACTCTATAATCAAAGACAATGATAAATGTGTAGACCAAACTACCCTATTTCATTCTCTTCTCCCACCACTCTCCAACTCCTAAAACCAACTCCTCACCTTATCAATACTTGCAAGTTCACAAGTTGTCCCCAACATGAATGGAAGAATGATAACACCTTGGACTTTGTTATAATTGTTATAGAGGTATCTCCTAGGACATAATTGTAAATAAAAGAAATTGTTTCAAATTTATTTGTCCCTCCCCACCCAATCAAAATTCCTACTAAAGGAAGACACTTGAGAGATCAATTATGCAAACACCACCTCTACTCCACAAGAAAAACCAACCCCGTAATATCATTGGGATGAACCCCTAATTTTACCTCATGCTTCATTTAACATTTCCACCTCTCAAACCCTAAAATTGATAGGTTACATTAAGAACTGGAAAATGATAATTTTGATTGTATGTGGTAGCATCCACAATTTTATTCATAGTTGAGTGGTTGAAAAAACCGATTATGATATCCATGTGGTGCATATTGTTCAAATTATTATAGAAAATGGAGGTATGTTGCAATGTGGTGGTAATTGTGAAAATTTAAAACTTCAAATGGGGGAGTATTCTCTCAAAATTCATATGTTCACTATCAAATGGGTGGTTGTAATGTAGTTCTGGGGGTAGAATGGTTACACACTTTGGATTTGATTACCATGGGTTTTAAAGAATTATACATGACCATCACTAAAGATATACATAAACATACTCATAAGAGGATTCAATCTACCTTTTCCAATATTATAATATTTCATCATATGGAGAAACTATTGTAGAAAGGTGACACGTTCATTATTTCTCAATTCAATGCCATCCAAGTAATGGATATCCCCACATAAGAGATTCATCCTAAATTGCGGTTGGTATTGGCTAAATATCAACATGTCTTTGAAACAACCTAGGGCTTACCCCCCTCATGTGGTGAGCATGATCACATGATTCCCTTGATTCTAGAAAATCAATCACATAATGTGTGCCCTTATAGGTATTGTTTTCCCTGGAACAATAAAATTGTAAAGATTATTTAGGAATTGTTGGATGCAGGTGATGTTCATCCTAGCACTATTCCTTATTCATCATGTTAGCACTGGCGATCATGTTATTGAAGAAATGAGGAAACTAGCACAAGTGTTTTGATTTCCATGCTCTAAATAAGTTGACTATGAAAGATAAATTTCTCATCCTATCTATTGATGATCTTGTGGATAATCTCCATGGTTCCGCGTTCTTCACTAAACTCTGTCTTCAATTATGATACCATCAAATCCGGATGGGGGAGGACATTCCTAGGACATATTTTTGTACACATGAAGGACTTTATGATTTTTTAATGATGCCCTTTGGACTTTGCAATGGCCCATTTACATTTCAAATCCTCATGAACAATTTTTTTTACCATTCCTATATAATTGTGTGCTTGTATTCTTTAATTATATCTTGATCTAGAACAAAAATCGAGATGCCCATGTGAAGCATGTTGATAAATCCTTGCAACTCCTTTGGGACCATCAATTGTTCATTATTTGGGGCCATCAATTGTTCATTAAACACTCCAAATGTAATTTTGGTGCTTCAGAGGTAGAATATTTGGGTCACATTGTTAATTATGATGGGGTGTAAGTGGGTCCCAAGAAATTCGATGTAATGAAAGATTGACCATGTCCCAAAACCTTGAAGAGATTACATGGTTTCTTGGGACTTGAGTATGAATATTTCCACAAATTTCCATATGTTTAGTTTTTATGGTGATAAACTGTGTTGAAGTTTTGAAACAATCCAATGTTTCAGGTGGGAACTCCACCCATCATCATGGAACCCAAAATAAGTTGTAAGATAGAAAAGAGTGAGCCTCCAAGGTAAGTAAATATGAGGTGAAAGAATTAGCCATTAAAAGATAATAAGAAATTTTTTAAATTTATAGATTTAAATTTGGATGTCAAAATTATTAGGTACATTTTTTTATTATTTTTTAAAAAGGGTAAGGGGTGCTAGATTGAGAAACTTAAATTGATGGTCATAAGGGTCAAGATAACATGAGAGAATAAAGGCATGATTTAGCTAAGCTAGGATAAGAGGAGAAGATTAAAAAGGGGGTTAAGAAATAAAATTTTGAGAAAGGGTAATGCAAATGGAGGAGTTCCAAGGTGTATCTCTCTAAACCTTTAATATTAAAATAACACAAAGGTAAAAATAATAAGGCACTAAAATTAAGAGGAGAGGGGGTGAACGGTCAAAGGTAACGTCAAGAAAAATATATCCCTAGGGAGATCATAAGTAAAAAAACATAATCAAGCAAGAAGGTAGAGAAGAAAATAATAAATAAGGGTATCATTAGAAAATCAAGGTTAACGAGGAAATAACACCAAAGAGGAATGATGAAAGAGGGAAGAAAGATTAGAAGAATGGAGAGAGAAATGAAAGGAATTGAAAGGATTAAGAAGATGATATATTGGAACAATTATTGCATGATGGGATTCTAAGAATGGTTGAGCTTATAACCATATTTTAAATTAAGGTTGTTAGGGTATTTTTCAATTTCAAGGGATTCTCTAATGATTCAAGATGAGCAATGGGGCTCAAATGCTCTGATCTTGGTTTTCTTTATGAAATGAGGTGTTTAAAATTATAGGAATGTTTCACAATATATGAGTTAAAAAGGTAGTTGTAGATCATGCTATCTATGTGTTCTTTGAGATGGGTTTGGAATGACTTATTGGTTTTGCATATGTATGATTTACCATAGGAACATGAAATTTGGTAAACTCCTTGGCCAAGCATGAGGTATGATTTATCCATAATGCTTATAAATGACTATTTTAGGGTTTTATGGGGTTTGAAGAGGGTATTAATATTATTTTTAGTTAGGATATTGGAAATGTGATAGATAATTCCATGAATAGAAGGTAGAAATATAAGGCATGGGTAGGGGGGATAGAAGAGCAGTTTTTGGGTTTCAAATGGAGCATAGAGCATAAGGATCGAATAACTTGGGAAATAGAATAGCCATTGGAGAGGAGAGAGTTAGTGAGGTAAGTCCTTTCTTTGTATATAAGGTGAGGGGCATATATTTGAATGGATCTAATGATGAGGGTTTTAGAAAATAAAATTTGTGTGCTAGGTGGTGGTGGGAATGGGCATGGAGATATATAATTGTATGAATCATTTTGTGATCAAATTGGTGGGTAAGGGATCCATCAGGTATACGATTAACAAGAACATACAAGAATGGGATAGGGTTGTACTTTTGGGTTCCCATAGTGAATTTAATGTGGGGAGATATGTTACTAAGGTGGTCAAAGAATGAATTAAGGGAGGATTGGCCATGAATCGAATTGGCCATGAATCCAAATGATGAAAGTGTCATCAAGAAATTGAAACCAAAATTTGGGCTTGAGATTGAAATTTTTAAGGGACAACACCTCAAAATGTTCCATAAAAATTTTGGCCACAACCAGAGATAAGGATGATCCATAGTTGTTCATAAAATTTTCCTTTCAAAGTGAAGAAAGTGGGCATAAGGAAGATTTCAATGAGATTTATGGTTTCTGAATCAACCATATTCAAATAAGGCTGAGATATTTAGAAATGGGGATTTTGGTGAATAATGAAATGACATCAAAGCTTACCATGATGTCTTGGTCATCAAGCCTTGGAAATTGTGATTTTTATGGATGATGTCAAAGGAATATTTGATAAATGACGGGTGTGGATTATCCCAAGACTTATTGGCTAGTGCGGAAATTTTGTTAAGGATTATGGATTAATTTTCATCCCCTTAATAGCCTTACTAAAAAAATTCCTTTATATGGAACAAAGCATAGAGTAGGCCTTTTAACCTTTAAACAAAGCCATGTGTATTACACCCATCTTAGTAGTGTTTGATTTCGTTAAGAATTTTGTTTGGTGATGTTATGCCTCGGAAAAAAGTTTCAGTGTTGTGTTGATGCAAGTGGGGTGTCCCTTGGGATTCACCAATAATTAGTTGTGTGACAAAAGTTTGGGCAAGTCTACCTATGAGAAAGAGATGATAGAAATCCTTCAATCAATACTTGGCATATGTACCTCATTGGGAGGTGCTTCTAGATCAATACTTATCATCATAGTTTGAAATATTTTTTTTGGAACATAAGTTATTGTCCCTAGAGAGTCAAAATTGGGTCACTAATATGCTTGGGTATGAATATGAGATCATTTATAAGAAAGGAAAGGAGAATTTGGTTGGTGATGCCTTTGTCTAGGAAATATGAGGAGGATGTTTCTCTCTTTTTCATGTCCTTACCTATAGCTCATTAGATTTTCAAGGCTTGCAAATGATGGTTGGAAAATGATGGTGTGGTTCAACTCATCTAAAATATTCAAGAATTCCCAAATCCCCCTAAGGGATATACTTGCAACAAGATAACTTGAAGTATAAAAGGAAAAAATTTCTAATACAAAACTTGGCTTTGAAACAAAAGGAGTTAGAGGAGATGCATTCATCTCCTACTGTGGGTTGCTTTGGATTTCAAAAGAAATCTATAAATGTGTTAAGCCTTCTTTATTTTGGAAAGGTGTGAAAACATACAACCAAAATTGTGTAGATGCATGTGACACATGTCAAAAGAACAAGGGGGAGATAGTGAAGACCCATGGGGCATTACAATTGCTACAAATACCAACAAAATTTTGAATTGACATTTCAATGGATTGTATAGTGTGCCTCCTGAAAGCTCACAATAAATCAATCATTACTTTCCTTTCCAAATATGCCCATGTTTGTTCCCTATTGCACCTCTTTACAATCTCCAATGTTGTCCAAGTTTTCATGGATCATATTTTTAATTTAAATGGAATGCCCACTTCCATTGTATTATATCATGATACCACATTAGTTATGTTAGAAATTATTCAAACTTCAGGGCACACAGGTTAACACGAGCATCGCTTATCATACCCAAACTAATTTTCAAACAATGGTGGTTAATAAGTTCCTATAAATTGGATACGCCTTGCAAAATGGTGGTTTAATATCACTTAGATGCTTTAGGAAACAACAATGGGTGCAATGGATACCCCTTGTAGAATGGTGGTATAATAGTATTTATCATGGTGCTACCAAATCAACAACTTACAAATCTATCTATGGACGAAACACCCCCTCAGTGGGTTCCTATTTAATTGAGACATCCAAGGGTAATGAATTTGTTAAGCACCAAATTCCCTAAAAGAGCATCAAATAAGAAATAGAGAAAATCCAATGCCTTAAAAATGATGAGAAAGATAAATAAGAATCATCTTCGAGGGGGAAACCTCCTTACACAATGTACAAAATACACAAGATGGGGTGAGATTCCTCTAAAGCTAGGTCTCCTTGGTATATATATATATATATACACACACACACAATGTACAAAATACACAAGATGGGGTGAGATTCCTCTAAATCTAGGTCTCCTTGGTGTATATATATATATATATATATATATATATATATATCTATATCTATATATATATATATATATCTATATCTATATATATATATATATATATATATATATATATATATATAATACAAAGGGTACAATTACAATATATATGTCTTAGCATGACCCTCCCTTTCAAATGAGTGTTGTCATCAACGCTTGATTAAATATGGATGTTTCTGCATGAAGGACTAATCTTCCCATGTCACTTCTTCTATTGGAAATTTATTCCACTTGAGGATCTACTCAATAAATGATTGATTTCATAATTCCCTTATCCTTGTGTGAAGGATTGTTTCAAGTTCCAATACCAATTTCCCTTATTCATAAATATCTGGTAAAATAGTTTTCCCTAGGATCTTTTCACCAATTACCTTTTTTAGGCAAGAAAAATGGAAGACCGGATGTACATGTGAATATGGAGCAACTCCAATTTGTAAGCCATACTTCCAATCATCTGCAACACCTTATAAGGACCATAGTACTTGGGTGATTAATTATTGTCCTTCTTTTGTTTCTTGAGGGACATTTGTTGGTATGGTTGTAGCCTAAAAAATACCCAATCACCCACTTCAAATTTCTTTTCACTACAATTTTGATATGCTTGTTTCTTCATCCTATTGTGTTATATAGCCAAGTTATCTTTGAATAGTTGGAGAACCTCTTGTTGGTGCTCTATGTGATCCTCCACTGCTTGAACCTTATATTTCTCTTTCAAGGAGTATGTTATGTAAGCAAGATAATAGCCATAAAGTGCCATAAATGGTGACATTTTTTATGAAGTATGTAAATATGTGTTGTACCACAATTCTACTAAGGGAAACCACTTCACCCATTGTGTTTGTTTATCAGATGCAAAGCAATGAATATATCTAGGAATTTATTCACATACTTAATTTTCCTATCGGATCGAGGATGGTAAGAGGAGCTGTGAGTCAACTAAGTGCCTAAACAAGTAAATATTTCATTCCAAAAATTACTAATGAAAATTGGATCTCTATCACTTACAATAATATTGGGGATTCCAGGTAGCTTTTGAATTGATTCCATGATTGTTGCAACTATTGTACTTGCTTTAAAAGGATAAGAAAGAGAGTAAAAATGGGCATACTTTGTGAGTTGATCCACTACTACCATGAAGAAAATATTTCCTTCTAACTTTAATGACATGTGATAAAATCCATTGATACCTATTCCCAATGCCAACTTGGTAGGGCTAATGGTTGTAGAAGACCCGGTGTCTTGATTGTCTCTCCTTTGTTTTGTTGGCAAACCAAACATTCTAGCACAAACTTTTGGAAAATATTTCTAAGACCTTACCAAAAAATATCCTTCTCAATCTTGTGGTACATTTAAAAGAACCCTAAATGTCCTCCTATAGGATAAGTGTGCAATTCCAAAAGGATCTTTTGTTTGATTTGAGAATTCTTGCATAAATATAGGCGATCTTTGTACCATAGTGAATCATTCTTCCACACAAATTTTATATAGTGAACTAGGGTCATCTTGTAGTTGTTTAATTATCCTGCATGCCTTTTGATCCCGTTTCCATTCCCTCCTTACTTCTTCTACCCAATCAAATTGCATAATGGAAATAGCACAAAGTAAGCCCTCAATGCCATCTTTTTTTCTTGAAAGTGCATATGCCACAACATTATGTTTTCCCTTTTTGTAGATAATTTCAAAGTCATGACCTTGCATCCTTGTAACTCATTTTTATTAATATTCTAAAGATAATATTTGTTCCAAGAATTACTTAATACTATCATGATCTACTCTTATATTGAAATGTCTTCCTATTAGGTAAGGGTGACATTTGTTAATCACATACAATGTGGCCAACATTTACTTTTCATAAATTGATTTTAGTAAGTTTTTTCCTTCAAGTTAGAAACTTTCAAAGGAAAATGACCTTCCTTCTTGCATTAAAATTGAACCAATTCCATTCCCTAAGGCATCTGATTCCACTATAAAGGTTTTTGTGAAGTCAAGTGTGGTTAATATGGGATTTGTACACATAGCCACTTTAAGTTTTTCAAGAGCTTTGGTTGCTTCTTGACTCCAATAGAATACCTCCTTGTTTAATAACCTCATTAGAGGTGCTTCTATTTGATCATAATTCCTAACGAACTTTGCAGTAGTAGCCTATCAATCCTAAGAATCCTTTGATATTCTTCAAGGTTTTTGGAATTGGACATTCCTTGATGGCCTTTATTTTGTTAGGGTCCACTTTGATACATTCATTAGATACAATATGACCCAAATATCCCACTTCCTAGACCCCAAATGAAACTTAGAAGGCTTGACATACAATTGGTGCTCCTCCAATAGTTTTAAGACCTTGTTATTGTAATACACCCCTTCGACAAATGCATTTTATAGTGCATATTAACTATAAAACAAAATAGTAGAAGCATAAAAAATTTCAAAAGACCCACTAAATCTTTTAACAAATGCATAAACTCATAATATTAGAAGCATAGACTAATCTATGAGACATTTGTTTAATAAAATTCATGCAAAATAGTTTAATGCACACATTCAAAGTTAATAGTAATCCCTGCACAATAAAACTCTTGCTTATGGACTACACGTAAAACTACACAAATTTAGAGCATAGACGTTTTTAAATATTTAAATTAACATGCCTATATTTATTTGTCTGCACGGTCGAGATCCGACTACAGTCAAGTTAGTGCAGTCCGTCAGTTAACCGACTAAATAAATACTTGTCTAAATTCTACCTAAACAAATATTTGTTGGTTGTCGACTAACCCGACAATTATGAAAATAATGAGCTTTTAATATAAATATATAGTCTAATTTCACTTAAACAAATATTTGTCGTTGCGGACTAACCCGATAATTATGAAAAATAGTGAGCTTTTAAACATAAATATATAGTCTACTTCGACTTAAATAAATATTTGTCGGTTATTCCCAAATATTTTCTTAAGACAAGGAAAAATCATTATTTTCCAAGTATATGCATATTTCTATTTCATTAGATCAAGGAAATATTAATTCAACAAATCTCTTATAAAACTACAATAAATAAAAATTACCCACCGTAATAACTTAGTCCATTAACCAACTTAAAACTTGAGCATATTCATATATGTATAACTTGGACTAAATCATAAATTTGTAATTATACCACTATAACCTGTGGTTTTCAAATCAACAATATCACTCATTACAAGGCTCCTAAAACCATGCCTTAACTCAAGGTATTGTTTATCATTTAATTAATAAATACAATTAAGACTTAAACATCTAATCTATTCAACTAAACAAATCAGCCCATGGTTTTTATTAACCCAAAACAACTTTGGTTTTAATGAATCCAATTTACCTCTTGGACAAATTGGTCTAACCCAACCCTTTAGACAAATTGGTTGAACCCTATTCGATTCAATCACCAAAACTTTATTAAATAATTATATCAAACCATAGAATTCTCTTTTCCCAATTTTCTTCGTCTTATAATTTCAAAATTACTCGGGAGACCACTTTGTTCATTATTTTAATGAACTATTTCCTCCCCTACTATAATCCTTAATGAATTACATAATCATTTCCTTGAACTTAGGAGCTACACAATAAAACATTAAAACTAGCATTATCACACACGCCTGGGAAATAAAATTATATTTTTTCCATAGAGTTTTAAATGAATGAAAAAAATAGAAATGGATAAAATTCCAGTTTATTTATCCATTCTTTTCTCTTCAATTGAGTTTAATTAAACATTACAATTTCAAACCCATAAATAAACAATTTCTACAGGAAATGAATTTTTTCTTCGACTTAATTAAAGAACAAGCTTGCATAAATTTCCAAGCAATATCACATCATTAAACTTGCACTTATTTCATGCTCATGAATCAAACCAAATAAAATGTAAATTCCTACCTTGTTTCCAAACTCAGGAAATTCAACAAGGAAATCATGCAAATCATTAATCGTTAATTAATTAAATAACCTTTCATAAATTTAAACAAAATTTCCAAGTATTAAACTTATCTACAAAAATGATTAATACAGGAAATTGGCTTCGTGGCAACCACGCTCCACCCAACTGTAGGTAGTTATGCTCATTAATATCTCAGCAGAACACCACCCTCGAGCTGGGACTTGTGAATTCACCAGAAAATCATTCCTTCCACCCACTATCATTCCATCACAGGATTATCATGGGTAATTCCTCACAGTTTTCAGAGGTTCACAAAACTTTCAGGCATCCAAGAAATACAGGATTAAAACAATTCCATTCCAAACCATACACTTCTGATCCTATTTTCATTCCAATCACACCACAATGAAAACCATCACTGCTTAAGCAATGCATAGGAAATCCACCAGAACAATTTATGTACAATTCACCATTTCCTTGACCACAAAACAACATTAAAAAACAACCTTAAACAATCAAAGGTTTCTCCGTGTGACCCGGTTTCCTCATGTGCTTGTGCACTCGCAACTCTGCAATCTCTCTGCTCAACTTCTCTCTTTTTCTTTCAAACTTCTTCCGAGGCACAAATAATTTCAGACCTGCACCTTTTTTTTCGGAATGAAGGAATTGAATCCTTTTCCCACTTGCATGCATAAGTTAAATGCATGACAACTTTAAATCACATGGGCTCTCCAAGAGACCCACGTTTCACACTTATTTTTTTTATTATTTAAAAATAAAAACATATAATCTCTTCCCCTAATCCCACTTAAATCATAATTAATTGATAATTATGATTTAAAAAACATAACTAAAGTCATTTATATGGAATTATGAATTAGCCAAAACTTTGGATATTTTTAGGGTCTTAAGATTATAAAAGGTTCATAGCAAAGGTTTCCCTCACCTAAGGCCTTTTAACCCCCTTGTTGACTCTGGTGAATACACAAGTCCCTGATCTTTTCAACATTCTACCTCAACCACGACCAACTATAATTTTTATTATTAATAATTAAAAAATATACATTTGTTATGCCATACAGGCATTTGCATATCAATATTTACATCATGCATATGATCAGTTCATGGGTCTCATCCAGGGGTATTACATTAACATGTTTTACATGGTCTTCAAAATATTTCCTATAGATTAGTATATCATCAAGAAATACTAACACAAATGTTCTGAGGAAGGATTCAAAAATAGAATTCATCAAGATTTGAAATGTGGAAGGTATGTGGGTAAGGAAAAATGCAATCACCAAAAATACATAATGACCTTGGTCTATTCTAAAGGATGTTTTTGGAATGTCTTATTTCCTCATTCTGATTTGACGATATCCAGAACGAAGATCCAATTTGGTAAATAAAATTGCTCTTGTAATTCATCATAGGAAACTTATCTTTAATGGTATTCTTATTGAGCTCCCTATAGTCTGGACACATCCACCATGAACCTTCATTTTTTTGAACCATCACCACTAGTGCAGAGAAATAACTTTGTCCAAGTTCAATGATTCCCACATCTAATATTTCTTGAACTATATTTCCAATTTCACTCTTTCATGCATATGGGTTCCTATAGGGTCTGATGTTAGGTGGTACACTTCTTGGTTGAAAGTGAATAACATGGTCATGATATCTAGTAGGTGGAATACCTTTAGGAATTTATCGAAATACCTTGGAATGATTGACAATAACTTGTTGGAGATCCACTAAAATAGAGGGTATAGATGCTTGAACATCTAGTGAGAAAAATTGTGCAATTATTCCATAGTGTCCCCTTTTTTAGCAATTTTTTCATGTTGTTAGATCTTATCACTTTAGATGGTTTCCATGGAATACCTCTAATTTCAATTTCCTTCATTCTAAATATAATCTCATGAAAAGTTCCTAAAAATTAAGACCCATTATTCCCAATTATTGTAGCCACTAGACCCCTAGCACAACATCAACACCACCCATTTGGATTGAAATCATTGGACTATCCAATAAATACTCCTTCATAGTAAGATTAATACTATGTCATTTCCATGAAAAATTTATGGTACCTCCATTTAATCACTACTTGAAATTTTGGTGTTGGATATACAAATAAGTTGAGAGGTTTGGATAATTTACAACTAATGAAGTTATGGGTACTACCAGAATCAGTCAACATTTTTACCTTTTTCTTTTTATATATCCTTCTATCCTAAGAGTATGAGGATTGCTAATGTCATCCAATTCATCGAAAGATATGGTTGGAGTGGTATATTCTATATCTAACTCTTGAGACTGTTTCGGTTTTGGCTCATCGTCCACTTCACAGTCTATGTAGAATAAATTTATTCTCATTGCACTTATGCCCTTTACAGTACTTGCTATCACAATTGAAACATAGTCCTTGGCTCTTTTTTCCTCCAATTGTTGTGGTGTCATCCTTGTAGGTTGATTGAGGATGGGGGGAGAAACACTTCCCTCTCTATAGTTGTTAGTATCAACCCTTCTAGTATCCATATTTTTACCTTTCCTTTCCAAACTAAAATCATTCTCCAATGATTTAGGTTCCAAGAGACATACCTCATGTTGAATTCTCTCCTTTAAATTTCCCATAAACATATCCAACAAATTATCATCTGGAATTTTCTTCTCTCTAAGACTCAAATTTTGAAATTGCTTAATGTTCTTTGTAACTGGACCTTTTTGCTTGATATTTATTAATTGGCCAAAGAAGGTGTTACTCTTAGTATCCCCATAATGTGCTATCAATTCTACTGTAAATATAGACCAAGAGACAATAGAGTCCTTTTTATGGTCACAAATCCATTGGTACCATACAAATTAATTAGGTTCTAAATATAAGGATGCAATAGTTACCTTTTATAAAGTTGGCACATGGTGTAGATTGAAGAATTGATCCATCTGGAATATCCATTTTATTGGATCATTGCCATCAAAGCTTCTCATATAAATCTTGGGAATGTAGTTCCGTGGCCCTAAGTTGAACCCATGATTATGTGGATCTTGGATTAATGAACCGTCATATTTCTAGGATTTGAGGCTCTTGTTCTTTGAGTATAATATAATTTTCTCCTTGGATGACTTGGACTCCACGAGCTTGTTCTCCTTATCCTCTTCTTAAGGAGTTGAGTTTTGGTTAAGTAGATTGGTTATATCCTTTAAATTGGAATTTAATGTTTGGAATTCAACTTGCATGTCCCATTTGAATTTTTGGATTCCTTCTTGCATATCCCCTTTGAATTTTTGGAATTCATCTTGCATAGCCCCTTTGAATGTTTGGAATTCATCCATATTTACCATATTCATGATGTCCCCCCTTTTTAGCATTGTATTTTAAGGTTATCTACTCAATTGGTAAGCTTGGACATCAAAAATTTCAAATTATCATGTTATTATTGTGTTACAGATGAGCCTTTAGGAGGTTTAATGGGTGTATAATTTATTGTTACACCTTTTTCTATTTGATCCCAAAACAATTATTACAATCAAAAGTTATGAAAGTTTCAAGTTAACATACCTTTAAAAATCCTCGTTTGGAGATTGTATTGCTAGGTGTCCTTTTTACTAAGGTAACTCTGCAATTTCAACCCCTCTAAGTCTAAAATTTTCATGTAGTAGCATGATATGTCTTCTTTGCAATTCCATGTGCTCATCCAATTATGATGTTCCAAAAAAGGGTTATGGTGATTTTATCAAAACTTGTATTTTTTGTGCCTTTTAGGAGAGCGGAAGTGTAAGGTGAACCACATGTCCAATTTTCTAGATATGATTATGAAATTGTCACAAAAACTATGGCTCATCTTCCTTCTGATGCAATAGGTATCACTCAATTTGGATCACTCAAAATTAAGATACAACGATTTTACCCAGAACACCTATTTGAGACTAGTTTTTTTACTAGTAAAAACCTATAACTTCCACAAAGGATAACTCTGAATATGTAATGAATCGGGACCTGAAATGTGTACCTGATATAGTTCTTGTGTACTTTGAGTCCCCTCCCTGTTCCGTTGTCTAAAATGTCCCATAAAAAAATGTTATAGAAAAAATTCCAAGATGACTCGTTTTGGAAAAGTTCAAGCTCTAATACGGAATGCTAAGCACTGAATTCTCCAAAATAGAATAAAATAAGAAAGGGAGAGTAATCCAACGCCTTAACAATGAAGAGAAAGATAAATAAGAATCCTCTTCGAGGGGGGAACCTCCTTGTACAATCAACCAAATACACAAGACAAGATGAGATTCCTCTAAATCTAGGTCTCGTTGGTATACATATAGGAGACAAAGGGTACATTTACAATTCTAGCTGACCATACAATTACAATTAAGGTCCTAGTTGATCTATACTAATATAACAATAGAAATGTAATGTCACAACATATAGGTATTAATAGAATTAGATTGCACACTGCTCACTAAAGAGGCAATTTTCCAAACACTTAAGGACATTTTGGTTCTATCTCAAAATCAAATAAAGAAATAGGTTGAAAAACATCACTTTGAATGTTCTTTTATATAAGGGGATCAGGGGTTTATTCATCTTAAACCCCATAAATAGACTTCTCTCAAACAAAATACACTAGAATCTCAAACTAAATTTCTATGGACGCTATCAAGTCCTCTAGTACATTTTATAAGTAGCTTATAGATTGATGCTTCCTACCTACTTCAAGATACATCTAGTCTTTAATGTGCTCTATTTTGAAAAAATTAGCAGGGTTGAATTGTCAAGTACAGACTATCCTTTTGAAAACTAATGAAAAAAGGACCATTTGACTATATCTGGAAAAATTATTGGCCACTAGGGAGTGTGGACTATGTTAGTGCATTATTTGAGAAATATTGATATGTATGTACGTATGTATGTGTGTGTGTGTGTGTGTGTATGTATCTACACACATATACATATATGTGTGTGTATATATACATTTATATGTGTGAAGATATATATATATATATATATATATAGCCAAAAGAAGCCACTTGGGAAGCAACAATAATTTTACAACAATGTCCACAAATCCAACCTGGAGGAAAACACTTCTTTTGAAGAGGGAGAGAATGTTAGGGCCTTACCCTACCTACCTACTTTGGATTACTTAGGATTTAATGTACAAGGTCACCTTCTTTAATTAAGTCACCCCATTAGATAGTTAGTGGGTGGTTGATTACTATAAGATTTATATTTATTAAATAAGACTCATTAGGTAGTTAGTTCTCATCAATGATAGGCCCACAGCAGTTAGGAAGAAACTATTTATAAATATAGAAGGCTATGCAATGTTTTGTTAAGTGGTTTCATTGTAATTGGTGATTTTTATCCTAAGATATTACCCCCTCAAAGAGGCTCGTAAACATTAACCTCTCTCTTTTGAAAATTGTCAATACAGGGGTTATTTCAAAATTATTAATCTCATTGTCTCTTGTATCTATTCTTATACATTTATATTTCTTTGAATATATTTTTGTGATTCCATTTTAAGGGTTATGAATAAATACACAATCCCATAACGATTCAAGAAGAGGGGGAAGCATCAAGTTTAGTGTGTATTTATGGGGCTTGAATGCAACTTGTTGTTATGGGCGCACAACCTTTTTTTACAACTCCTTCCCTAACCCCTTCAATGATGAAGAGCTAGATTTGGTGGCACAAAAAAGGGACCTACTCACTCACGGATGGATTTTCGAGATACCATAAAGTGTGGATAGCCGAAGAGGATAAGAAGAATACAACCAATGACATGGAGTGGGGATTTTGTGCTTACATTGTAATGCCATTAACTTTGAAGAACACCCAAACAATGTTTTCCAAAATAGTGATAGAAACATTCAAAGAAGACATCCACAAATTCCTAAAAGTGTATTTTGATCACTTAACTATATACAATTTATCGAAGGACCATGTTGAAATTTTATGGCCAATGTTTGAAAAGTGTTAGCAATTGCAAATCTCCCTAAACCTAAAGAAGTGGAAATTTTCCACACCCTTCGACATGTTGTTAGGACATTTTGTTTGCAAGGATGGGACTCTCATGGATCTAGATAAGTTAAAAATTATTGTCATTCTAGAAGCCCCATACCAATGTTCATACATTGAGGTTGGATTTGGGCCACACATGATACTACCTAATATTTATTAAGGAGAATAAACTATCACAACACCGATGGAGAATTTTTTGTAGAAGACTGGAAATTTTTCCTAGACTATAGAATGTGAATCATCCTTGGAATTTATAAAATAAAAGTTGATAAGTGCATCAATATTAGTATTTCTAAATTGGACCCATGAGTTCCATGTGCATGTTAATTCCTCTGACATTGCAATGGCAGCCATACTATCTCAACCTAATGAAGGACAATAAAGACCATTTGATCTACTTTACTTGTAGGAAGCTATCCAAGGCCTAACACAAATACAACAACATAGAATGAGAAGGACTAGAAATGGTGTATTCATTGCATAAATTCAAGCACTAAATACTGGGAGTGCACTTCAAATTATTCACAACCATTTTTCATTCAAGTAATTGGTAAGCAAGTTGGTTTTGGAGGGTCACATTTGAAGGTGACTACTATTGTTTCAATAATTTGAATTCAAATTTTTGGCAAAGCCTGGGAGGAATAATGTTGGGCTAGGCCACCTATTTATATTGTAAATTAGAGAGTCCAAAGGATCAATCGATGATCAGTTGTTGGAATCTAAATTGTTCATAGTGGAGGTAGTTCTATACTACTTGGAATATATCTCCATCTTCCTCAATATAGGGGTTACACTGCAAGTATAATCGACCATATAGAAGAAGCAATTGGTAATCATAGGAGTGAAATATTAGTTGATTACATGTCAATTATAGATGTTGGGTGTGAATGGGATAATCAAGAAATGCATGATTTACGATGAGCATGCAATAATTTTATGGGGGAATCATAGATTTGTGGCATGAGGCCACTATGGCGTTAAGGCTATAGTTCGGTTGCAAGCAACATTATGGTGTCCCATAACATTTAAGGACATAAAAGAATATTCTAAGCCATACGATGTCTACTAGTGAATGAGATGACATTCTAAGAGGAATGATATATTACTAGATCTTGTGGTTGCACCACAATCCTTCAAGAAATGGGTAGTGGAATTTATCAGACCCATTGACCCTCTAGCTAGGCGCTCAATGTCCCAATGCATCATCACTATGACATACTACCTTACTAGATGGGAAAATGTGACACCAACCTAGGATTCCAACACAAATACAACCACAACATTTATCTTCTAAAAAATTATATCCAGGTTTGGATGTCCCAGAAGTTTGACAATTTCCTAAGGTAAGCATTTCATGAGCAACACTATTAAAACCTTGACTCGGTAATTAATGGTGCAACATTATACTAGAATACCATATCATATACAAGCTAATTGTATTGTCAAGGTCTTCAATGAGATATTGGTGTAGGGATTAACAAAGTTTTGTGACATCAATTTTGATGATTGGGATGAGTGGATACTACTACAATACTTTGGACATACTAGACAATAAACAAGAAGTTGATGAAACACACTCCTTTAAGTTCGGTCTATTGGAATGAGGTGGTAGTCCTTGAAGAATTTTTTATATTGAGATTTTTCATCACAACAGCTACCAAGATGTCCTGGGAAAATTCAATCAAAAGCTTACTTTCAAATCTAATAGAATTAGAGGAAGACAACCTATAGTATATTATCACTAGATGGTCGAGAAGTCACAAGAAAATTATTGGCATATTACCATATCAAAAACAAGGATTTTAAGAAAGGTGGATTGGTACTAGCCTAGCTACAACAATAGGTTCCTCAAGCATCCTGAAAAGCTAGAGATGAATTTGCTAGGACCCTTCCTCGTCATGGTCATCATGGATTTAGGGCCAATGAAGTTGGATCAGGTCGATGGAACAATTTAGGAAAGGTAGGTGAATGGAACTCCCCTAAAACCTTTCACTTCTCCAACTTATGTTAAGAATCTCCTGAAAAAAAGAGAATTGAACATTATTCATTTTTATGCTTCCATATTCAGGTTATTAAGGTTCAATCTTGTGGGTGAGCTAGTGAATCTAGTTTTGTCGGTGCAATAAATATTAACTCGGTACCTGAGAGGGTTTTAGTTAGTTTAGTCGAAATGGGGATAAGGGTAGGAAGTTTGATTTTACAAGTTTCATTTAGTCTTTTAGAAATCCATGCACCACCTTTGTGGTTAGGGGAGAAAATTATCATTCAAATTGGTAATTCATGATAAATACAGGGTCCTATCGTCACATCATGATGATGAAGCACTAAGGTGTTAACGAAAGAGGGAAAGGTCAAGTTAGTAGGCATGGGTCCATTAATGTTAATCACATGCATTTAGTGAATCAATTGTGTCATATTGTAGTGGAAATGATGAGAGTAGGGGTTAATGAGTAGGCAATAGGGTTGACTTAATAGTTTGGTGGATTCTGTCATGCCATAATTCCTTCCAGTATTGATGGTAATGTTGCAGTGAATGCACTTAGATAAGGTCATGATTGCCACTCAATAAGAATACTTTTCAATTTTTTAGGACATACAATCACTTTTCAAATTTATGGTGACTAGATCTCTACTATTCAATGCATGAACTATATAAGCTAAATATGCCAACCTCGTAATTCATTTTTGTAGATTAAGATATTAAAGAGGAAGACAAGTCTCTAAGGAATAGTACAGAACCAATTATTTCCTATGCACCAGAGCAGAGACTAGAGTGCTAGAACTCAGGACATAATCGAAGGATTTCTAGTGTTGTATACAAGAAGGGAACCGAGAACAAAAAATATGTGGAAAGTTAAGATTCAAATGACACTGAAGAAAAAATAAGCATCCCTTAATGAACCCATCAACTCCTAAGTCATGTAGAGGGGATATTTTAGTGGAAATATAGAATAGACACCCATTGTGGAGCACAACTTCATAGATTCCAAGTAATTCCTCAAGTTACAACCAATAGACTACATGCATGAAATACATTAAGCAATGGGAAAAACATGATGGTGGCTGATGAGTTGCAACCACTTCAAGTAACATCACTTCTCAAAATGGTGTGCATGCTAACATTTGTCCCATTAACATGAATGCAACGCTGCATCAAATTCCTATTGAGTTGAGTGTACTAGGGGAAAGTGTGGTTGGGTAAACCTTAGAATTTATTGCTATAGCATGTATGATACCTCATGCGTCTATCTATGGACACATTGGAAGTCAACAATACATACCAACAACACAAGGGGGAAATAAAAATCACAAAGAAGGTCTCTACACACACCACAAGACTCGTCAAGGTGACACGGGGGACAACATCAGCTCCATCAAAATAAATTTTATGAGGATGGTGGCAAGATTCTTGCTTGTTGTACAATGAGGAGACAATATAAGGGAAAATGTAACCTAGACATTCTCTCAATAGTAGGGGCATGATTGTTATAACTAAAATTGGAACTTCTACTTCTGTGATGAAAATTCAAAAAATGACACTCAAAGTGTCATTATTGTCTCACAAAAAGAACACTTACAGATGGAAGATCCCATGATTTGATCCCTAATGATGGCCCTAAGCATCAAAGTGATAGCCCAACACCATTCCCTTCATACTAAGAAGTTGTAACCACAAAAGAGCAAATTCGCACCTTGCACACTAGCAAGGCATGAATCACTTTCACATTGCCTTTGGCCAAGGCATGTATACCTCAAAAACTACCTATTCGCACCTTACACACTAGAAATTCATTAATCATTCATGGGTTTCCTTTATCCTAGGAGAAAATTCTCCACAATTCCATGAAAAAAAAATTCAAAAAATAGGGAGTTATGAAATTTTTTCAAACAAATTACTTGGTTGAAACTACCTGAACCACTTGGAAACTATCTCCAACTATCTCCATAAAACATAAAAGTAGATGAAATGGTCCAAGAGGGGGAGACCCAATATGCCCAAGTAATGCTAGAGTAATCACTCACCTTCACACCCTTCATTCCCATTCATCGGTGACCCTTCTTTCTGACCCTTATACCCTTTAGTATCGAAGTTGCTACCCTCAAGTAACTTCATCCCTTGTATACACCCAGTGGAGTTGCTAGTTTTTTTGTTTGGAATTAAATCCTATGACTATGGTGAGGTCACCAATGTACTAAATAAAGAGAAATCGACCTTAATGACTATGTCTACAAGTTTAGAAGATTCACAATCAAGCATATGCTTGGATAGGTGTTGGTTCTCCCAACCTTGTTCTGGTCGTCTGTCACTCAAATTAATTGTCTTAATTCATGTTACATTTTAATATAAATTTTAGTTTCATAAGTTTATGGCATGCAAGCATAGTATATGCATGATTAGATCCTAATCTAAGATCTATGGACTGATGAAATGGAAATCAACTTCAAGTAATCACAAAATCATCCCACTTCAAGGATATGACTCTTAGATTAGAGATCAAGCTAGTAATTATTAAAACATGTGGCACAATAACATTCTGCAACCAATGGTTACTGTTGTGACAAGTACTTTGTTCCAATTCTATTGATTTGATATATTTGAGTATTTGTGCTCATAAATGAGGATGTAATTTGTGATAATAAATTAAACTCAAATCTATTTACATATTTATACTTCCCGATACTTGGTTACTCCTAAGTTAATAAACACTATGATGGTTGTTAATGCATAAATATTGCACACATGCGACATTTTTGCAAGTCACACGATAAGGCATCATCAACATATAGCATGCAACCCACTGAAGAAATCCTCATCAGATACAAGAAGCAATATGAGTTCAGAAATTCCAAAGAATAGTCAAAAGATGGGACAATGCAACCCTATCTTTGTTTAGGTGCATGACTATGTATATTACCAGTTCTACACTCACGCGACTCCTGCGCAGATTTCCCTTCGATATCCACACGACTTTCAAAACGATGGGATATCAACCACTAGCTACACATTCAAGGCTCATAAAGTCCCATCACCAATACAAATTCAAAGTTCTCTTCTCAACATGATGGATTGGCATTCAATAGCCCTCATTATGTACCTTGAAACTAGTTCATGAGGTGATGGGGTTCACACTTGGATCTAGTTGTTTCTTATCCACCTCTTGGCCTATAAAAGGAATCCATGAGCATGCATCTTAAAATAGAAACCAAGAGAAAGGTTATGTTGCAAAAATTGTATTGGAGATTCCTCATATCCCATCTCTTTCATATTTGTTGGAATTCTCCAAGATGAGCCTTCTTCCTTCAAGAGGCAAGTTCTTCTCTCCATTGATTATTTGAGTTATCTATCATTTAGTGTGGACAAAATAGGCCTCCCTAAAGGATATTGTTGGCTTCCCTTTGAAGCCTTAACCTCCTGCGTGACACTACATGTATTTGCTTAACCATTGGGCAAACTAAAGTGGTTCATGCATTAGTTCTTTGTTGTGGTTTTCCCATCAATCTAGTTTAATCAGGTGACTGAAACATATCATTGTTGACTTATATGGTACTATCAAAATCCTACTATCAACAAGTGTTCAAACAAAACTCAGATAAGAAGTGTGTCATTCCCAAGGAGGTCAAAGCCAAGGTATAGTTTCCATGCCCTCTCCAAAGAGCCACTCAATGTTTTGTAGAGGTCAGAGCCACTTATCCACACTTGACACAAGGTATATTAGTGGCCAAAATTAGGACATCGCCAAGGATCAATTGTGAGTGCAATTGACTCCTTAAGTCATATATTGTTGTTGGGAATTGTTTCTAGACCTTTTGGAACATATCCCCATCGTCGGTATAACTAAGTCTTTGTTACCTTCACTAGTCAATTGGTGTGTGGATCCCATTGTCACCGTCAATTGTTCTTTTGGAATGCCCAGTTACATTTGAGAGGAAGGAGGCTAATCCTTTTAGGTAATTTACACTTGTTTTTCTTTTCAAATACAAGTTCACTAACTCGTAATTAAAAAGAACTTACATGTGGGGACTCTTCCACTAAAATGACATTGCACATATCACTTACTTTTGCACCATATTACATCAATTGTGGTTACCATTTATTTTTGCATTTGTTCAATTGTGTTTATTTCCACCATCATTCTCACTTGACACTAATCTTTCATCATTAAGGAACAAAATAAACACCTAAGGCAGTCCTGACGACTGTAAGGCCTATCCCCTCTCTAGAGGGGTGTTTTTCCACTTTCTCCCCATGGTTCATGCGAGATATACTCTAGCCAGGGCCGCTCTTAGGCCACATTGATAGGATCATCAGGGTAAGGACGCTCCTTTCTTGATTCATTTTCTCCTCTTGGAGAAGGTGTTGACCCTTTTTCCTGATCCTATCATGGAAGAAAATCCTTCCTCTCCTCCCTCTCATGGAAGAGGTTTTCCTTTTTTTTCTCCCCTTGGAGATCCTTTGGACCATTTTTATTCCTCATCTCTTGTAGGAGGTCACTCATTATTTTCAACACCAGCTCGGTATCCACCTCATGGAAACCACACACAACATACAATGGCAAGACTAACTCACACCTTGCCTTTCATGGCTAGCCTCAATCTCCCATATTTTTCCAAATTGATCAATGACCCTATCGCGCATGATCAAACATGTCCAACTATGCCAGATAGGCTCCCCTCAGATATTCCTAAATTCAAAACGAAACAAGGGGATGACCCCGCCAACCATGAACCAACCATGTCATGTCCTTTCACTTATGGTGTTCCTCCAACAGCATAGTGGAAGGCTCAGTGAGGCTTCGCCTCTTTCAGGAAACCCTCATCGAGACGACATCCAAATGGTATGTGAATTTACCAAGATCGACCCATGCCACCTTTGTGACATTGGCCACCTCATTTATCACATACTTCCAAATTCCTGTTTTTCATGGCCTTGGCCTCAAAATTCTCACTAAATTTCTCCAAAACACATATACACACCTTGTGGATCATATGCATGAGTGGCGTAGACGCCAAACATTGTGTAAAATTGAGATACAACCCCCATTCCTGCTAGATTGGTTCATTAAGTCTCTCCTACTAGCCATTTCAAAATATGTCACCACATCCATGCCACAAAAAGAGGAATAGGCCATCCTGAAGTCCCAACATTTCGATCTTATCTACGCACAATTTGAGTATTTATACACCATCCTTCCTTATGCCCCCCAGCATCAGTCATTAGATCCTACACCTACGGGTTCATCACATTCGGAGTATGGGCTTACTGGATCCATTTCCCACTAAGGAAAGGGTCATCCCCCTTCTAATGTACCCACCCATCCCTATCCTGACGGCACCCCCTGCTCATGTAACAAACTCCTCCACTTGGTCAGTTATAGTATGGACCCTATAGTTTGACTTATCCCAATGCAAGCCAAGCATTGACGGTACCTCAACCATAAATGTAACAAGATGCTCCTACATACACATCCTATGGATTTTAAACCACATTTACCCCCCCACTGAGGTATAACCCTTAATACATGTTCCCATGTCCTACTAGTTCATCCCCCACACCTCATATAGGGGCAAATATAATTCATCCCTCTTTCGCACAAGAAGCCCAAAAATTTGAGCAGTTGAATGCAGCAAATCCCCATAACCCTCAAAATCATGGGAAGAATAAGGAAAAGAATCAATAGAACCAAAAGCATGGGAAAAGGGGAAACCCCCCTCCCCAGCAGAACCAGAACCAAGGAAACCCAAATGTAGTGGTTAATAACCCTCCCAAGCAAGGGACGTATGTAAACCTGAGGACCAATTACTTCTGTTAATTTTTGTGGAGAATATGGTCACTACACTCACCATTTCCCTCTTATCCCTGACTTCCAACAATTGGTGGAGGTCAAGAAGAAGACAATGACAAATCCCCCTCAGGTACCTAAGCCTACACAACCCCAAACTATTGTATTACAACAACCCTTTTCCAATCAAGGGGTCATTACTCAGCAGCAAGAACCCCATTGTTCCAATGATGGCTCCTTCAATAACATCTACACGCTATATGTCAAACTCAATACTCGAGCCAAAGGTTATGATAGGCCTAAATCCCCCCAAGTGGAAGATGTTCTTATCCCTTTAGGAGGGGCTTTGCAAATACCATGCCCAAGTAGTGAAAAAATCCCATGGATCCCCAAGGTCCCACTTTGGTGCACCCCTAATAACAACCCCCATATGAAATCCACCCACAATTACAATATCGTGGATGACTTGGCTCAGTCACCCACCACGATGTCCACATTAGAGGTGCTACAATCTTTCCCAATTCAATGTAAGGAAATACTTAATGCACTTGGAACCATTTAACCTTATGACTCACATCTCATGAATTTTGATCTTGAAAAAGGTGAACCGCAACTACCCTTGTTAGTCACGTTCCAAATCCCATTTATAGTAAAAAACATTACGATTCATCAATGCATCATCGATGAAGGCGTATCCACATGCATCATGTCCTCTAATGTTTGGAAACGATTGGGATTACCTGAGTTAGTCCACTCATAAATCGTTGTTCATATACATGACGGGAGACCATCCCAACCCCAGGGATTATACCAGAATGTCCCTATCGAGTTGGGAGGCAAGATGGTCATGATTGATATTGAGGTATTCGACGCACAACTTGACTACAACATCCTCTTGGGATGTAGTTACATGTACGCCATGAAGGCAGTCGCCTCATCGGTATTATGCATTATGATGTTTCCCTTTAATGGAAAAATAGTCACCCTCGACCAACTCAAATACTACAACCCCAATGCCAACGTCAATATCAAATTTTTCCTTCCCACCACCGTTGGGACATGCCAACCCCCTTATGTTGATATTTGCACAGGAATGTATAAGGACTCTATCTTGCTCGGGGTGTACTCCAATTGGCCACCTAAGATCTCTGCATCAATCGATGGCCTTATTTGCACAATTTTCATTGTTGATAATGTGTCCACCTCCCCCTCAACAACGTCATCATCACCTTTGTTGAGCCATCGCGTTAAGCGAACATAGAGTCCACCGGTACCTCCTATCTTCCAAATCCCATTCTTGTACCCACCCATGAGAGTGCAAGGGACACTAGTGATGGATCATTTGACTCTACCTAGGTTAAACTTGGGTATACCTATGTGGTACCTTACACCACCATACCCTAAGATGGATTCAAAACCCATCGCCCACTATGATTTTGTCCATGTTTCAGTTGTTTCCCCTTCTAGGTCGGTTACACCATCTGTACTGCAAGTCGAACCTACGACATTTACGACTAAACCAATATCAAAAGTTACTACACCCACCAATGGGGGCATGAAACAACCTAACTTAAAATCCTCCTTCATAGCCAACCCAGCTCTTGAATAATCATCGAAGGTCGCTAGGCCTAAAGTAGGGGGCATCAACCAACAACGGTTAAAAGACCCAGTAATGACTAATACTTCCACACAAAGGGTCACTCCACCATGTGCTCTCTGTGGGAAACAAGGCCATGCAACCAACCTGTCCTCCACTATGTTAGAGCTCATGAATCTTCTCAACACCCCTATTAGTATGACACATGCTCCACTGATAGTAGTTAGGGGCACCTCATCTTCTCCCCGTGCCTATCTCGATATGATCGTCGACGCATCCATCATCAAGCACCAATATACCTTCTTATAGGAGATGTCTTGTATCATCACGGTGTCGACACCATCCTACGATGTTGCTTGACCCATGAGGAAGTGAAACAAGTAATCAATGACTATCATAGTGGAGCATGTGGTGGTCACCTATCAAGCCTCACTACCACCCAAAAAATACTCCACGCAGGATATTTTTTGTCATTCATATTCAAAGATTGCATTTATGCTGTCAAAATATGTGCTAATTGTCAAGTATTTTCCTGCAAGACATGGTCACCACCTCCCCCCTCCATCTAGTAATCACTGCTGGCCCATTTTGTAAATGGGAAATTGATTTCATGGAATGTCGCCTAGCATCCGCACAGAGTCACAAGTACATCATCATGGCCATCAACTATTTCACTAAATGGGTCGAAGCAATGCCCATATTCGATTACACGAGCACCATTGCTACATGATTCTTCTTCAACCACTTCATTTCATGCTTTGGAGTACCTAAAAAAATTAGTGTCAGATAATGGAACCCACTTCCGCAATTAGAATTTTGAGTAACTATCATGGTTGTTAGTATTCAAGCATGAATTCTCGACATCCTACTACCCCTAAGCCAATGGCCAACTTGAAGTTGTGAACAAAGTCCTAAAGACTATGCTACAACGTACAGTAAATAAGAACAAATAGAATTTGCATCACATGTTATTCCCCGCTCTTTGGGATTATTGTACCTCAATCAAAATGGCTCTAGGTTTTACTCCCTTTCACCCCCTCCATGGCATCAAATCTGTGCTATCCATCGAGTGCCAAATCCCTATACTCTAATCAACTATGGAGTTGTTACCTGGTACTCCATCCCTTGAGCAACAATTGTTTACTTTGGAACACCTGGATGAAGAACGAAGGGACTCACTCCAAAGCACACTATGACAGACACATTCGACCTTGCACCTTCGACGAGGAAACTTTGTCCTTGTTTTCAATGCCAAAAAAGAGAGCAAACTAGGACCAGGAAAATTTGTATCTAAGTGGATGACCTTATGTCGTTAAGCAATTCCTTCCCAAAGGGGCCTACACCTTGACTAAACCTGAAGGAATAACCCTTAACATCCATGTCAACAAGTTGTACCTTAAACACGTCTATGCCTTATCCAGTTGCACTCCACAGTTGTGTTATATTTTGGTTATCATTTCTGCATCGCCAATACCTTTGTCATGATTGTTATTACAATTGGTTGTTTGCACCGTATGTGTAGGATAATGACCAATATTTTATTCCCTCTTGTTTTCATTATAAGAACAAGATTCCACCCCTCAGCAACGACATTGGACTTCTATCACAGTTATCATCTCGAAACTAACATATAGGCAACACCTTCCCTTTGTCTGCATTTGCACTTACCAAATATTCTTGTTGATAACCATATGGTTCCCCTCCCCAATAATGATATGCCATCAATATCACTACCGAGGGTAGCATCTTTCCTCCATGGGTGTGCGCATCATTTCATCCTAGTCATTATTTGACACACATGATGTTGAACCCCCATAATCCCAAGGAATTTGATACACCTTGAAATGATCAACCCATAGCTCATCATTTTATATATGTGCATTTACTCCCCCAAAATTAGTAGTCAACACCATCAAATTCCTTAGCACATGCTATGATCAAGAAACATAGTTGACCATTCATACCTCCATAATCACTCTCCCATTTGCAATATTATTCGTACCACCACACCCGCTAAGACACCACTGGGTCCCCCACCCTCCGAAGCAACCAAATCTATCCAATCATTCCCACAGGAACCATCTGCATGGCATTGATTCATGGGGAAACCGTCTTCGCATTTGAAAACCAACCCTCACATTATTATAGAAATGGTTCCCGACTCACTCAAAACTATGGGAACTTCGGCCATCATCAAATCATTCCCCGATTCACTCAAAACTATGAGAATCCCACCCATCATCAAATTGGTCTCTTGACACCATCAAAATAGTGAGTACCCACCTAGCTATGTTTATGTACAAATATTCCCCAATCCACTTAAAACCGTGGGAACATCACTATTCTTTTGGAAGCAACCACTGGTCTCCTTTGGTCGATGTCATTGAGTCGCACTCCCCCCGTCATTATGATTTTTGTAAGTCACCATCACCCCCAATGTTGTGTCCCCAACAAAATCCTTCATCTACAATCTATCTCCCTCCATTACAACCTGTACCTTTATTTTGAAGAATGTTGTCATCCATTACTCTCCAAGTTGACATCGATCAAAGGAAGTCATGAGCCTCACGCTTACCAGCTAGTCTTGTGTTAGGTCTTTCAGTCCAACAATTGGTTACAAAATTATCATGGTTCTTAGGATAATACCCTCGTCTTATCATATACTTAAGCTCTCATCGACATCAAATCACCATATTCTAAGAGTTGTAGTAGTTGCAGTTGTACCTTGGGGTCCCTTTCAATCACTATAAGGGATCGCCTCGAACTAAGTAGGGAGATACCTTAGTGCTCCCTAACTTAGTATTCTCTCCTATGCTTGACATCAACACATCTATCGCATTAGGGAGAGGCGCATGCTTTGAAGGTAGCAGTGTTCACATATATAAATCATGGTTGCAATAGTTTGGTGAGGTCTTACATTCAACACCCTCACTAGTGTTTCTGTCCCCGACCCCCATGGGATTATCATGGTTATCAGCAGTGCCAATTATTCAACACCTGTAACAACATTTCTAGGTTCAGTTACTCTTGCATGGATTAAATCCACCTTCATCCATGTGGCAACAATGTATTGTGTTGATCCCTCGCTCTTCTCTTATCATAGTCATCTTTGGAATATTTTCACAAGCATGGGTATTCCCTCCTCGTTTGTATAAAACACTATTCTTTGTTATGGCTTCACCAACAATATTCCCCCATGGGAGGACCCTTCCACACATGCTTCATATCTTCTAAGAACACCAAATATCACAAAAGAGATGATGCATTATCGACCCTATAGTACCCTCTGAATCTCATACATCAAGGGGCATCTGTTAACGCATAAATCTCGCACACATGCGACATTTTTGCAATTAACACAGTATGGAATCATCAACATATAGCATGCATCCCACCAAATAAATCCTCATCATATCCAAGAATCAATATGAGTCTATAAATTCCAAAGAATAGTCAAAATATAGGACAACGTGGTCATATCTCTGTTTAGGTGCACGACTGTGAATATTACCATTTGTGTGCCCATGCGACTCCTGCGCGGATTTCCCTTTGATATCCACGCGACTATCAAAATGATAGGATCTCAACCACCAGCTATGCATTAAAGGCTCATAAAGGCCCATCACCAACACAAATTTGAAATTTTCTTCTCAACATGATGGATTGGCATTCAATAGCCCCCATTGTGTAACTTGAAGCTAGTTCTTGAGGAGATGGGGTTCACACTTGGATCTAGTTTTTTCTTGGCCACCTCTTGGCCTATAAAAGGAATCCATGGGTATACATCTTAAAAGAGAAACCAATAGAAAGGTTATGCTGCATAAATTGTATTGGAGCTTCCCCATAGCCCATCTCTTTCATATTTAATTTGTTGGCATTCTCCAAGCTCTCTTTCCTTCTTCCTTCAAGGGGAAAGTGCTTCTCTCCATTGGTTCTTTGAGCTATCTAGCATTTAGTGTGGACAAAATAGGCATCCCTAAGGGATATTTTTGGCTTCCATTTGAATGCTTCACCTCCTAGGTGACACTACATGTATTTTCTTGACCATTGGGAAATCGAAAGTGTTTCACGCACTGGTTCTTTGTTGTGGTTTACACCCTCTTGTTCCCTTTTATCATTTCAAGTTAATTTTTTTTTCATTTTGTTTTATTCACTAACAAATCCTTGTAGGATCTACTTTGGGGTTATCATATTTTCTTTCTATTTCTAAATATTGGGCCTAGTCAACAACCTCGAGGGCTTTCACCCAAAGTGGGAGAGGTTGCACGCCTTTGTGCATAATTTCCCACAACAATGGTAATTGTAGAAACATAGGTAATAACAATATTTTGTAATGTGAAATTACTTGTTGCACATATACTTCATTCCTATCATGTGATTACATTCTTGGGAGTTCATGCTTAGAAAAAAGTATATAGTCTACAAATCAAAGAATTCACTCCCCACTATGACTCTGGGGAGTTCATGCATGCTACAAGATATGACTCTCTTAGATTGCCACTATTTAATCATTCATTAATGTGATTGATGATGGTAAATATGCATATTAGTTCATAAGCTTTGTTACTAATGGGTAATCTATTTTAATTCACTTAGATGATTGAATAGAGAAATCACAATTATGAGAAATATTCAGTAGCACAATCAAATCTATAAAAAAAATATTGTAATCCAAAGCTTTAAAATGACTCATTCAAAAATCAACGAGGAATTGTGACAAGTATTTGTAGAAATACATCTATAAGAGTTCTATGTTATAAGAATACTCTATTATTTCTCACACCTTTGATTAATGAAGTTCAAAGCTTAAAATACTATGTACCTACATGAATCAATATTCACGCCAAAACCAATACTCAATTAAATTTCAATTAAAATAATCTAATTTACATTAGTGACATAATTATCTCTACTAAAGAATTAAAGACTCGCAAGGAATTAAATGTAACTAACACACAAATCAAATGTAATAAGGAAGAAAAGAAATAGTAATACTATTGACATTGATCCCAAGATGAAGGGGACCCTTCCTCCACTCAAAACCAAGCCAAGCACACTACTCACAAATTCAGAAGATCAACAAGTTATTCTCATCAAAAACCAACTTTCGTCCTAGCATGATGAAGAGTACACAATGTCTGAACTAAATATCAGTCCTATCCTCCTCTATCTCCCTCGTTTTCCTACTTTATGAAGTTTTATTTATACATAAAATCAGCGGGGAAGGATGGAACCAAATCCCCCAAACTCAAGATTTGTTCAAACAGATTTTACACAAAATATGGGTTTTACATTTTTAGAAAAACCTCCAAATCTCCCAAACCGCACTGTTTTGGAAATCTATCATTTCTTATGCAAATTGGCTCATCATGCACAAAACACATGTTTTATATTTTCAAGATTCATCCTAATCACCTCATAAATTGCATCGAAAGTTTTCTTCCTGGAAATTGTTGTCATATTTGACTAGAATGTTAGACCACATGTTGACCTGGCACCTACATGAGGACTTTCGTCGATCCAAGGGGAATCCATACATAGTATGAAGACATAGATCATGATCCACATGTCCATTTCCTCCATACCGATTTTCCCCTATGCTAACGAATGAAGGATTATAGGAACACAATTATTCATGAAATTGATGATAAAACTTGGTTTTTAATCATTTCAACTTGTTAATTTTTTAAACTATAAATAAAATAATAAATTACCTTATATGCCATTATTTACCTTTATTTAGTCAAAATGGATGAAGAATATATCAAAAAGAGGAAAAATGGGATTATAATGGGTAGGTTTAAGAGCTTTTTGGAAGTCAAAATAGAGTATCGACACTGTTAATCAGCCATTGGATTTTGATAGAAGACCTAGTGATCCTCTGGGGATTCTTACTCAGCTTCCTATTACATTGAGTGGAAAAACACTCTTAGTTGATTTTATTGTTATAGAGGGTCCATTGGAGTTCAATATGCTCCTTGGGAATGATTGTGTATAAGCTATGAATGTTGTGGTGTCTATGCTCTTTCATGTGATGCATTTTCCTCACAATTGAGGCATTGCCACTATTATTTAACTTGCCATTGTTGATCCTCCTCATGTCACAACTTTAGACCAAGTTTCCCCTTTGTGTATTCATACTGTTTCCATAGAGACTACCCTACCGCATGTGAATTATGTGTCATCATTTCCCTTGTGTCCAACTATTACTGAGAAGAAGCATATGCATCCATACTCATCTTCTTGGGACTTGGTTTCAGTAGTTGACCATGTGAATAATCCAATAGGGACATTGGATCCTGTTCTCCACCCTATTGATCCAAGTGAATGTTCTGACATATGTTCTCTCTGGGATGGCATAGTTTCTTTAGATGAATCTCTCCCAGAGGATATAATAGAGTCTAGCATTCCTTCAAATAATTACGCTTTTTCCAAAGATTGTCTCCTTGGATTGGACCCAGTTGCAATCAAATCTAGTCTCGATTTTCCTTTTGAGTCTGATCTCACTATTTGTGGATCCTCAAATGGTGGCATTTTTTAGTCTTTGGACTCTGATATTGAGCTGAAAGTTGGTGGTCTTGATGAGTTTGATTCTTTTAGTAGATTCTTTGACTCTTACGAAGATGACTCTATTTCCACATATTCTATTATTTCTTCCATGTTCTATCTTCCTCAAGCTTTTTATCTTATTGAGTACGAGTCCTCGAGCCTCGAGGCTCTGGAGTCTTCACTGGTAAACTCTATCTTGGTAATGAATATTGCTGAAGATATTGAAGTTGAAAATACCCTTACCAAAGTGACCCATATCAAATATTTTGTTTCATATTTTATAGATATGATCATGGCATTGTTATTTCTTGGATGCACGATTGTAAACTAGATTCATGGTTTCTTAGGGATCATCCTTAGTACATTGATCGATCTAGGCAGGTATACTTAGAAACTTGCATATAGGTTTAGGCCTCCCCTCTACTATGATGTATTTGAATATTTTTCCACCTAAATTTGCTATAGGGTTGAACCTATTGGATATTGATGCGTTAGCCATCTCCATATGCTTTTTGCATTAATCCAACAACAAAGCCTACCTAACATGGGACACCATAGTCGACACCCTCTTGCCATTTTTGTTCCCATGTTGAGTATTTACCATAGGCTTGGGAGACTTTTTATTTTTTCCATGACTTTGAGAAGAATCCTCATGCCTCCCTTTGTCATTTATTTATGTCCATTCCCTATAAGGCTCCCACTTGTGTTCGCAATTCATTTTCCTTTGCCCATAGCTACTTGCACATCCATGCCTAATTCTTCATTGTAGAATTCATACTACCATTGCATTCATCATGTTTCTTGTCATTTGCATCCATTGCATTTTCATTCTAGACTATATACTTGGAATAAACATGTTGATGAGTTTCCACCTCTTGCCCAACACCTTTTTTGCATTTTGTTTTGCATAGGTCTATTCCATGTGCTTGGAACATAGTTGCATAGGTCATTTCTTCCCTTGTACTATAGCATTTTTTAAATTATTTTTTCATGCTTTATAATATGAAAAAGACACTAAAAATCAAATATTTCAAAAAGGGAGAGCGGGGAATGATCTTAAATTTCGGTTACATATTGGCAGCAAGTCAAATCATCCTTGAACATAGCACCAGTGTTGATTCTCTAAGCAAGTTTGGTTATAGTTTTTGGCCTTAGGACTTAAACCATGATGTCAAAGTTGTTACTCCTCTGATTGATTACTCTTCCAAACATATGGAGAATCTGTCAATGTCTCCTACATTATGGATTTATATTGTTGGTCCCTTTGTGTCAGAAGCTGCCCCAAGTCCATACTATGTCGTGCTCATTGTCCAAGGATATAGTTTTTGTTGACCATTCTGTAAGTTTCCTTGACCTCATGTGTCGGCCATTCCCTGTTGTTAATCTATTCTTAGCATGTATCATTGAAACCAATGTTTGGACGCATGCTTGTGTAGAAGTTCCTCATTGACTTCTCATGGGATGGTTGTGTCTCATCAAAGACGACTCATCTACTTTGAGGCATTAACCTAGAGTCATAGCACCATGGTCATGTTTACATCAATGACATGTAACATTGCCCTCAACAAATTACAACTCATCATTGGTCATTGGTTGAGTGGTTTCCTTGAATGTTCAAGCTCAAAAACATCTATTCACATTTTGGGATTCGTGTTGTACCTTGGATTCCATTTCATCATTGGTGTAAATTCTAACCCCTGTCAATGGATTTCATTATTATGTATTGCTCAAGTTGTCTCTTTCATGCGCTATTTACATTTGGTGCATGCAAAATACGTACTCGATCGTCTACTCTGCAAAACTTTGTTCCAGTCCCTTTCCGAAGTCAAATGAGTCCCTGATATTTACTCGTGTTGGATGATGGAGGATTCCTTACTACCTCCTTTCCAATAAATCTCTTCTCATCGACTTCAACTCATCATGCTTTGGAAACGAGATCTAAAGTATCGATAGTACCTTGGGGATTACAGTCATTAGTGGCAAGTTCCCTCACTATTGAGTAGTGGGAATACATCAATGTATCCTACTTGATAGATTATACAAGTGTTCAACTCCAACACATCTATTCACACTTGATAGAATGTACTAGGTACCTTTCCCATCATCATCGTCATCGGTGGGTTACCTCGTGTTTGTTAATGATATACATCAATGATTGGTAACCAAATGGTGTCCAACATGTTTGAATTCAGATAATGTATTCATATGGGTAGGACTTGTAACTCTCAGTAGTTTGGATGGAAGAACTTGGGCCAATAGTAGCATCCCTACATTTTTTCTATTTCCCAAGTTGTGCAAGGTTGTACCACACATCATATGAAATTGGTAACATTGGGAGAACCATTACTCCACATGTTACATCTTATTCTTCCGATGCAAGTTTAGACATAGATCCACTACGTATCTATGCATGGCTATGATATCTTTATTAACATAGATCAACTATGTATCTATTAATGGATGTAATCACTTGATTGGCATGGACCACTATGTATCATCTTTGTGGCCATGGTCCAGCTATATATATGTCACATGGATACATTGTGTATTCTTTCATGGCCATGATCACTACATCATTCATATGTCATGGATCCAGAGTGTATACAATTTGGCATCCATGTTCTATCACAATTTGAGCATGGATTTGTCCATCTCAGGGAATAGAATGTCTGACACCTTGTTCTCTGTTTCAGGTACTTTGTTGGAGTCAAGGGTCTGTTACGTAGAAAACTTCCTATGGCTCGAGGTAGACCACAACAGACAGTTGACTACCAGAAAATAACTCAATTCCCAATGCAATGTTATTATAATGAAAATGCTAAGATATGGAGAATAAGAACCAACCTTCAATCGGATGTTCGAAGTAGATCCCCGTTGAGCTTTCAATCTCTACACTTGAACCTGCAAATTAGTCTCAACAACAAATACAAGCAAGTGCATATAATATGTGAAAGATATTAGCATAATCAATAACATGATCCATGATATCATAAGCAAATGTAACCCAATGTAATTTAAACAACATTCACAACATCAATTGGACCACAATTGGACAAGAAAATAAGTATTTCCATTAATTAATAACAAGAAGTACATGATACGACCTCTTGCCGACAACCAATCTGAACCAAGAACTGGGTCTCTCCACTTGTGCCTCCACCACTTCAATCCCCCATGCAGTGGCAAACTCAAACTATGAAAGGAGTTTGGTAGGTGAACATAAGTAGTTCACAACAACAAGGATCAATGAGTGTAGACTCAAGTCACGACAAAAATCCACTAGAGTTATCTTGCTCTCTCTTTCTCCTCTCTTCCATACACCATACGAGCTCAATATATAGCCTTCCAAAGGTAAGTGAAAGGTCGAATCGAGTCGTTTCGGGGTATATGGAGGGAAAAAGGTCACCCTAAGACCGCTTTTTGGGAGTAAAAAGTAATTATCTATTGGTTTTTACCATTTAACTTGGTGCACACTGGCTATAGTGGAACAACCTGCGTGTATGTTGCCTATAGTGGAACAGCTAGCGTACAGGAACAAAAATAGGGAAAAGAGTGTTCCTGGAGGATAAAATGTGGATTTGAGTCAATAAAATGGATCCTGAAGGCCAATCAATGTTGATACTCAAAAGGTGGAAAATTACGCTATAACAGATGCCCCCTAATGTGTGAGGTCAAATAAGGTACTACGATGGCCGAAATACATTATAAATCTCAGAAGTGGAGTGATGGAGACACAAATGGAGAGAGTAGCTCACTCGTCATAATACAATAATATCTCTGAATACATATCGGTACAATACAACATCTGATACAATGGCCATGATAGGCATTATATAGTGAATACATGTCATAAGTGGTCATAGCCATGACCTGTACAGTAAGATATGGTCTCTTGTTGAGAAGGAAACAATTGGTGCAATACTGGAGGTAAAAACTGCTGATGTACAAGAAATAAGATCTCATAAGTATAGTCATGATCAAGAGTAGCATAATGAATGCTACCAATGTCTGGGGTCTTCTACACAAATCATCTATGGTGCAAGTCCCATCAAGTGAGTAAAGGTGTTGAAGTCGAACCCGATGTGACATCGTTTGATTATTGGTCAATGATGTATACCGTTGATAACCCACCAATAATGAAATTGGGCATCAAGGCACAGAGTACAATCATCAAAGCGTGAATAGATGTGTTGAGTTCGAACACTAAGATGAATCCATCGATCAGGGGACATTGATGTATTCCCAAAACTGTTGATGGCAAGAGAACCTACCACTAATGACTGCAAGCCTCAAGGTACTCAACCGACTCTAAGTCTCAATTCCGGAATAAATGAGTTGAATTCGATGGAACGAAACTCACTAGAAGGAGGGAATTAAGGCATCCCCATCAACCAGCACGAGGTAACAACTACGCTGAAAGATTTGGAAGAAATCGGACGAACAGACTGACTTAATAAGGATGGATGACATGCAATAGTCAAGAGATCTGAGGAGTGGCCAACTCTAGTTTCAGGACTTCCTTTGAACAAGATCATGAGCATATGGATAGAGTCAGGCAGCATAGACTCGATTAATAACATTGTGCGATGCAGGAGGAATCAACAAAGGGCTCCATAGTGACTGGAAGCTTAACCAATCGGTGGAGTAAAATCTGAGAAATGAGTACATCTCCTAAGGTCCTACTATAGTCCCGACTCATTATGGATGGAGTGGAATGAATGCTCTATTCAAAGGCGACACAATAGCTGCCAACAAAAAGAAGTAACGATTCTCTCGTCCGGATTTTTGGAATATTTATTTTTTTTTGGTCTTTTTCATATTTGGAAAAGCTTGAAAAGGAATAAAATTGTTTATAGTACAACAAGTGAGGGAACGAGTGTCAAATAGCAAGCAGACTAGTTCCAAGCAATGGAACATACCTATGATCAGTGCAAGGAAGCATGTGCAAGATGTGGACACTTGGGGGGGTGTTCCCTCAGGGTCAAAAGGTCATCAAATTGCGAAAGGAAAATGAAAGCTTTGCAGGGCTCGACAAGGAAAGTGCTCAAGAACTAGGCTAACAATTGAGTAAGCGGGAGCTGACACAAGGCTCAAGCAGCAAGCAGGATGATGCAATGCAATCACAACTTGGTAAAAATAGGGGAGTCCTTATGGGAGATGGCCAGCATAAGACAGAGTATGAGTCTTTATCGCAAAGTCATGGCGTAACTACAAAGGACTCCCGATCCTAGGGAGAGACAACAACATGGGCGCCGAAAGGCAAAAAAGTTCTAACTAGGGAACCCAAGTTCGGACAAGCCCTACCGCCACACAACAACACTTCTATAATAATGTGAAGGCTCTGTGTTGGTTATAAAGCGGGGTCGCACCTAGGGTTAATGACAAATGGTCAAAGGTCAAATGCATAATGCAGGTGAAAATGACATCTAACCTATATGACGGGTGTGAAATATACCTATCGTAGGCATGAAATGGTCAAAAATTTATCTCTCATCGGAAAAAACCTGTTCAAAATAGTACTCCAAGACATTATATTAGTCCGAAACATCTTAAAATGGCGAAAACTATAGCAAACTGGGTTTGAAAAACTATAAATAGTAAAAATAAATTACTATTTACCAATCCATTTTCATTTTCATCCAAATAGTGATTTTGGTTAGTTTTCACCTCAAAGTTCAGTTGCTGATTCCGGAAGCTGTGGGCTTCCATTTCACGAGCCCTCTGGAGCAGGTTAGTCATCTCATCCTCCTCTTTCATTTGGTAGCTTTTATTTCAATTTTCAGTGGTCAATTATTTTTATTAGTCCAACCCTACTTCTCCATGGCGTTGTACGTGGGTTACAGCTCTACGGGTCGCGGATAGGGCCTGCTCGTTGACCATGGGTAGACGCCCCCGTCTACTCAGTTTCCCACGGGTACGACCGTGAAGTTGGTTTTTTTAAATGTTTAAAAGCTAAAAAAAATTGTTTTTTCCTCCAAGATGGTTCTAGAGTGGAGGGAAAGGGAACATGATGTTGTGGATGAGAATGTCCGCCAAGATTTTCCTGTGCAACAAGCACTACAAGTGTGTGGGATTTACAAATTCTATAGTGTTGGGGGTTTAAGGTCCCAAAACCAACTACTCCATCGATTGATTGATTACTGGGACGTAGACGCTCAGAAATTCAACTTGGATGGTCAAACACTCTCCTTAGAAGTGGATGACATATACTTCATTACAGGGTTGTCCCACCGAGGGGAGGTGGCTAGTCTTCGATCTCGCACTATAGGTGGTGGGATCACCATTCCCGACTATATAGACTGGTATTGTCTTCCCGGTACCCAAAAGGTGGGGATTCATGTACCCATTGGTGCCATTGTGAGTTTGAGCATGAAGATCATAGTGCTCACCCTCGTGAGGATCACTGGTCCCACAGATTTACATCAAGCTTCAAGACCAGTGATGTTATACGCAGCAGAGTCCATGAAGACCCAATTAATAGACTGCAAGCGTGAGAAAGCAAAGAAATTCGGGTATGGCAGTATACTTTGCATCTTTTTCTTTGAGAGAGTACCAGGGCGCAATCTGAGGGTTGAAGTCCCTCCGCATAGTCTCCATGACCCATCCCTGACCTGATGGGCAGAGGTACTAACGCGATAGGGTGGTGGCTGATAGGTATCACCATATACAAATGAGTTCTTCCACTAGTGGGATCGATAGGTCATCGCCATCGATGACTACCCATATGTCGGGATAGACTACCGGGGCGACCGCGACATGCCGCTCCCTCCAGGGGCCGCATTCGGAGACTTCGGTATGTTACTATTTTTATGTTTTGTGTATTTAATTTTTGGGTATTTTTTATTATATATGAAAATGAAAAAATATTTTTGGTGTAGTATCACATATTGGCATTCCACTGTTTGCTCGCAGATGCTAGTCTACGAAGACCAGAGGGTTTCTCGAGACATCGTCGATGGGGCAGGGGTGGAGAGGTAGTTGACGCTGCAGCGCAATGTACATTCGAGACCGTACGGGTCAACCTGTCCCGTATGACTACCAGAGTACCCATGATTGAGGTGGAGCATCTGCTAGAGGCGATGCAACGACATGTTGTGGGAGTATAGAGCAACTGGGTGCGACTACTGTGGCGGGTAGCCAATGCAGTTCACTACTATATTCAGACACATCCTGTCGAGGAAGCTAGGCCTCCTCCTAGGGATTAGATATCTCAGAGTCCCATATTTTGTATTGATTATGTATATTGTTTAGAGCTACGGGCTCCAGTTTTGTACTGTGATACCACTTTTTTGGACATATTATTTATAAAAAACTATGATTCTCTGGTTCCACTATATGTTTATGTACAAATGTGTGAATGAATGTTTATTTGTGTGATTCTTTATTGATGTGACAAATGCCAATCTAGGACATAATTAGCATATGCATCAGATACATGATTAAAACATCTTGGAACATGAATGTATGTAATGGAAACAAAATGACGCTCTAAGAGTCTTACCCTTAAGAACCTCCGTAGTAATGTAGGATCCCTAACGCGATACCGGCCATTCAATTGAGACATGACCAGTTGTGAATCCAGGAGGACTTCTAAAGACTGGATACCATGCGAAATGGAATCCCAAAGTAGCTTAACTACAACACTATACTCAGCCACATTGTTGGATGTAGGACCGAGACAAGCACCTCCTAAAGACACAATTTGATGGTCCGGTGAATAAATAACCCACGCAGCAGAAGCGAGTCACTGCGTATGATGGCTAGCACCATCCGTGAATCCCAAAAACACAGGAGATTCCGTTGACATCTGTCAACCAAACAAAAGCGAATCAGCAGATCCAAAAAACCAAAAGAAACCTAAACTATGTACATAAGCAACTATACAATAGTATACAAAAGTATTAGCTTGAGCTAGAAGCTCAAGCGTAATACCACTTGAGGTAGATCCCATTTCTAGGATCCTTCAAGGCATTCCCCTCATAGTCTTCCAATTCATAGGCTCCTTTCTCAAGGACACACCTCACTATGTAAGGACCATGCCACATGGGGTTAAACTTTCATGCCCCCAGGGGTTCCTTAGCTTGGTCATACAAGAGGACCAAGTCACCTTTAGCATACTGCCGGGGACGGACAGACCTATCATATTGAACCTTGACACGACGTTTGTTGGCATCTATAGCCATGGCAGCATCTCGACGCTACTCATCAAGCTCCTCAAGGTGGATCAAAGGTTGCTCAACATCTGACGTATCAAGCAGGAGCTCTATGGCTAGTTTTAATGAAGTCATTTTGCATTCAATTGGTAATATAGAATCCACACCATGTACTAGCTGAAATGGTGAGAAACCGGTGGCAGTCTTAACAGCAGTTCAATATGCCCACAAATCAGGATATAACATAATATACTAGTTGCTCTTGCTTTGCTGGATGGTACGTTGGAGAATGGTCTTTAAGGACTAATTTAATACCTCAACTTGACCATTCGCTTGGGGGTAGTAAGAAGATGAATGATCTTGACGAAAACCAAGCTTGAGTGACAAATCCACCATCATTTTGTTCTAAAAGTGACTGCCATGGTCGGTGACAATCTCTTTCGGGATACCGAATCGAGCAATAATATGATTGAACATGAAGTGGGCTTCTTTAGCACCATCGACTTTTACGGTAGGCATGGCCTTAGCCCATTTGGAAAAGTAGTCCACGGCCACAATGATATGGTGATGACCCCCAGCCAAAGCTGGTTTGCAATCCATGAAATCCAACCCCCACTTAGTGAAGGGACTGACGGTGACAACCGGATGAAGGGGCGCAGGATGCGAGTGTATATTTCAAGAAAACACCTGGCAAGGGTGACATTTCTTCACAGTGTTCATACAATCTTTAAAGATCGAAGGCCAGAAGTAACCTACTCGCATGATGCGTTGGGGTTGTCGCAAGCCCAGATAAGCGACCACCACATGCCCCGTTGTGGCATTCATTCAGCACTAACTCCGCTTCTTCATGAGTCAAACAACGATAGAGGATATAGTCTTTTCCTTGACGATACAAAGTGTCATCGATGATGACATAATCTTTAGCTTGGTTCCTCACGCACCGTCATTCATCCCATGAATAGTGCGAAGGGAGCTTCAAAGTTTGGAGATATATGATGATATCCCCATACCAAGGGTCCACTGACGAGATAAGAAATAAATGCTCATCCACAAAGGAATCCTCATCAAGTCGTGGAAAATCTGACATGAGCTCAGCGAAAACAAACGATTTCACCGACTTCACCGAGGTAAAATCGAGATCAAACTCCTGAAGAATCACAATCCATTTATTATACTTCCCCCCAATTAAACAACGTGAAAGCGCGAACTAAAACTGATTGATGTGTGCTATGACAGTGGTTTTCCTAAGCGTAATGTAATGCTGTAAACATTGGACTGCATGAATAGTCGCAACTTCCAACTTCTCCACGTGAGTGTATCTCAACTCAACGTCTACTAGATTTTGACTAAGATAATAAACAACATGCTCTTGGAGCGCATCATCTACCTGAACTAAGACCATGCCAATCGTCTCGAGAGATGCGGCCACATAAAGCAATAAATATCTAGCAAATTGGGGTGGACTAAGCAGAGGGATCGATACCAAAGCTTTCTTCAAATTGTCGAAAGAATACTGGGCTCGCTCATCCCAGATAAACGGTGTCTCCTTCTTCAACAGTCGCACGAAACCTTTGGTAAGACTAGCATAATTCACTATAAAACGTCGTAGAAAAGTAGCTCTCCCTTGGAGGCTCTGAAGTTGAATTATATTACGTGGGGGGAGGCAATCGAAGTATTGCCTCAACCTTAAGAGGATCGACTCTTATACCCTCTTGTGAAACTACGAACCCTAAAAGACGACCCATTCTCAGAACAAAGATGCACTTGTTGGGGTTCAACCAAATCTTGTAACATTGGCATCTTTCGAAAATGAGGCGGAGGTGCTTGGGGTGGTACACTCTCTTACAAGAATGGCCATCAAGGTCGTCCAAGTAAGCCTCCACTATACGCTTAAGGTCATGAAACGCATAGGTCATAGCACACTGAAACGTAGCTTCAAAATTTTTAAGGCCGAAGGGCATTTTCCAGTACGCAAATGTACCCCAAGGACATATAAAAGTTGTTTTATGCTGGTCCTTGGGCTTTATCTGGATCTGATTATATCCAGAGAAACCATCCATAATCAAAAAGACTTCGCTTCTCGCACACACATCCAGAATTTGATCTATGAATGGTGTGGGAAAGTTGTCTTTCGGACATGCACGGTTTAGATCTCTAAAGTCTGTGCATACACGGATGGTTCCTTGCTTCTTATCTATAGGAACAGGATTTGATACCCATTCAGTAAGGGGAACCGGGTAGATGAAACAAGCTTTAAGTAGTTTCTCCATCTCTGCCTTGATCGCGGATGCCTTTCTAGGATTCACAACATGAAGTCATTGCCGAACCGGCTTAGCATTGGGATATGTCTTAATCTCATGTTTGATAATACTAGGGTCTATTCCTGGCATCTCCTCATATGACCAGGCGAAAACATCCTGAAATTCCTTGAATAGTTCGGTGTATATACGGATCTCATCAGGAGAACAATTAGCACGGATATAAACATTCTCTATCTTTCCGGGTGTGCGAGAGATGTTGATCGATATGGTTGGGGATATATTGGCCATATTCCCCTCCACGTTGATCTAAAAATTGAAGAAGACTTGAAATATTAAAAATTGTTGCAAGTGAATGTAATGTGTTTTAATACAATTGGATCAGTTTGTAACACATCGATTTACAGAGTTATTAATGCATTTACTCATAGACAACAGCGTAATAGTGAACATAAGCATAAAAACATGGCAATTGATAAAGGAGTTCACCCTTTTCTTATGGGCTACATCTCCTGGTCCAGCTTCCAATGGATCATTAGTATTAACTGCTCAAAGTGTTCAATATATGTCTTACAATGCTCAAATGACAAAACCGACTGCTCCAATAGCTTCAGAGCTTTCCAAAACCTCTGTATGGACTCTCTCGGCACTTCAATCGGTTGACACAGGAATCGACAGACCTCCTGGAAGTCTTCTCTCCAACACTTGCTATCTCTGTAGCATAAAACGCATCTCCCCTCTGTGTTGATTCATATGTATTTATAATACACAGAAATTACCACCGGGCATAACCGTGCCAACGGTGTTAACTGCCAACGACCACATTCTGGCTACCTCCGCCAATACAAAATGTATGGAATAAAATTCAAAGTAATTATTACATATATATATATATATATTACAATGAATAAGTGGCGGTTCGATTCAATGATCAAAATAAAAATTATGGCGATCTCTGCTCCATACAAAGTCCGTTGGACAAGGCAAATAGACCACCAGAATTAGAAAAACGAGAGGGACATAATGGCACTGTTTTTCGTCGCATGCCAAACACTTGACATTGTGAGCAAAATTTGATGCCCTGATCATACCTCCCCATTGGGAAGCTTTTGGACCTCCAAAAGACTATTTCAGTCTACTTGAAGATGAGGGTAAAGTTCCCTCACCTTCCCAACCTCAATCCACTTGGCCTTGCTTGGATTCGTTCCTTTAAGACCAACTCGCAAATACTCCACATTTCCTCGCTTCGAAGTCTGCATTCTTTGGTCAAGGATGGTGTCTTCCTGCAGTTCTGTCAGATATTCTGGAGAAAAATCATCTATAGAAGGAATCTGAACATGCTCTCCCTGATCAATAATCAATGGAGGCTCATACAACTTCAAATTCTCGACATTAACAACTGCATACATCTGCATGTAAGGAGGCAAATCTAAACGAAAGGCGTTGTTACCAATCTTGGCAACAATCTTAAAAGGACCATATCGAATCGGTTTCATCTTTTTACCTTCCCCTTTAAGTCTCTCCTTGCTGATGTAAATCCAAACTTCATCACCAACTTCAAAATGGTGATCAATACGATGCTTGTCATGTCTCGTTTTGTACTTGGCCTGACTCTTTTCCAACTGCTCTTGCACCACTTGATGTATCAACTGAATCTGTTCAATGAACTTCTCTGCACGATCAAGGTCATATTGACCATCAAAGGGCGATTTGGGAAAATAGCCAAAACATGCTTCAAATGGCGATGTCTACGTCGAAGAGTGCTTAGCTCGATTGTACGCATGTTGAATGTAGTGTAAATGTTCATCCCACAGTTTAGGATGCTTACTGAAATAAGCTCGAAGAAGATGTACCACGGTACGATTCACCACCTCTGTCTGACCATCTGTCTGTGGATGGAAAGTTGTGCTCTTTTTAAGTTTAGTGTCCATGAGTTCCCATAAACTGGACCAAAAACTTCCAACAAATCGAGCATCCCGATCAGAAATAATGGACTTAGGCAAACCAAAATGCACCCAAACGTTTTGGAAGAACAACTGTGCCGTTTGTTCTGCTGTTATTCGCTTGGTACAAGGCACCAAAATACACATCTTACTAAAACGATCAACCACAACATAAAGATAGTCATGACCTCTTCTCGACATCGGTAAACCGCCAACAAAATCCATGGAAATACTTTCCCACGGTCGAGAAGGAACCGGAAGTGGAGTATACAAACCTAATTTTCGATTACTAGGTTTACTTGTAGCGCACAACGAACATCCTCGAACATATCGTGAAACACTTTCATTCATCTTAGGCCAGTAGCAATATCTTTGCAAGTTAGCCATTGTCTTACCTACACCAAAATGACCAGCAATAAGAGAAGAATGCGCTTCCCTTATGATGTTGATTAGTTTCGCCCTGTGGAATACATAACTTGCCAAGATGATACAAGAGATTATTATGCATATGATAATCTAATTCTTCAACATGGTTAGAATGACACAGAGTTGCGTACACTTCCTTAAAGTCAGCATCTAAAGCATACTGTTCCACGTAACTTTCATGCATTATCGGACTCTGCTTAAGAATAACTGAAGCACTAACAATAGGCCTTGAAAGCATATCAGCAACTTTGTTAAAAACGCCCTTCTTATACCTGATAACCAAATGAAACTATTGAAGAAAACCCATCCATCTGAAGTGCCGAGCTTGCTATAGCTTTGACTGTGATTGTAAATATTGCAACGGTTGATGATCTGTGTGAATAATGGTTTCTTTTCCCAACAAGTAATGCTTCCATTTTTTAACACTTTGAACCAATGCATATAACTCCTTGTCATACGTAGGATAATTAATCACATCACCATTAAACGTCTCAGAATGAAAACAAATCGGCTTACCATACTAAAGCAAAACGGCTCCCATCGCATAATTACTTGCATCTGTCTGGATTTCAAAAGGTTGCCTTAAATTTGGAAGTGCAAGGACCGGCGCAGAACTGATCTTCTCTTTCAAAGCATCGAAAGCCTGCTGTTGCTTGCCTCCCCATTGGAAACCTTGCTTGACACTTGTCACAGCATATAATGGAGCTGCAATGGACAAAAAATTAGCAATAAATTTCCTCCAGTATTGAGAGGCTCCCAAAAAACTTCTTACCTCTGTCACATTGTTAGGTCTGGCCCATTCTAAAATAACCTGAACTTTAGATGGATCAATTTTTAATTTACCGCCACCCATAATATGGCCTAAGTAAATAAGTGAAGTTTTGCTAAATTCACATTTGGATAACTTCAAGAACAACCGTTCTTTCCTCAAAACCTCCAAAACTTGTTTCACATGTTCAACATGCTCTTCACGAGATTTGCTAAAAATTAAAATATCATCTAAGTAGACGATAACGCAGTCATCCAGAAAAGGCCTCAAGACATCGTTCATAACTCGCATGAAGGTAGCCGGTGCATTTCAAAGTCCAAACGGCATCACCATCCATTCGAACAGACCTTGCTTCATTTTAAAAGCCGTCTTCCATGTGTCTCCCTCGGCAATTCGGATCTGGTGATAACCACTCCTTAAATCTAACTTAGTGAAATATTTGGCATCTTTTAATTGATCCAGCAGATCGTCGATTCTCGGAAGAGGATAACGATTTTTAATTGTTATTTTGTTTAACGCCCTAAAATCGACACACATTCGCCACGTACCATCCTTTTTGGGAACTAACACAATTGGAGATCCACATGGTGAAGAACTGGGCACAATAACCCCTTTGTCCAACAACTCCTAAATTTGTTTTTTAATCTCAGCGTTCTCCATCACTGACATTCTATACATACCAATATTTGGAAGTGGGCAATCCTGTTGTAACTGAATTTCATGTTGGATCCCTCTTTTTGGAGGCAATCCCGCAGGTTCTTTAAACATGTCATCATATTGATTAACAATTTCAAATAAATCGGACTTTAACTTTATATCACAACCTTGAAACGCTTTGTTCTCAACATCATTCTTAGGTTTGATCATTAAGAGAACAAAAATTTTGCTAGCGTTAACTAACCTCTTCATTTGCCTTGCATTTACGATTGATAAATTCATCCTCTTCATGTGAGCTCTGACAACGTACTCCACCCCATCTTTAAACAAATGATACTTGTTCTCATAACGATGGAAGATAGCTTTCCTGTCATACAAATACGGGCGTCCTACCACAATACCACATATATCCAATGGAATCACATCAAGCTCGACCTCATCAACGAAGTTAGCAGTTATAGCAAACCTAAGTTTACACTTCCTGGTTACTTGTAACTTAGCGTTATCACATATCCAACCAAGAGGATACGGCTTTGGATGTGGAATTGTTTCCAACTTAAGTTTCTTAACAGTCTCTTTATAAATAAGGTTTACTTGTGATCCAGAATCAAATAACGTGTCTATTTTAGTATGCTTCGAAACAACCCTGATATGAAAAAGTTCAATTCGCGTTTTCTCTTGCTGAGTTATGTTGACATTTTTATTATTTGAAGAGCTAGTATTCGCAATAGAACCATTACCTTTGTAACCCATGGCTGTGATCTTCGTCTCATCACCCGAATCTGAACCTAAGTCTTGAACAGCCGCAACAGTCTTTTCCTTCCCTTTGTTATTGTTGCCGAACCTTTTGGGTCTTCTTTCAGGATGAAGCTTCCAACAGTGGTCTTCATCATGGCCATCTTTTGAACAGTGTTTACAAGTGAACTCTTCTCCCTCCTTCTTCACAGCGGCATTCTTCTTGCCATTGCCTTTGAATTTCTTCTTCCACTTGTCACCCTAACTGAATGTCTTCTTGAAACCCTCATGAGTATCGTTCCTTCCCCTGGCTTCCAAATGAGTAGCCTGTACACAAACTTCATCTAGATTCGAAGGATTAAACATAAGGATAGTATGCCTTAAATAACTATGCAAAGCGCCAATATATTTGAGCAGTGTTTCCTGTGAAGACAAATCAACTCCTAAAACCAAAGCTCTTCTCCTAAATTCCTGAGTAAAACTTTGTATGTTCTGTCCTTTCGCTTGTCTAAAATTCTGCCATTCCATGGTTTCCTTTTGTTTATATGCCAACGGATAAAACTGTTTTTTAATTGCTATAATGAAATCATTCCACGAAAGCAAAAATTTTCCATGCTTCTTCATTTCCTCCTGATTTTTGGATTCCCACCAAATAAGTGCTGAACTATCTAATCTTAATGAAGCAAGCTGGATTTTAGTTTCATCTTTTTGAATTTTCTGTATTCTACAATATACTTCAATTTGACGAATCTAGTTATCCAATTTTTCAGCATTAACTTCCCCATTGTAAATTGGCAATTCAAATTTTATATCAAGCTTTAATGAAGGAATTTGCGAAGGAGTTTTACCAGGTCCCTTTGGAGAATTCGGAGGATGTTTCGAACCGGTAGAATAAGAAGACGAAGGAGGAGGAGAGGGTGGTGGAGAAGAACCATTCCCTCCATTTCCGTTTGGAGTCTTGTCACCACTGCCTCCCTTATGTATTAAAGGGTTGGAGCCTTCACCCTGCGCCACTATGTTCCGTTCCAACAAGATCTGCAACATCTCTCTCATCTCCATGACATATTTTCTGAGATCTTCCACATCTGTCGGATCATATTCATGAGCCATGTTTGGTGAATGTCCCTCTGAAACTTGTGGTGAATTATGCTTCCTCCTTGTCGGATGAGAACTGGGCTCCACAAGTTGACCTTCTCCTTTAGTGAGTTTCAACCTTGTGAGCATCAGAAACAAAACTTGCAAACAATCAAGTCTTCAAAAACCAGTGCTATGATACCAACTTGATCTAAAAATTCAAGAAGACTTGAAATATTAAAAATTGTTGCAAGTGAATGTAATGTGTTTTAATACAATCGGATCAGTTTGTAACACATCGATTTACGGAGTTATTAATGCATTTACTCATAGACAACAGCGTAACAGTGAACATAAGCATAAAAACACAGCAATTGATAAAGGAGTTCACCCTTTTCTTATGGGCTACATCTCCTGGTCCAACTTCCAATGGATCATTAGTATTAAATGCGCAAAGTGTTCAATATATGTCTTACAATGCTCAAATGACAAAACCGATTGCTCCAATAGCTTCAGAGCTTTCCAAAACCTCTGTCTGGACTCTCTCGGCACTTCAATCGGTTGACACAGGAATCAACAGACCTCCTGGAAGTCTTCTCTCCAACACTTGCTGTCTCTGTAGCATAAAACGTATCTCCCCTCTGTATTGATTCATATGTATTTATAATACACAGAAATTACCACCGGGCATAACCGTGCCAACGGTGTTAACTACCAACAACCACGTTCTGGCTACCTCCGCCAATACAAAATGTATGGAATAAAATTCAAAGTAATTATTACACATATATATATATTTTACAATGAATAAGTGGCGGTTCGATTCAATGATCAAAATAAAAATTATGGTGATCTCTGCTCCATACAAAGTCCATTGGACAAGGCAAATAGACCACCAGAATTAGAAAAACGAGAGGGACATAATGGCACTGCTTTTCATCGCATGCCGAACACTTGACATTGTGAGCAAAATTTGATCCCCTGATCACACGTAAATCCAATGTGAATCCAAAGAAGCCACAGGGTGACCAACCTTCTCGGCAAGAGTCGTCCTAAACTCTTCTCGCTCAAGAAGATCGAGGTTAGGAAGAAAATAAGAGCAATGATGCAAATCTTCCCAAGGCCTCTCACTACCACACATGGCCTCAATGATAGCTTCATCCGAAGGAAAAGTACCATCAATACAATCGTACTAGAAAGACGAATCGGCTTCCCATGCCGGCAGCATAATGGGATCTTCCTCCTCTGTCCGTGAAGAGGATGGATCCGGCTCTGTAGTGGCTTGTTGAATTTCACGGTAAGCAAGCTTAGCTGCAGATAACAGCATAGCCATTCCAACATGCGAAATGTCTCCAGACGGGGCACTTGTGGATGGTAAAGTCCACGAATCATTTAAATACAAGGTCCAAAAAGGTACATTCTTTAATGAGGATGGCGCACTATCGGAAACGGTTCCAATAAAAGCAATTGGTGCAATAAAGTCGAATGATCCCATCAAGGATGGATACAATCCTACACCAATGTTCCCAGTTTCCAACTGAGAATATTTGATCTGGGGAACAACAGTTCCCGGTGATGCTACGGAATTAGAACTAGGGAAGTCTAGTTGATCGATCGTCACAATTATGCCTTCATGAGGAAAGCAAATGACTTTAAACATGGAGGATATGATCGCTTTCATTGCATAGATCCAATTCCTACCCAGAAGAAGGTTGTAGTCGATGGGTGCATCAACCACCTCGACTTCAATAGGAACGGATTTCCCACCCAAGTGGACCTCAAGGGAAGGGAGAATACCATGCGGCCTAAACGACCGACCATTGAACGCAATAAGTATGGTCATAGATTTTGACAGGGAAGGAGAGCCAAGAGATTTCCAACAATCCAACGACATTACTGAGGTGGAAGCACCTTCCTCAACCACCGTGCGTTTAACGAATTTATTTAAGCACCTCACATGGACTTGAAAAGCCACATGGTAAGCCAAGCAAGGTTGGATATCAGTAGTGTCGAATTTAATGATGCTAGGGCTGCTCTCATCCTAAGCTCCCAAAGCAGCTAAAAGGGCGTTCCTTTGTGAAAGACATGCCTATAAAACCTCAAGAGCCGACATGGCACATGGAGTTTGGCCCAAATCTTCTACAATAGAGTAGTTCTAGGCGGCTCAGGCATTGGGATTGTGCGCCGAATGCTTAAGAACACCTTTCGGTATCCATGGCATAGTAGTGGGATTCTCAATATGCAAAGAAGTATCAGGAGGAGGAGGAGGTTCATTCCCCATATTCGGTTGTGGTGCACCATAATCGCGTTGACGAGTAGCAACAATAACTTGATATTGGACCATGTTCATGCATCCATAGCCACCAGCATGGGAAGAGGACGTCGTAGTTTCATTAGTCCCATAGCCAATAGCGGGAGCATTTGAAGCCATATTCTGATGATGCGAAAGGGTATCTTTCAACACAGTTGAGCTCTATGCAAGATGCTTCGATGCTTCTTTAATTCGAGGACACAAGTGAGTCAGGTGATCCTCCCCACAAAGTTTGCAAGGGAATTTCACCTTACGTCTCGACTTACGGTCCCCACCAGCATTTCCGTCGTCTCGAGGAGGGTTGGCATTCTCTTTCCTAGGAGTGTTTCGATTACTTCCATTATTCCCATTATTCCCACCCTTATGATTGTTTCTCCCCTTATTCTTTCCACTAGGTTGTTGGTTACCTAATGGGTTCGTCATCTATATAGAATGGACATCAGACGATTGGGTAGGAGTAGACGAGGCGTGAGCCTGTCCGGGGGTAGACTGGCTAATAGACAAATTTTTCATTTGGTTTGTAACCAAGTCTACGGGTCAAGTACTCGTGGATCCAACAATGCCATCAGCATGTGGTCCAGGAACAGGCTTGGGCTCATGTCGTGAGCGCGGTGCATCAAGAATGATATCATACAGGATACCAGATTGAGCATAGAGTAAATCTAGTTGCTAGGCCTTGAATCTAGCTTGCTCCTCAGTCGTGATGCCGAACACTGAAACGTCCTTAGATATGTAGGGAAGCAACGACTTGAGGAACCATTCCAACAGAAAATCTAGAGGAATGTTGGCTTTCACTAACCTCTTCTGTCGATGCCACTCATGAATGTGATTAGATATGTGCATGGCCTTATTCTGGCGGAAGGTAGATAAAATTTTGGTCCCAATATCGTAATGAACTGGCAGCTGAAAGTGATCTAATAAAACCAAAGCTATCTCGTTAAAACTACTGTTGGTACCGCCAGGCAACTCGACATACCACTTCACGGCTGACCCCCTGAGGGTGTGTTGAAATAGTCTCATACGAATAGAGTCGTGATTTAATGAATTTGAGGAGCACCAAAGGTGAAAAGTCGTAACATGATCACCCAGATCCTCACCATTCTTCCCTTTGAACTTCGAAATGTCGGAAGGGAGCTTGGTAGGGACTGGAGGCCAAGAAGGATCGTGACACACCGGATCATTTGTGAGCTTCGAAAGATCTGGTAGATTCAACTGAGAAAGAAATGGGAGTTGAGGCTGTGAACTGGATTAAAGGCTCCCAAAAGAGGTTGACCTTGAGGACCATAGGGATGATATGAACCGTGACCGTGACCATAGGGCTGATAACTGCCTCCACCCTTACCTATGTAAGGGTATGAACGTATATGTGTATTATAAGCACCATAGTGAGGGGGGTTATAGTAAGGGCCAGAACCAGCTGCATTATAAGAAGGATTACCACCATAATTATGGGGCATATAAGTGCTAGTTGTAGCAGGAGAAGTCGAGTAATGACCATAAGTGTAGGGTATCTTTCCACCCCCAGTGTTGGGAATGTGCCCACTCCCAGTGTTAGGAATTTTCCCACCCCCAGGGTTAGGAATGTGCCCACCCCCATTTTTGGGAATGTACCCACTCCCAGTGTTGGGAATGTGTCCACCCCCAGTATAGGGTATGTGCCCACCCCAGTGTTGGGAATGTGCCCACCCCCCGGTGTTAGGAGGGACATGCTGGTTAGAAAACGTGGTCGTAGTCATGAGTATATGCGTAGAAGCATGTGTGTTAGGTTGTGTGATGTGAGCCATGTTATGTGAAGTGTTCCCACTAAAATGAGGGGCAGTCCTGGGACGTGGTCCTCCTCCAACAGCTATAGAAGCTGAAGGGATATGACCAGACGTAAATTGAAATGGAGCAGAAAAGGTCGCGCCTCCCCCGGAGGGAGCAGAAGAGGTTATGTCTCCCCCAGAGGGAGCAGAAGAGGATGCACCGCCCCCGGAAGGAGCAGTGCCCGTAACTCCAAGGCTGGTGTTAGCTTGACTACCCGACGAAGTGGATGTAACATTCGAATTAAAGATGGGCATACCAACTGAAAAAGGATTAGTGGTCGAAGGGTTCATGGTGTCATTAAGATCTGGAATCCCATATCAGAATCCCTGAGTGTGTGTATCATAAGATGGGTTTGGCTCCGGGGGTGAATATGGCCCAAAACTTGAAAAAGTGACGTGTGGGAGAGAACCTTCCTCTCCAAGCTCCCTAGGAGTGGGAGGAGCGGTCTGTCCATCGACCTTTACCAATGGAGTCACAGGAATTCTTCTCATTGTTCCAGATGCGAGAGTCATATGTACTCGTGAAATTTGTCAAAAATCTCAAAAGTATCGGAGGGGATCCTCCGGTGTCTCTTATGAAAAGGACGTACTACCTCGTCAGCTGGTAAACCAACCAAATGATGAGACCAACGGAGAGGTGGATCTCGCTCCACAATAACTCCAATCAGAACGCCTCCTAACAGCCAACTATCGATCAAAGAGCAGACACCTAAAGAAACTACAACCAAATGCACACAAACAGGACTGGCTCAAGGGACCTCTCGACACTACAGTCGGTATGTCTCGCCTAGGAGAGGCTTGAGACTCCCAAACTATAACCAGAGGTAACAGAATCAGTTATAAGGGCTCCCATACTTCACTGCGTGCACAGGGTCAAATCCCTATACAACAGGAAACTATGTTGTCCAACCCCTATCTGACTCAGGACAATTGTTGAATAACCACAACGAATGCCCTATGTGATACCTAGGTAAAGCAACTAAGGTCACCACGATATAACCAATGCTCAAGCGGACAGTCGCAGGTGGGATCCATTGTATGGGAAGGGTAGCTAAGCCCGAAACTCAAGAGGTACAAATCCCTCAAGAGCCCCCCCCCCCCCCCCGTACATGAACAAATCTTGGAAGTATATCCCACGTTCAACTAGTATTGGAGGGCTGGCAACCAACCTCCCGTGACCTCGTGCTTAACTCTGGTTTTAGTAGAGCTTCTTGAGAACAATGATGTATACCATGGGTTTCACCACTCCCTGTTCAGACACATAATGTTGGTTCAATAGTCTTGGATTGTTAACTTACAATGATCTATTCCAAGACTCTAAACCTAAGCTAGTTGGTGCACCCTATAAAATGAAAATCGTTTCTAATCAATTTTAAGATTAAGCATTGATTTTAATGGCTGTAATTACTCAAAGGGTATGGTCTTGAAACTAATGATGTATAGGACTCAATGGTATGCACAACCAAAAAAATTAGACTCAGTTATTCAATAAAAAGCATGCCACTAGTCTGACAATCAATCCAACGATTCGAAATAAAATGCAGCTCTTTAAAGTTTCAATGCACAAGCAAGTCCTATATGAAATCAAAAGCACTCTAATGCAAAATGCAGAACGTAAAGAAAATATTTTTTGTATTTTCTCTTATAAACGCAAGGAAAATGCAAAACACTGTTTTTGTATTTTTTCAATATAAGGAAATGAAAAAATGCAAGCAAAATATAACCATTCACTAAAGAAATGTAGAGCACATCAAATAGACAACCTAGCAAAACCCAAACAGTAAGATTCAGCCAAACTAATGAGATATAAAACAAGAAATTGTGAAAAACAAGAAGAAAGAGGAGTTTCTGGTCACAAACAGAGCATGGAACAGTCGGGAAACAAGCCAACTAAGACTCAAGAACACTCAGAACCAACCCAGCAACAACCCAAGGCCAAAAATCAACCAATCCCGGACTTGTACGCGACTGTTCAAAGAATAGCAATGAGTAGACGCAGGCTACAGTTCACACAGGGGCGGATAGACACGGACAAAAATAGGTTGACCCGCGTACAGGGAAAGGAAAATGAACCCAAAAAGAATCAAACAACCCAGAAAAGCTAGTTTTCTAATGTAAATCCCGACGGCCAATAAATGACACAGAAGCTTGACAAATAGCAACTCAAAATAAGGATATATGCCTAAAAATCCCCAAAATGGAGGTTCTCTCTAGTGGAGTCGCCATTTCTGTTACGGAGAAAACTTCCTATGGCTCGGGGTAGACCACAACAGATAGCTGACTACCAGAAAATAACTCAATTCCCAATGCAATGTTATTATAATGAAAATGCTAAGATATGGAGAATAAGAACCAACCTTCAACCGGATGTTCGAAGTAGATCCCCGTTGAGCTTTCAATCTTTATACTTGAACCTGCAAATTAGTCTCAACAACAAATACAAACAAGTGCATATAATATGTGAAAGATATTAGCATAATCAATAACATGATCCATGATATCATAAGAAAATGTAACCCAATGTAATTTAAACAACATTCACAACATCAATTGGATGAGAAAATGAGTATTTCCATTAATTAATAACAAGAAGTACATGATACGACCTCTTGCCGGCAACCAGTCTGAACCAAGAACTGGGTCTCTCCACTTGTGCCTCCACCACTTCAATCCCCCATGCAATGGCAAACTCAAACTATGAAAGGAGTTTGGCAGGTGAACATCAGGAGTTCACAACAACAAGGATCAATGAGTGTAGACTCAAGTCACAACAAAAATCCACTAGAGTTATCTTGTTCTATCTTTCTCCTCTCTTCCATACACCATAAGAGCTCAATATATAGCCTTCCAAAGGTAAGTGAAAGGTTGAATCGAGTCGTTTCAGGGTATATGGAGGGCCAAAGGTCACCCTAAGACCGCTTTTTGGGAGTAAAAAGTAATTATCTATTGGTTTTTACCATTTAACTTGGTGTACGCTGGCTATAGTGGAACAGCCTACGTGTACACTGGCTATAGTGGAACTGCTAGCATATAGGAACAAAAATAGGGAAAAGTGTGTTCCTGGAGGATAAAATGTGGATTTGAGTCAATATAATGGATCCTGAAGGCCAATCAATGTTGATGCTCACAAGGTGGAAAATTACGCTATAACAAGGTCTTAGGATCTAAGCCTTATCTACTATGCATCCATCTACACTGGTTATTATAATGTATTTTTTCCATTAGGTTCCCTTCTAACCTTACACATTAGGGGGCATATGGTATAACTCAAATTGTCACTTCTTTGTCCGTGATGAAAATTCAAAAAATGGCACTCAAAGTGGCATTGTTCTCAAATAAAAATGAAACTTATGGATGGAATATCCCATGATTTGATCGATAATGATGGCCCTAAGAATTCAGAGGGAGATCCTAGCACCATTCCCTTCATACTGAGAAGTTGTAACCACAAAAGAGCAAATTCGTGCCTTGCACACTACCCAGGCATGAATCACCCACACATTTCATTTGGCCAAGGCACAAATACCTAAAAAACTACCCATTCACACCTAGAACACTAGCAAGGTGTGAATCATTCGTGAGTTTCCTTTGGCAAGGTTGTAAATTCCCCATAATTCCATGAAAAAAATATAAAAAATCAAAAAAATAGGGAGTCGTGGAAGTTTTTCAAGCCAATTGCTTGGTTGCAACTCGTTGAAACACTTGGAACCTATCTCCAACTATCTACATCAAACATAAAAGGAGATGAGATGGTCCAAGAGGGGGATACCCAATATGCCAAAATAATGTTGGGGTAATCACTCACCTTCACACCCTTCATTCCCATTCATCAGTGACCCTTATTGTTGACCCTTATATCCCTAAGTATTAAAGTTGCTATCCTCAAGTAACTTCATCCATTGTATACATCCAATGGATCTAAGTGGGATCGCCAGATTGTAAGAGCATAGAGATGTTATCTTCAGCTTCGATAAGGTGCTTGGCAGTGAGAGGGTAAGATTTTTACTTGTTTCATTGTCATAATTGAAATATGTTAGATTTTTATCATTTAATTCAATATGATCTAGGATCGTATCTGAGAGAGAAACATGCACAACATATCAAACATAAGAGACAAGAGACACAAAACATTTCACAGGGGAAACCATAAAGGAGAAAACCCCGCAACTTCCTCAGAGATAGAATGAGCAATAATACAAAACCCCAAAACAAGAAGATGGTCTCCAGCAGTTTCCTCCTCCTCCACTTGTGCGAATGAGTGAGTAAGTGAATGAATCAAATGAGAGAGTCATGCTCTCTATTTATACTTTACTTCACTTGTATTTTTTCCCTAACTAGGCCGACTTCTCCTAGGAGAGTCTAATAACCCATTATAACTCAACTCTAGGCCGACCCCACTAGGGGAGTCTAATAACTCACTCAAATACAATAATAGCTTTCTCGATCGGAGGAATGAAACCTCTCCGTCGGAAGTACAATGACATATGAGTATAATATAAAATATACAAGTGAAATACATTCCGAAGTTACAAATACATCAACACTCCCTCTTAACTAGCAAGGTATTCTCTTGACACAGTTCATCGGCACAAGTCTTCATCATTGGATCAAAGCTGAATCATCATCATCATTGTTGTTGCTATCTCGACCATCATTCTCCAATCTACTCGTCATAGGAAGTTCTACAGAGCCAACCCTTTTTCATGCTAGATGTAGGCCTAGCCTCCATGTAGGTCTTCATCATCTCTACGAGCAAGCCATCAAGTATGTACATCTTGGGACTTATTATATGCCTCTGCAAAACTTGCAAGATCTCCCAGGACCGATTATATGCTACTGCAAAACCTAAAGGAGCATCTCGGGACTGATTATATGCCTCTGCAAAACTTGTGTACCATACTGTCACCTCATCATCTTCAGATCATCTCATCGTCAATGGAGCACAACCCAGATGCACACAACAAAACACTTACACTCACCGGCATGGGAGGACTAACCTACCACCATCCGTGAAAGGATCAACACTTACATCTACAACATGGGAAGACACACCTCAACCATGCAAGAATGGCACTGCCCTTACATCTACGTCATGGGAAGACACACCTCAACCATGCGAGAATGGCACAACACTTACATCAACATCCATGGGAAGACACACCTCAACCAAGTTGGAATGGCTCAACACTTATATCAACAACCATGGGAAGACACACCTAAACCATGTTGGAATGGCTTGGCACTTATATCAGCGACCATAGGAAGATACACCTCAACCATGTCGGAATGGCCAGGCACTTATATCAATGACCATGGGAAGACACACCTCAACCATGTCGGAATGGCACCTTCCCTTACATCTGCACCATGGGAGGACACACCTACCACCATGTGAGAATGGCTCGTGTGCATCTACGTCTTCCGGACTCATCACTTCCCCTTGTAAGAAACCTCGATCTGAAGTACACCAAGCTTCTCTTTGAAGTACTCAAACTTCACTCTGGCCAGTGGCTTGGTCAATACATCGGCTATCTGCTTGTCCGTCGCAACATATTGGAGCTTCACTGGTCCACTCTACACCATATCCCTGATATAGTGATACTTGATCTCAATGTGCTTTGACTTGTCATGGAACACTGGGTTCTCAGACAACTTCACCAGGTTGTCATGGAACACCGAGTTCTCGCGTCCAACTGGAGATCAAACAAATCAGACAGTAGCTTCCTTAGCCATACTGCCTCACAACTACCCAAACAAGCTATGACATACTCTACTTCAGTTGTACTCAGTGCCACGCAGGACTGCTTCTTACTAAGCCAAGAGATCACATTTGATCCCATACTGAAGCAACACCTCGAAGTGCTCTTCCTATCAATGGCACTGCCTTCCCAATGCGAACCAACATAACCCTTCAGGTTAATCTTTTGATCCGCATCATACTTGAGCCCATAGTCAACCATACCCTCCAGGTACCTTAGAATATGCTTTGCAACAATCAAGTGAATATGTCTCTGATCCGTCAAGAACTGTCTCAATGTGTTCACAGCAAAGCAAATATCTGGTCTCGTATTTGTCAAGTACATCAATGACCCAATCATCTGACGATACATCGTGGCATCAACCGACTCTGATGAAGCATCACTCAATAGATTCAGGTTCAATGCCATAGGTGTGGCCATGGCCTTGTAGTCCATCATCTCGAACCTCTTTAAGATCTCTACTACATACTTCCCTGGTCCAAGGAAGATTCCATTCGTACTCTGCCACACCTCCATTCCTAGAAAATAGTGCATCATACCCAAGTCCTTCATCTCGAACTCGGCAGCAATCTTCCTCTTCGTGTCAGCAATCAACCCATCCTCACTTGTCACAAACAAGTCATCTACATACAGTAGGAGTATCACTGGGTTCTCTTCCTCAACCTTGTAGTAAAGGTCGAAATCTGCTTTACTCTTGGTAAAGCCCAAACTAGTCAGGAATTTGTCTATCCTTCCATACCATGTCCTAGGTGCTTGTTTCAAACTGTACAAGGATTTCTTCATTTTGCACACATGAGTCTCCCTGTCATGTGTCTCAAACCTGAGTGGCTACTCCACATATACTTCCTCTTCCACTACACCAGTCAAGAACACTATCTTGACATCCATCTAGTGTATCTTCCATTTCATCACTACAACATGAGCAAGAACTGTTCTAATGGAAGTGTATCTGGCTACAGGTACAAATGTCTCCTCATAGTCTATCCTTTCTTTCTGGGAGAAGCCACGTGCCACAAATCTTGCCTTGTATTTCTCTATGCTCCCATCTGCAGCATGCTTGATCTTGTAGATCCACTTGGAAGTCACCACAAACTTTCCTTCTGGTCTCGGGACCACATCCCAAACATCATTATTCATGATCGACTGGTACTCCTCGATCATGGCATCCTTCCATTCCTTTGTCTCTGTTGCTTCTTCATAGTTGGCAGGTTCCTTTCCAATGATGTCACATAATAGGGCTACATAACTAGTGTATGGCCTCGGTCTCTTGCTTTCTCTGTGCATTCCTTCTGAAGCGCCATATCTCTCTTCATCTTGAATTGTCTCTCGTACCCATGTTGGTTTCCTCTTGTGAGAATTCTTCTCACGGGGTGGATCTACAGGTTCCTGTGCTTCTTCTATCTCACGGTCTTCTTTTGGATTTACTTCATTCATTGTTGTATCTCGGATCTTGGGTGCTTCTGGTTCTTCAATATCTTCAACATGTATCTTTCTGGATGTGTTGTATGCTAAGTCTTCATCAAATGTTACATCCCTGCTAATGTCGATCTTCTTGAATCCTGGGACATATATTCTGTAAGCCTTCGAGCTTTCACTATATCCCACGAATATACCCTTCTTTCCTAAAGGATCTAACTTTGTCCTCTTCTCTTTAGGAATGTGTATGTACACTGGGAAACCAAATATTATGAGATGGATGACCTTTGGTTTCTCGCCAGAGAAAGCTTCTTTTGGTGTCTTGTTGTCAAGTACTTTGTGTGGAGTACAATTTTGTACATACACAGTTGTCCTTGCAGCTTCTGCCCATAGATGCATAGGAAGATCTTGGTCATGAAGCATTTCCCTTGCTGCTTCCATAATTTTTCTATTCTTTCTTTCTGCAACTCCATTCTGTTGTGGATTATATGGAGTGTTCAACTCCCTCTTAATCCCTGAATCTCTTCATAATTTCTTGAAGTCTTCTGATGTGAACTCTCCTCCATTGTCTAACTGAAAAGTCTTGATTTTCCTCTCTGTGTGGTTCTCGATCAAGGATTTGAATTCCTTGAACTTACTGAATACTTCATATTTTCTCTTCAAGAAATATATCCATGTCTTCCTAGAAAAATCATCAATGAAAGAAACATAATATGCATACCCACTCAAAGAACTGGATGACATTGGACCACATACATCGGAGTGGATGATTTCCAATATTCCTTTTGCCTTGCTTTCGCTACTTGGAAATGTCTTCTTTGTGTTCTTTCCTTTTGCACATCCTTTGCAAACGCCTTCATGCTTTTCTTGGATATATGGAATAACTTCAACAGCTTTGCTTGCAAGAGGTAGTGCTCTATAGCGCACATGTGCAAGCCTTCTATGCCATAGTTCACTTGGCTCCATGGATTCATGGACCAAGGCTTGTTCTGGTTGGCCCTTTAGTTTGTATAAACCTCCCTCTTTCTCTCCAATCACTACTGCATCATCTATAGTCTTTCCTTTAGGCCACATAAGAAATTTTCCATCTACAAATGCAACCCTCATACCTTTTGCATCCAATGCAGAGATGGATAGAAGTTTCTTTCCTGTAGCAGGAGCTACAGGAAAGTCGATAAGGATCCTAGCAATAAAATCATACGGGATATCACCAGGGCTATCCAGAACTCTTCTTTGGATGACAGCGTTAAAAAGATCACACCAAAAAACCCTGTGGTTCCACGAATATACGGGCTCCCAAAGGTTCACAAGGGTGGTTGTCCTCTCAGGCTGATTGTACACAATTGGCTCACCTTCGTATGGATTGGCAAGGCTTCTCGCTGAAAAACTCAAACCGCGGGTAGGTAAGACTCAATCCTTTATCAAGGAATCCTCTCATTCTGTTCACACCATAAGATCCACTATGTTAAAATATTCAGACTTTTTGGTCAGCTTTGACGTTGTATTACTCTACACAAAAGTTTCGGTGAAAGAGGCTATAGCCGTGATAAGAAGACTCACGGACGATGAGACTGCGAATCTGGTTGATGTGTGTTTAAGATCCACCTACTTTAGTTATCGTGCGGACATATATGAGAAAATCAATGGGGTAGCAATGGGATCACCTCTCTCCCCCATTGTGGCGAACATCTTCATGGAGCACTTCTAAGACAAGGCCATCAACTCCGCTCCAAAAAAACCACAATAATGGCGGCGTTATGTGGATGATACCCACTTCATTTGGCCCCATCACAAAGATAATCTAGGGGATTTCTTAATACACATGAACAACCAATCAGAAGACATCAAATTCACAATGGAAATCGAAGAGGACAATAGTCTTCCTTTTTTAGACATCCTTCTATCTAGAAAAGAAGACGGATCTTTAGCACACCAGGTATATCGAAAAAAGACGCACACAGATAAGTACATTCGATCTGACTCTCATCATCACCCGACACAAAAAAATTAGCGTCATTAACACTATGACTATCAGAGCCAAGAGAATTTATGATTTGGCACACTTGGATCCTGAACTAAAACACCTTGTCAAAGTCTTCAAAAATAACAGCTACAATGAAAATCTAATTAGAAAAACCATGAAGAGGTCCCAGGAAGCAAGGCAGGCCAAGAATCAAAACGAGATTATAAAATCAATAAAGCTTCCTTACATCAAAGGGACGACAGACAAAATAGCCAACATACTGAGGAAGAAACGAATAAGGGTCACCTTCTCTCCTTTGAACACGTTGCGTGGAATCTTAGACCATGCAAAAGATCAAGCGGACCCAAAGAAGAATAAAGGTGTGTACTCGATCCCATGTGGTTGTGGTAAGGTGTATATTGGAGAAACTGGTCACTCTATACTAACAAGATTAAAAGAACATAGAGCGGACATCATTCATGGACGGATAAAGAATTCCGCATTAGCAGAGCACTCCACAACCTCCAAACACCACATTCTCATGGAAGATGCCAAAGTCATCGCCAGCATTGACCATTACACAAGAAGACGAGTAAGAGAAGCTATTGAAATTGAGAAACACCCTCTCAATATCAATCGGGATGACAGATGGAAACTCAACAGGACTTGGGCTCCTATCATTAAGCAATTAAAAAATAATACAACAACGACATCTTAATAATGTTTCTAAGGGCCGACATATTTCAAATATTAGGTTAGGATACATTATTAATAAAGAAACCAATTGAAATATTAAGTTGGGAAACTAAATAGATTCTCCTGAAGATGGGCTAAACTACCCATCCCAAAACGTCGATAATTTTTACATTTTCACATGGGGTTTCCTGTAGTTAAAATATTTCATCTTTATAGACTTTCCAGAGTCTAGCTTATAAGAGGCTTCACCACTTCCTTTTATAGGATACTCAGTAGTCATCCCCAAGTTTCACTTTGTGGGGTGACTCATGTTCAGATAGATTCATAAAGGATTCCTTGAATCCAGTCATGTGCTTGGAATCCCCACTATATATAAGCCAATCATTGCTTCCATGCGTAATAGTTCCTATGAGGGCAGAAATTAGAACATACTCTTCATCGCTTGAAGAATCTTCACTTTCTTCTCTGGCCCTTTTCCTGGTAGGTTCATCATCCTCTGCAGTGTGAGCATGATGTATTTTCTTGGTGTTCTTCTTCTTGTGGGAGATACTTTTGTTCCTAGGACAATCTCTAGAATAGTGTCCCCTCTCATCACAAGTATAACATCGAATGTGAGAGAAATCTTTCATACATCCTCCAAATTTCTCCCTCCGGTTCTGGTGGTGGTGTTTACCCTTCTTGTGATGAGGATGCTCCCTATTGTTTCTATTCTTCTTGGTGTGTACTGTGAGAGCCTGGTCTTCACTACCCATCTTTTCTTCTTGAGCTACAATTCGAGCTTCTTCGTGTGAACATTCCTCCCACAACTTACTGAATGTGATGAGCTTCTTTCTAGCACAAATTCCTTGAATGAAGGAATCCCAAGACCTAGGGAGACCATTCAAGGTGGTCATCACTACTTATCCATTCTCTATATCTTCTCCCATAGCTTCAAGTTATTCTTTTATCTGGGAGACCCTTGAAAAGTAGGACTGCATGGTCTCGGCATTTTGAATCTTTACATTCTTCAATTGGTTCCGTAATGTCATCTTCCAATTTATATTCTTTCCTTGAAATATCTTGGTCAAGGAATCAAACATTTCCTTGGGTGTATTTAGAGATGACACATGTGGTATGAGATGGTCCTTGATGGAATCTGTAATGATCCTCTTGGCCTTGACCAAGTTCTTCTTATGTAAGGCCTTAGCCTCATCTCCCTCTGGAATTGGAACCTCTTCACTTATGTAGGTGTCCAATTCATTATCTTCTAGTATTAACCAAATCCTATACTTCCATGCTCGGAAGTTATCAGCCCCTTCAAGCTTATCCTCAAGCTTGGTGTGGTGAGACATCTTTAATGAGAAACTCAAATGGAAATAAAAGATTTAGGTCTTACCACTTGATTTGCTGAAACTGAATTTGTAGCTGGCTAGGGTTTGACAGAGAAACCCTAAAAATTCAAACTTGGAATTTCAAACTTATGTCTGGATAGGAAGATGTAATTGACTGAGGCGAGCAAGCTAGTGTGCTTAGATTTTGAAAACTCCAAAAATTGACCCCTCAAAAGTGACCTGCGAATTTCGGATCTGCAATTTCTGTCAAACTCAGGTTTTTTGGTCCAAAAGTAAAATTAGGGTTTGGGTTTCCCAGAGATTCACCCAAACAAAAACTTTGATCTTGGTCTCTAAATTTCAATTTTGCTGAGGAGAACAATCCTATGCTGAGAGCAGTCCAAAATTCCACTACTTTCAAAAGCCCTAATTTCCTGCAGTAGTGACAGGACAAAAACTGAAAATGCTCTGAATCAAATTTTGTTTCGACAGAAAGATGCGCCTTCCTTAGGATAGTTAGCCTAGCCTCCTGCCTCTGATGATCTATGGAAATAGACCCAAAAATTAAGAATCCCTAGCTTCTGCAGCTGCACAGTGTTCTTCTTAGGTTAGCTCTGATACCATGTTAGATTTTTATCATTTAATTCAATATGATCTAGGATCTTATCTGAGAGACCAACATGCACAACATATCAAACATAAGAGACAAGAGACACAAAACATTTCACCGGGGAAACCATAAAGGAGAAAACCCCACAACTTCCTCGGAGATAGAATGAGCAATAATATAAAACCCCAAAACAAGAAGATGGTCTCCAGCAGCTTCCTCCTCCTCCACTTGTGCGAATGAGTGAGTGAGTGAATGAATCAAATGAGAGAGTCATGCTCTCTATTTATATTGTACTTCACTTGCATTTTTCCCTAACTGGGTCGACTTCTCCTAGGAGAGTCTAATAACCCATTATAACTCAACTCTGGGCCGACCCCACTAGGGGAGTCTAATAACCCACTCAAATACAATAATATCTTTCTCGATCGGAGGAATGAAACCTCTTCGCCAGAAGTACAATGATATATGAGTATAATATAAAATATACAAGTGAAATACATTATGAAGTTACAAATACATCAACAAAATATGACATCTTTCCCTTCCCCAAACATGTGTTTCATTCATTGATAATTGATTTGAGGAAGGATTCATTGTTTACATTGAAATTGTTTATGTTATATTTACATTCTTCATTGTAGTCAAATGTGTTTGTGGAAGGTGGCTTTGTGTGTTTTGCAGGTTGGAATTGGGAAATAAGGAGCAAATTTGGAAAAAAGGCCAAGGAGCAACTAGGACCAACCTTCGAAAAAGGTACATACTCCTCTTCCTTATAAACTCTTATCCATATTGTATTTGTTTATTAGAGTCTTTTAAGTGGTTCGGTGCTTAATTGTGAATCTTCCAAACCTATGTACAAAGACATTAAGGTCAATTTATCTTTATTCACTATGTTGGTGACCCCGCCCTAGTCATGGAATTTAATTCCAAACAACAATGCTTAGAAGGGTGACACCTAAATTGGTGCAAGTTTTTCTTGAATGAATTCATTGATACCACCATTGAGGCCCATGCAAATATTCCAACATTAAACTATGGGTATTTTGCAAGGACGCTAGTGCCTTCAACTCAAAAAAGGGTTAATCTCAGCAACAGTTTTCACCTTGGGGGACCCAGAAATAATTATACTAACTAGAGTTTAATGATGGTGCCTTCATGGATTGGTACAAAAGGATGGTATATTTAACTCGATATCAAACTTGGTTCCCCACAAACATCATTAACCACTATCAATAGTGGTTAAAATTGGAGGCAACCCACGAAAAAAATTATGTGAAGCCAATAATGGAGGACATGGAGATGATAGAGGTAAACCCCTTACCTTATATCTTAACGATTTCTGCTTCATATATCTACACATTAATGTGAGAAAAAGATCAACCCACTAAGATTGCCATTGGGGGAAAGTCAACGAATCAAGTGCCAACTGTCACCACAACACTGAACTCCTTCTATCTAGGCGAACTCCTAAACAAAATCCAAGGGAGGTAGACCCTATGAAATCTAGGATGGTCGTCTTGGAAAAGCAAACTTAGGAGTTAATTAATTACACTAGGAAAGTAATCTAACAAAGGTAACTTAATGAGCAATTCAAATCTTTCTGCATAAAAGAAATTATAGACTAGTGCTTTAAAAATGATACAACAATGGAGTCACAAAAAGGTTGCAAGTTATGTTAAAAGATTACTTTACCAGTGGAAAATAAGTGTTATCTAACTTACTAGAAAGCTTAAGCAAATTCGAATTGTGAACTGTTTGAGGTGAGGATCGAATTTTCTTATTAAATGGAGGTGTGTCGAATTGAGAACCTGCTTGGTGTAGGGATCGATTGTTTATTACAAGTTGACTTTGTTAAGGGAAAAGGGGTTTTCAATATACTCAAGGTACATGGAAACAAGTCTAGTTTTCCAACTATGGTTCTACATAATAAAGGGACTATATTAGAGTAGAAAGGGTATGTCTAACGCTGACACCAATCGAGGGTGTAGCTTACAGGTCCCCACAGTCACTACCTATTTGGTTCCCCTTCAATGTATAATTTTCCCACGAGTGACAAATCTATGGAAGTTAGACACTGAAGTTTTGTCTTTTATGGAGGTTGATTTTAATTAATTGTGGAAGGATTGATTTTAGTTGAAATTAGATGAGTGATTTACAATTTTCATGAATGATTAAACAATACAACTTAGCATGCATCCAAATTTCTTCCAACAAAAATAAAATGTTATCTAATTACTAAAACAAATTAGAAAAACTAACTATGCTAAGCTAAAAAAGGAAAAGAAATAAGCACACATGAAATGTGACATGAAAAGAGGTGTAGGGGGGATTTGACACAACCACCCTACCTTATGTGTTACAAAGTGATTTGTAGCCCTTATAAGTTCCTATTGTTGATCCTTATGGCCAACAACCAAGATTACAAAACTAGAATGTAGAAGTGAGAAATTAGAAGAGGTAAATGTTTAAATTAGGAGCCCCCCTAGTATCTAGGTAAACATAATGAAATTTAAGTTTTAAGAGGAACATTCAAGTTGAGTGAAAGAGAATGGAATCCTTCAATCTGACTCTGGAGATCTAGAGTATAATCCTGAGGGACTAGTTCTTCAAGAATTATAGAGACCTACAAAAACAATTTAGATGCACAAAGAGAATTATTCCTCCTTGTTGCTTCTAGGTGTAGCCTATAGAAGAGAAGTTAACACAAGCATATATGCAACAGATTAAATTCCCACCTTAATAACTTCTCCTACAAACGACAATAGATCCTAACAATAATACTAGTTCTATCTTATTGGGCAGTAATACCCTTACAAAGTCCAATATAAACTAGACAAAAAATGGATATAAATTAAAGCAAAGTTACCTCCATATAGCAATAGAACATAGCATCCACACAATCAAGGCACCAAGCCCTTCTAACCTCCAAAGTATTAACAATTTTATTCCAATCAAATAAAAGAGCTTCGATACAATACTTTCAACAAGAACCAACAACAATCAGAGGAGAGAAGGACTCTTAAATAGCAAAATAGGAAGAGGAGGGCGAATTTCACGAGGTGGAGTGAATTAGAGTGTCATATGACACCTCATGGAGTTAACTAGAGTGTAATTTTACACCTCATGAAGTTAACTAGGGATTAAGGGCTCCTCATGAGCCACCTAGGAGACATGGAGGGGACAAATAGGGATTGAATGAGATCAAATCCAATCAATATTGAAAACTCACTCAAGGGGAACAAATTAGGGAATATTCCCTTTTACTAACCTCCTAAAATCACTCAATTTTGTCTCCAACATCCAAAAATCATGGGATTTTTTCTATAGAGGCGAATTAGCTTGATTTTATGATTTTTGAGGGTCCAAAAAGGGGTGTATGAAGTGTATTAAGGTGTCTAACACTCCCCTCGACAATATACTACCACATTAGGACATATTCAACCACCCAAGGGACCCAAAAGGTCATAACGTTTGCTAAAAACATGGTAAATGACTCAAATTTTGACATCAGACTCTAAGGACTTAGACACCAACCTGAGGCACTTAAGTTATAACACAATTTGGCTTTGGAGGTGTGAGTGAAAAAACCATGTTGAACTCTAATCACTAGGATCTAAGTTCAACCAAGTAAAAAAACACTCCAAAGGTGCCATAACATTAGTGACTCTCTCAAGCTAGCCCTTTTACACATGTAAAGGATGTCACAATGTTACAAACAACCTCTCTTTGACCATGACAAGGAGGTGCAAAGTACAACAAGTAAGCAGAATACTACTTGATCGGATGGGGGATTGGAAGGTCCTTGGTTGGTTGGTGATGTCTTATGTCAAGTGAGAACCTTGTGCATACTAGGTGGTAACAACGACCATCACCATTAGGGGATAGTCAATAGTTGAGAACATCACGACAGAATGGGGAAGCTTCTTCCTCTTTCCAAGGAGAAGTTGTATGAGGGGGTAGAGGAATTTGAGAAGGTATCGATATTGTATCATGACCTACTACCCATCTAGTCGGCACATGAACACATAAGGAAGAACTAATTGAATGTATTCACTTCATTTAGACAAGTCAAGGAAGCAAGTCAAACATCCGGGGTGGCCAAAAAAATGAAACCCACTTTCCAAATTCTCCATATCATCACCACAGTCAAGGAAATGTGGATAGTGAAAAAGGTTTGACAAGGGCTTATGTAGTTGGTACAAATATTGATACAGGTCCCATCACCAAGAAAATATGGACTCACCCACCACCAATTGCAACCAATCCCATGATAGAAGTGTTGGGCTAATTCATTACCTTAGTGATTAAAGAGTTCATACATAAATTGTCAACCTGGGGTCCAAATTCTTACGAGATGTTGTACACTATATATGTAGGCTATATTACTTATATTGAATTGATCTATCTAATATGCATTGCAGTGAAATAAAAAGAATTAAAATCTTGACCAACTAAGAATCAAATCTCCAGTCATTTGTCACATAGAAGAATTAGATACCAAGTTATGTACTCAGTTGAAATTAAAATAAAATGAAAGTTAGATCAGCTAAGAGTCACAAGTTCGACAGTCTATCACATAGAAGAATTAGAGAGCAAACTGTGCAAATAGTTGGACCATAAAAATCAAGCAATCACACTTCATAAATCAGAGTTAGTTCAATCACTCTTGGCAATGATCATGTACTTGAACATCGATCAAGCTACTATGACCCTGTTGTCACTAGGTATATCTTTGCTTGATTTACGTAATTCCTATTTCTATAAATCACTTCTCCTGGTGTTGGAAAGCTCAGATAAAAACTAATCTATGAATTAAAATGACATTGCTAAAATGAAAACACACCACACCTCGGGAGGAAATAAATCACACTTGCAGAATTAAAAATACTTGAATTAAATCACACTTAAGGAAATTAAATAAATGGAAATAAAAGACAATCTACACTAACAACACTTTTTTTTATTGTTGTGGGCCCTTGATTTCATAGAGCAAAGTGTTGATGTTAATATACAACATAAATAAGTTAATCTAATCACACATTACACAAATTATAAAACTACAATATAAACTAAAACAAGATCTCATGAAATATAATTCATTTCGTCATAAATTGGACAAATGCTCTAAGAGTCCTCCCCGTAGAATGGAGAAAGCACACTCTTTTATACATGAGCTTACTTGAAACTAAAATAGCAAATAATAAATGTAGATCCAAACTATCCTCAAGTGGTTTCAACAATTTTCTAATAATTAGCAAGTGAAAAACTAACTCATAATTAATTCTAAGATCTTTGCTAACAACTCAAAGCTAATCTTATCATTAGTTGTAATATTCTCTCCACATCCAAGATGATTGATGGCGATCCAAATCCATGGAAAATATTGGTAGTTGAAGACAAATTCAAAATATTGGCTCACGTACGTTTTGCAACAAATCTGTGACATTCTATAGCAAATGGTATAGGTTCTACAGCTTCCGTAGCATTCCATAGCTTCAACAACTTTCTGCCACTTGTTTCGCATCTTCTACAACTTGTGTAGCTTCTATAGCTTCCATAGCTTCTGCAACTTCCACAACTTTCCGCAACTTGTTCCACATCTCTTGCAACTTCCACAACTTTTGCATCTTATGCAACTTCCGCAACTTGTTTCGCAACTTCTGCAGCGTTCTACATCTTGCTTAATGGCTTCTGCAATTTTTGTAGCTTCTACAAATCGATCCATTTTTCTAAGATAAATGCAAATATGTTCTTTTCCAATGTTTAATCATAATTCAAATGAAATACTAAAGAAATGTAATGGAAAACACCTTAGGTCCAAATCTTGCACATAAGCATTAAAATGGATTGATACATGGTCACAGGTAAGAGAAATGGGATTAGAAATAGGAAAAATAGGATGTAAAAAGATGACAATTCCATGACCCAACAAGAAGTGTAGGAGATGGAAACAACAATAAAAGATACATGAGTCTGGACTTCACAGTATACCTCATTGTTAATCACAATTCCACCCAACACCAGTGCAGGTTAAGAAAAAAAATCCTCCATAGGTTGTATTCAACCTAACCAAGAAGAGTGATATGACCCGAGGGGAGATATATGAGGTTAAATGTATCTGATATGACCTCATTGTGGGCACATATGGGGTTAAATGTATATGTAATAGTGGTGAAATTAATGAAGGGCTCACATGTGCAATGAGTGAATAGGTATATATAGAGGTCATATAGTCATTGTTGAAGGGAACATGTGAATTGGATGTATGAATGTCTTGGTGTATTTGGAGGAGGTTCAAGTTATGATATTTTGAAATTAGCATAACTTTTGACCAGAATGTCCGATTTAGGTGATTCAAAATTTGTTGGAAATATAAACCACATAATAATGTGTTGGAAAAGCATATTAGCCATTTTGGATTATTATTTTTAATAAATTGAGGTTGGAAGTTGAGGGTTTTAGTTAAACCTCAATTAAAAATCAATGGCAAGACCCATATTTAGAGGAGAGGAAGATGGTGGAATTGATCCCAAGAAATGGTTAAGGATTGTGAAGGAAAATGTTACAAAAGCTTATCTATCAAGTATTTATTTTGATGGTGAAGCTCAAGTGGTGGAGTAGTGATGATATAAATACTCAAGCATATTGCACATGAGAAGTATTTGAAGATCTTATCAAAAAGGTGGATCAAGCACCCAAAAAAGAAGAGATGAATAAAAATCAAGATGAATTGCAAGAAGCAAAAGAAGAACTCAATAATAAAGGTGAGGTGTTGTCCAAGTTACAAGCAAATGAGGCACTCATTAAAGAGGTTCATAAATTGAAGCAAGAAAAGAATAACAAAAGAAAGTGGGAAAACGATTAGTCAAGGGAAGGATTGAAAAACAAGGATGAAAAAATATGTAGATTAGAAAACCATAATAAAAATCTACTTGATGGGGCAAAGAGATTGAAAGAAGAAAATAAGCATTGTCAAAATCAAGGAAAAACAAGGATCTTGAATGAAGAGACTACCAAAAGACTTGAATAGAAAATCTGCAAGAAGGTTGAAGAAGCTCTATATACAGATGGGGTAAAATATAATTGGGTGTAAGAACTTGATGAATGGAATCACAATTTATATTCAAAAGGAGAAGTAAGACAAGATTATAAAAGGTCACTAGAAAATACTTGAAGATGTACTTGCCAAATATGATGGTATTATCTCAAAGGAAAGAGTAATAAAAAACCAAGCACATAGGATAGATGATGCCTTTATCTCCGAAAAGGAGATGGATGTGTGGTTTTGGAAAATGAAGGAAAACCATAAAAGGTGAAACCATATCGACACCCACATTACCATGAAAGACAAGAAAATCTACATTAACACTATTAAGGAAGAAGATGGAATAATCAACAATATTCATGGAACATGGCATCACAAAACCATTATTCGACAAGAAATTATCAAAGGCCAGAAACTAAAACAAATTGGATAAGCCACAGAAACAACACATGGAAATAAAGGAAATAAAATCATGTGACAACCAAATATCAAGGATTAAGACAAAAAAAAATGAATTTGGGTGGATAGATCATCATCAATGGCAACAAGAAAGCATAAATAGAAGGAAATGATATTCCTTGGTTTCATCACATGTAAAGCAATTCATTCTAAATCTTTGAGGACAAAGGTTTTCAAATAAGGATATTATGATATGACCCAAAGGAGGCATATATGGGGTTAAATGTATATGATAGGACCCCAAGGGGGCATACATGGGGTTAAATGTACATGTAATAATGGCCATCCTAATGAAGGGCTCACAAATGCAATGAGTGAATAGGTATATAGAGAGGTCATGTATTCATTGTTGAAAGGAACATGTGAATTGAATGTATGAATGTCTTGGAGTATTTGGAGGGGGTTCTCCTATTTTTAAAGGAGTTACTGTATAACTCATCTCTCTTATCTACTTTGGACTTGTGCTCCACATTTACATTTGTTGTACATGGTTTGTAATATTTTATCTTATGATAATTTAAGGGTTTGTTACATAATAAAGAGAAAACCCAATCACCCATGGTAGAAACCGAGATAGAGATGGACCCTCAAGGCATAATTGAGGGTCAAAAAACACAAAAGGTAATGTAGGGTGAGGAACGTTGTAATCTATTGGCACGGGATTAGTACGCATGAAGTGAGGAAGCCGATAGTGCGAAGGACCATCCGTGGAAGAAAGGTCCATTTGCGAAGAATAAGGAGCCGACAAAAGTGCGAAAGTAGTTTAGTTTGTTAGAAATGGGTCATGTGGACCATTTTGTAAACATTAAGTATCATATAAATAGGAGTATGATTGTAAGCCTAAGGGCATCCATTTTTTGATCCATCTTCAATCTTTGGTCTGTTTTGTATCCACATTATGATGTATTGACTGTTCTGCGAAGGTCATTCCGCAGGTTTTAATGAATGCATGAAGATGTTCGATTATGGTTCTATCTTTTGTCTTTGTTTCTGCTAGATGGTGAATACAAATGTTTGCAAAATGTTTAATACTCTATGGTTGGGTAATTTTTGTTCATGCGAATGAGTAGGTTGATCATATTGATGCGAATGTCCATTATGTATTGAATCTGCGAATGATGAATTGTTAGCATAATGCGAAAGGTATCATCTCTGGTTTCTGCGAGTGCAATGTGTGTTTTATGCATGTCCTCAACTCCACTGCGGAAACTTGGTTCCTGCAGCCCCCTTCTTCATATCGAGAGAGACTTCACTCGCTCTACGAGTGTTGCTGGAAAGGGTAAAACCTTTCTAGGTTGGTACGTAAGGGAGTTATGCCGATGGTGTTATGTGGAATTCTGCCCTACGGATAAGTCAAAACTCCCTTAGGCTAAAGTAGGATCTAACTAACTCTAGGCTAAGAACAGACAAAACAAATGCAACCTTGAATCCCTAGATCTAACATACATTTCAGTATTAAAATGCTGAAGAGAGCAAAAGGATTTTAACTGACCTTATGTCCAAGTGTTCTGTCTTTGGTATTTGCTCCAAGCTCCAAGTCTTCACTAATGAACCTGTCAAAGAGTAACCAAAATACAAGTATGCACTATTCTCTAGCAATCTGAAACATGAGTCAGGATCTAAATCTGTGAAAGATACAAATCATATGATTAAAACAAGATTAACACAAATGATTTGGGAAAACAAGACAAGTTATTCCATTACCAACTTGAAGTCATGTACAATAGTTGTTTGATGTCCAAGCCAACTTCCAGCTCCAAGTGCTTCCTCTAGCTATCTCCACAAGGCTGCAAGATCATAGGTTTGATGCCCCAAAAGTCCTCCTTTTGGCTCATGGAAAGCTTCTCTCTTATAGCACATGAGAAGGCTAACCAACAAGAGAGAAGTGTGGATCTATGGAGGGTTTAGTGGATCAGGCCAGCTAAACAAAGAAGGAGTTAGGATCGAACCAAAGGTAGTAATCCCAACAAAATCTCCTCGAAGGTCGAAATCCCAAAATCCAAGGCAAAAAGGCTAATTTCAGACTACCGCGCCCCTATAACTGAGCATAACGCGGTAGTACCGCGCCCCAGAGAAGGAGCAACGCGCGGTAGTGCTAACTACCGCGCCCTTGTAGATGTGCAAGGAGCGGCAGTGCTCACAAACAGGGCTAAGTTGGGCTGGAAGATGGCAGAAAAAGGTTTTGCTTTCAGTATTCAGTCAATGGTTTTCACTCTGGATGTTCAGATGATCTTTAAGGGAAACTGTCGTTTAGGTCGGTAATGCAAGGATGCGACACTAATATGTAATGTGTAATATTGAGGTATAACAGATGCCCCCTAAAGTGTGAGGTCAGAAGAGACTGATGGCCGAAAGACTTTACAAATATGATTCGGAGATAGCATCGAGGAGAGCAACAAGGAGCTGAAAAATAGAGACAAAATGTCAGATATACCACCGAGGCGGGCATTCCCATGCTCGGAAACAAATGACTCAAAGCATGGCTGCCGACCAATACATTGCAGATCCATGAGTACTGAGATGATATAGACTGTAGACAAATCATGGCTACTATGAACAAGCGTAGATCCATGAGACAGTAATGACACAGCCACGACCAATACAATAAGTGGATCTGTGTGACAATACAGAGGAAATCTCCATTGCAACCTGGACGTAATCAAAATACAAAAGGGTGTCCAGGGTCTTCTACCCGATCGCAAACGATACGAATCTAGCCATGTGATTACAAGGTGTTGAAGTCGAACATGGTAGAAACCATTTGATTACCGGTCAATGATGTGAACCGTTAACAAATGCGAGGGAAATCACCAATGATGACGATGATCCCCAAGGTATCTATAGTACATCTCAACGAAATGCGAATAAAGGAGTTGATGTCGAGCATCCGAGAGATCATTCAATCAGAGGTCATTGATGAAAACCTACTGTTGAATGCGAGGAAACCTGCCATTGAGGCATGCAGGTACCAAGGTACTAATGGTTGACTCCTAAGCCTAATTCCTGGATAGTGATTTGGTGTCGACAGGAATAGACTCGTCGAAGGTGGGCCATAATGATTCCCACATCATCGACACGAAATCAGAACGAGAGATAGTATGGACCGATGAAACAATAGAATATGTACTGGCACAAAAGGAAGGTTTGACATAAAGTGGAGGTGGACTCAAGGTAATAACCCTTTGAACATATAACGGCATGAAACAGAGCTTGGCAGCAGGGATTACTTAAATAGACAGAACCACAGGAAGTGTGAACTCATAGCAATAATGAGGATGCATGATCATAATGATGACACTATCAGCAAGACTGACTACCCAAAACAGACAAGGTGAGGATGCATGCCATGTTCAAAGGTGATGACTCACAAGCTGCCAACAAGGTAAACTTGACTCATTTTCCCATTTTCCCCCGACATGATGGACGAGTACCTCTTTGTTTTTTAACGAGCTTGAGGAGGATAACAGATGCTCGATATAGCTCATCTCATAGATGAGTCCAATCTCACATGTTTTTCGAACCTAAGAAAGGAGGGGTTCGTCCCAAAGTGGGCCCTTCGATGTTAGATTTTAACGAGTCCAAAGAAGGAAAACTCGGTTGTCATTTCATGTTTAGAGAGTCTGAAAAGAACTAAAGAAGACTCCAATGGTCCTTTTTCGTAAAGTTAGCCTCATCGCCCGAAAAAGGGTAAAACAACGCGGGAGAGGACTCTTCCAGTCATGATTGGCTGGAGTATTCCTTTTTCGTAAGTAGTGCCCCCTAGTCCGAAAAAGGGGTAAACTATCACTAGGGAGACGATCATTCAAATCCTTTTACAAGCGTGAACGAATCAATTTCGCTTGGCAATCTTTTCAATTTTAGGGAGTCTGAAAAGAGCTTAACTATGGACTCCATGTACAACTTTGTCATGGTTGATGACCGAGTACGACAAAGGAAAAGTAAACTCGGCACAGTTCCTTTTCCGTAAATAGTCTAGCGAGGCCGGATAAAGTGATAAACCTATACTCGTTAGACACACCTTTTTACTCCAATTGTTTAACGAGCACGATAATGGTATCAAAAGCACTCGGAATCTTTTTCATGTTTGGATCCAGAGCACGAAAAAGGAAAAAGTAAGCTCAAACCACTTTTCATGTTTTTAACCAGAGCACGAAAAAGTGAAAAGTAAGCTCAAACACCATCTTACTGTTTTTAACGAGCTCGAAGATAGGTTGGAAGAATGCTCATGATGTCTGCTTCATTTTTTAACGAGCTTGTAACAGAAAATGAACTATGCTCAGGATAATTTTCATGGTTTAATGAGCTCGAAACCTAAAAAGGAAAGTATGCTCGAAAATGTTCCCAATGGTGAACTTCTTCCCATCATGAAATCCAAAGGTTGGTTCATGCCCCCAGCATGATTGCTAGAAGTAAGTGACTTAGCTCCAACGTGATGTGGAGAGGTGATCGAGTTGACTTCAACGTAACTTCCAGAGGTTGAAGACATGCCCCTAAGCTTCATTTCATTCGCCTAAGGTATAGGCAAGTGAAAAGAAGGTTCATATACTAAGTCTACGAGGAGACTCGACTCAAAGGGAAAGGATATGTTTCATTTTTTAACGAGCTTGACACAGGAGTAGAACTTTGCTCAAAATACTGGTTTCATTTTTTAATGAGCTTGAAGCCAAAGGTAAACTCTGCTCACGATTAAGGTCCATTGATGGGTTCCCTCCCAACATGATGATCAGAGGTTGGTAAATGCCCTCGGCATGATTGCTAAAGGCTAAACATGCCCCCCAAGCTTCGTTTCGTCTGACTACTCTTCTTCCTTACCCAAAAATCCTGGCTACTAATCCAAATGTGTTCACCAGGGGGGGTAGGGAGAACCAGGACCAAGTGACCCAGGCAGATGAAATGAAGGTTCAAATCCTAACTCTAGCGATAGACTCGAACAAATGGAAGGGAGATCTATTTCATTTTTACACAAGCTTGAAAATAGATAATAATAATGCTTGAAAGGGTCCTTTTTATTTTTTAATGAGCTTAAAACAGAAAGAAATTATGCTCGAAGGTAGTTTCATTTTTACGCAAGCTTGAAACCGAACGTAAACTATGCTTGGGATTGGTTTCATTTTTACACAAGCTTAAAACCAAGAGTAAACTGTGCTTGAGGGTCGGTTTCATTTTTTAACGAGCTTGAAACAAAGAATAAACTATGCTCGTGGGAATCTATTTCATTTTTTAACGAGCTTGACATAGAAAGGGAACTATGCTCATAAGTGGTTGGTTTCATTTTTACACAAGCTTAAAACCAAATGTAAACTATGCTTGGGATTGGTTTCATTTTTACACAAGCTTAAAACCAAGTGTAAACTATGCTTGTGGTAATGGTTGGTTTTATTTTTACGCAAGCTTAAAACCAAGAGTAAACTATGCTTGGGATGATGGTTTCATTTTTTAACGAGCTTGACACCAGAATAGAACTTTGCTCTAACGTGGTGGTTGGTTTCATTTTTACGCAAGCTTAAAACCAAGAGTAAACTATGCTTGAAATGATGGTTGGTTTCATTTTTACACAAGCTTAAAACCAAAAGTAAACTATGCTTGGGAAAATGGTTTCATTTTTTAACGAGCTTGACACCAGAATAGAACTTTGCTCTAACGTCCCCCTCCCCTAGGGGGAAGAAACCACTAAAACATGTGGAACGTTTAGGGAAGTCTGGTGACTAGGAGTCATGCGATGAGTGGGCGTCACAAAGGAAAGCTGATCGATGGTCACAACATTCCCATGATGGGGAAAATACATCACTCGGAAGAGTGAGGACACTACAGCCTTCATGGCATGGACGTAATCCCGTCCAAGGAGTAGATTAAAATCTAAGGGACCTTGGATGACCATGACATCAATACAGACAGTTTTCCCTCCCAAAGTGATAGGTAACTGAGGAAGGGACCCTAAAGGTCCAGTAGGCCTTCTGTTGAAAGCCAGTATCTGGTCAGTGACGGGCACAAGCCGAGGAGAACCTAAGGCTTGCCAAGCAGTTGAGGATAGAATACTAACAGAAGCTCCTTCATCAACTATCGTACGAAAAATTTCTTTATCGGAAACTCCTACAGATATTTGAAAAGGAACACTCGAAGGAAGACGAGATTCTGTTAGACCATTCCAATCAAAGGAAATAACCTCAGTACTTGGAGGGGGACTCACGGAAATGGACAGGGTTTCCCCTTGCCGAGGACATTCTGAATCGATAATGAAAACATCAGTGGTTTCCAATTCACTCTCTCTTGGAAGATAAGAATGAGACGAAGGTTGTGTCAAGGTGACTGCTTCAGTCTGGACTTTCTCCAAGGAAAGAGCGGGATCGAGTGGGGATGACAGCGACTCAATCACTTCACTCTCGGAAGGGAGAGTGGGATCAATTGCAGATGAAACTGAATTGATCACTTGGTCAACCAGCGGGGGGTCGAGGGACAGTTTACCATGGTCTGTTGGAGGCACCAGTTGAGAACTAGTAATATCTTCCAACCACCGCGAGGCTTCATCCATGCTTGGACAAAGGAAAGTACGGTGCATACCCTTGCATATCAAACAGGGATATAGGACTTTACCCTTACGACCCTTGACCAAGGGGTCACTGGTTGAGGGGGTGCTATCGACATGATGGTCAGAGGTCGACGATACGATTGGTTTGGGGTTTTTAGACCACACTTCTGACACACGGGAAAGATCAGGACAATCCTTGAGAAGGTGATCACCCTTACAAAGTTTGCAAGGGAACTTGGGCTTACGGGGTGTTTTCGTAGAATGAGTGCCATTAGGGGCAACTGGTTTACGCTTGGTCTCTTCTTTATCCTTCTTCTTCTTAACTTTCCTTTTCTTCTTCTTCTTATCCACCTGATTACTAACACTATTGCTTTGGTCAGGCGAGGAAGAAGGAACGGAAGAAGATTCATCCGACGAAGAAGGGGAAGGATTAGTTTGGAATTGACTCTCTCGTGGTGGAGAGTTAACATTCGAAACATTGGGCGCAATCGGAATTACCGGATTGAATAACCATACCGGTAATCCTATGGTTAATCCAGGAAGATTTAACGTGGCAATAAAGGGAGGACCAATATCTCCAACTGGAGGAAAAGTAAAAGGTACCCCTTGAAAAGGGGTCTCCAGTTTGGTAGTCCCAGAAGGAGCATGGGCGCATGGAGGTGGATTCTCCATGGAACAAAACTAAGTGATGTAGACAAAGTTTTGTTTAAAAAGAACTCAAAAACCCTTAGGCAACCGAGCGTGCGAAAGGGGAGCTAGGAAAAGACAAGGCTCACAGGCCAAAAGAGCAAGCTCAAAAAACTATACTGAGGCCGCTGCCAAAGTAAGCGAGCTGTACAACAAAACGGCCAGAATGCCAACAAGCAGCCCTACAAAGAAAAAGACCCTCTACAAGATAGCAAGCAAAACCTCCTAACTAAGAGCTGGAGACCTCAACAAATTGTATCCTTCGCAAGGTGATGAAATCCAAGTCGAACAATACAACATGAGAGACCGATATAAGAAGGATATCCCTCTACCGAAAGGGATCCTGGGTAAAAGAGCCCTAGTAGAATAGATACTAAGCTACCTCGTTCATGACACGTCGGAAAAGGTTTTGGGCACTTCAGCCTTCCGAAGAAGACAGCGATCGATGTTGCCTTAGGGCTAAGTGGAGTGCGGTATTCCACAGAGTCCGTCCGGTTCTCAATCTCGCGGCCGTTTAACCCCTGAAAGTTGGAAACAGTCAGGAGGCCCCTCCACAAACTAGCTGTGACCGTGTCAATAAGTACTAGAGGATTTTAGTTCCCTAAAGACAACGACTATGTCTCAGATGAAAATGACAAGGGGGAATTATTTTGATGCCTATCCCCGGTGTCCTACCTAACTACCAAATTCTTTCGATTTCCTCAAGTGAGGTTAAAGTTGGTTTAATTAGGGAGATTAATTTTAGTGGCTGTCTTACTCAATCGAGTTATGGAAGTGCAACTTGATGGTGTTATGACGACTCAAACCATGCAAATGAAGATGAATCGAAATGAGCCTTTCTCTTCGATGAACACTAGCTAAAGTAAGGAAGAATTATTTCCGTTCCCAATATGCACAACCCAATGCACATGCAATTTATTTCTTTTCAAAATGATAGAAATAAGTAAAATATGTACCCAAAACTAACCCAAAGCAATAAAAAAGTTCTTTATATGAACACCAAACGTAATGATTCTAATCCATTTCCTATCTTTTCACACTTGAAAAAGACACATCCAAGCTATGGAAAGAAAGATTCTACAAATGCTTCCAATCAAATGCAAGACAAAGAGAAGAACCTAATAATGTCGTCTAACTCAAATGCACATAAATATGAAACAAGCATTTCTTCTTCTCATGAATGTAATACCAAGAATGTCAAATGATTAAATTAAGGCAAGAAGAATACCTTTGTGTTTCAATTTCATGAATATGGTAAAATAACGACAAAATCAAGCTTCTCTTTGAACTAAAGTGGAGGCATGGAATCAATCTTTTCAAACAATCATTAGATAGGATGCAAAGGAAATAAGATGTCAAGCAATCCAAACATGCCAAAACACACCAAACCAAAAATGATCCCAAAACCTTAATAAGGGCCAACATGGATCCAAATCTCGAAAAGACCCAAAAAATAACCAAACAAACCAAATAAATACACTTTCCAGGAACTGCCGCGGGCCCGTGGGCCACCTGGGCGCGGTACTGCAAGACTACCGCTCTGTAGGCAGTTACGGGGGCGCGGCACTGTGTGAACAGGGAAAGAGGCGGAAATTTGAGAAAAGATCTTGACTTTTCAAGGGTTCGCCAACCCAGAGGACTTACTGATCTGTAACAGGAGTCTAATGCAGAGAGCAGGGAAGTGAATGAAGGTGAAAGAACCCAATTCTTACAATCAATGAGTGAAATTGAAAGCAAACTTCACAAGCAAAGAAAATGGATTCAAGATCCCCAGCGGAGTCGCCATTCTTGTTATGTGGAATTCTGCCCTACGGATAAGTCAAAACTCCCTTAGGCTAAAGTAGGATCTAACTAACTCTAGGCTAAGAACAGACAAAACAAATGCAACCTTGAATCCCTAGATCTAACATACATTTCAGTATTAAAATGCTGAAGAGAGCAAAAGGATTTTAACTGACCTTATGTCCAAGTGTTCTGTCTTTGGTATTTGCTCCAAGCTCCAAGTCTTCACTAATGAACCTGTCAAAGAGTAACCAAAATACAAGTATGCACTATTCTCTAGCAATCTGAAACATGAGTCAGGATCTAAATCTGTGAAAGATACAAATCATATGATTAAAACAAGATTAACACAAATGATTTGGGAAAACAAGACAAGTTATTCCATTACCAACTTGAAGTCATGTACAATAGTTGTTTGATGTCCAAGCCAACTTCCAGCTCCAAGTGCTTCCTCTAGCTATCTCCACAAGGCTGCAAGATCATAGGTTTGATGCCCCAAAAGTCCTCCTTTTGGCTCATGGAAAGCTTCTCTCTTATAGCACATGAGAAGGCTAACCAACAAGAGAGAAGTGTGGATCTATGGAGGGTTTAGTGGATCAGGCCAGCTAAACAAAGAAGGAGTTAGGATCGAACCAAAGGTAGTAATCCCAACAAAATCTCCTCGAAGGTCGAAATCCCAAAATCCAAGGCAAAAAGGCTAATTTCAGACTACCGCGCCCCTATAACTGAGCATAACGCGGTAGTACCGCGCCCCAGAGAAGGAGCAACGCGCGGTAGTGCTAACTACCGCGCCCTTGTAGATGTGCAAGGAGCGGCAGTGCTCACAAACAGGGCTAAGTTGGGCTGGAAGATGGCAGAAAAAGGTTTTGCTTTCAGTATTCAGTCAATGGTTTTCACTCTGGATGTTCAGATGATCTTTAAGGGAAACTGTCGTTTAGGTCGGTAATGCAAGGATGCGACACTAATATGTAATGTGTAATATTGAGGTATAACAGATGGTTTGTTGACAATAGTGTGAAGTGAACCCTTATCAACAGTCGTTGTGTCAACAAATGGTTCCGTTGTAGGTATCCTGAAGAGGAAAAGAAGAGGATATGTTGTGGCACTCGACGAAACCGGAGATCCAAGACTAGTTTGAAAAAAGAGCGAAAGAATTCGCGGAAAGAGAAAATCAAAACCCTGGATAGACAGTAAGCAGTTGGTTGCAGAAGTACATTTATTCGGATACTCATGAGATATTCTTCTATGAAGTCCCAGTACTAATGCACGAATGGCTAGCACAGCTAACGTTTCAGAAGAACCATTACCAAAAGACTGAGTTGGACCATTGGACTCTAAAGTTGATTCGACAGCTGAAATGAGTCGACAATAAGGTATCACGATCTGTTGACTTCAGGGTAGATAGTATCTTAGAAGGATACATAACCAAGTTTTTTGTGGACACGATCAAATCATACAACGACGTAGAAAGGAATTTTTTCAAAGGACCCATGGGGATATTAATGTTGTCGTTGAAACTGTGGATTAAGATGCTCGTTTGCGAAAAGGGCATATTAAGGATGAACTCCAAAGAGTAGAAGATCAGGTGTGCGAAAGTTGTGGGTACCGCGTGGATGCTGGTCCGGTAGAAAGATGTGGGGTAGATGGACATGAGCGACGATGAGTTTTTAATGGAAGCTGACGAAGAGTGTGGTACCTTGAGGAGTGGGGTGATATTCTGGCGTCTAGAGAAGAAGAGGAGGACTGAGAAAGAGTCTCCTGAGAGGACCGGAACAAAAAACTATGAAACATGACCACAAGGGAGGAAGCGGCCTTATTGCGACAAAGAAAGTGAACAAGCTACCCCAGAAACAGACGAAGGACGGACCCTGAGCTACAACGTACCTTCAACTCCGTGCACTACTCAGAATTTGATAAAAGCAAACACAAGTTATTCGCAAAGTTGTCCTATGTGCCAAAACAATAGTAAGAGTAGTGCATCAGTCAACAATAATAGTAGAAGTACAAGAATGATAGGTGACAAAGCGAAGATGCCGACATTCGAAGGTAATGGGACCAAGGATCTTGAACAATACTGATTTTTGTGTGAAGCAGTATGGACCGTGAAGCAGTTCCAGGATGAAGATATAAAGAAGGGACAAATAGAGACGACTCTCAGGGGCTGTGCATTAGATTGTTATATGAAGTTTACTAAGGTAACAACAGGAGCTCAAGGGAAAACATTGCCAGAGATCAAAGCATGGATGATCAATGAATTCAGAAATCCAAAATCTGAGTTGCAGTACATTACTGTGCTCAAAGAAATCAAGCAGTTTCCCAATGAGTCAGTATGGGACTTCGACCAGCGATACAAGACATTAATGGAGAAGGTGAGTTTTGGGATGAATGATATGCAACACAAACAATGGTTTATCGCTGGGTTGGTGTCGCACATTCGTGGATCACTAATGCAACAAAAGGTAGCGACTGAGGAAGAAGCACTGGAGATCGCGATGAAGCTGGAGGCTTCACCAATTGGTGAAACATGTTTGGGCATGGACCGAATACAAGCGCAACTGCAAAACTTGACGATCCAACTGCAAGACATGAAGAAAGGAAAAGAGGCCCACGAAGATGTCTAGGGCACTAGATGCAGGACGGAAGGACACCACAAGGATCATTGCCCAAAATTTCAAGAATATTTACAATCGAGTGCACCAAATCCCCTCAGTCAGGGAGGGTTGCTTCGGTGTTGTGTCTTCCAGACAAGAGGCCATCGGCCAGAAGAGTGTGTGTACCTGCAGAAGATAGTGTCGAAACTAGCGAACTTGTATTGCAAGTTCTATAAATCGGTTGGCCACGATGAGAATGACTGCAGAGCTTATGGTCTACTCCAGGAGAGGACTGTAGCTACATACTTCATGACAGGAGAATAACAGCCACCGGGCCAGGAACAACAGCATTATAATCAACAACCGCGACATTATAACCCGCAACTGCAATACGATCAGTCATAGTATGGCCAACTGCGGTATGGACAACCGCAGTATCTACAACCACAGTTTCAACAACCACAATACGGTTTACCACAATATCCATAGCCATAATATAATCAACCGCAGTACCCACCATATGGGGCACCATGGGGAGGAGTTAGAGGGGGGTTCCGCGGAGGCCGAGGTGCTGGTGTCGATCGAGGAGGAGTTGTTGGACGAGGTCAAGGACCTATTATATGTTAAAATTGTGGGAAGCAGGGGCATTATCAAAGGGATTGCCCGAATCTAGCACCACAGTGCACTTATTGCAGCATTGTGGACCATGGGGTTGAAGATTGTCCTCAACTCATTGCGAAATGGAAAACTAAGGATCTTCCCCCACCTCCACAAAACCAAAATCAGAATAAGAATCCACCAGTGGTACAGAAGATCTCGGCAGAAGTTAGGATTCAAAATGCGACTGTCAGAATCGTGACTCGAGGAGGAGCCATGACAGGGGATGATACGTCACAGGATAGCATCCAACCGACAATAAGGAAACAAGTCATATTTGATGCGAAAGAAGAAAGGAAAATTTTTCTGAAGGCACAAGAGGCATTAAGGAAGTCGAGGAAATCACCTCTTCAGTAGGAAGCAATTATATACGACATGCCACAGCTATTTTACACAACAAATTTGCAGAGAAAAGAAAACACCTTATGAGCCTTTTTGGAGAGTTGCGTGGAGCTGGAAAAAGATCAGGATGCATTGAAAGAGATAACCAACCTATTTCATCGACAGGAGGGTGCATGGCTGGAATGGACGGTTAATCGCATACATAAGAGAAAAATAGGTCGAGAAATGTGGATGTGTACGCAAATTAGAGCGTTCGATGTTGACTCCATTATTTTGGACTTGGGGTCGGACGTGATCATCCTAACTAAACAAACATAGGAAACAATGGGGAAACCACTGTTGACCTGGTCCCCAGTGCAACTGTGCCTATCCAACCAAAGCAAGGTCACCTCGATCGGTCAGCTATGCCAGGTCCCTGTTGAGATTGAGGGCCTCAAGAATTATGCAGATTTTGATGTGATTGAAATTGTGGACAATACCAGCCCCTACCCAGTGTTGCTAGGGATAGACTAGGCAATGGATAATCTAGCCATTATCAACTTCAATAAAAGAATTATGTCATTCAAGAACCAGGAGATAAGGGTTGTCGCACCTCTTGACCCTACGGAAGGGAAAAGGTATGTAGAACCATCGAGGGATGAGTTCACTAAGGGATGGGATAATGTATACAACATTTATGAAGATTATATCAACCCTACTGCGGATGGAGACTTGGGATGGCGCAGTAGTAGTTCAGCATCATTGGATTCAGACGAAGTGCTTGAAAATTGGCAGAACCAGCTGCATGAAGTGTCATTAAGGAGGTGTGCAAGGATCACTCAGTCGCTACAACGGGTAGCCACAGAAGAGTGTGAGTTAACAACATACGAGGGATTTCCCAACTTGGCTACATTTCTCACTGAATTTGAGGAAAAAGTGGCAGAACCACATCGGCTCTTAGCCTTGGAAGAAGCCTTGAAGGCTACACCAGCGCGATGGTGGGCAGCGCACAAGTCCACCATAACTACCTGGACACTATGTCGCCACCTAATGATGGTTAGGTTCGGTGATGCAGAAGGATATAGTGGAAGAAATTTTGATGGCAGAGGTGACCCAAAGGCGCATTTGGCTGAGTGTGAAAGCGAGTGGGGACTACAAGCGAAACAGGAGTGGGTCCATGCGTTTATTCACACACTAGATGAAGTACCGCGGAGTTCGTATGTCGCAACAGAACTGCGACACGGAACACTATCTTGGGAACAGTTAACAATTGGATTTAGCCAAGCGTTCAGTTTCTCAAGTGAGAATCCCTTCATCCATAGTGCATTACAAGCAATTAAGGAGAAGGTATTTGAAGCGGTTCCGACAGAGCAACCACCAGGGATCTAGTGGAATGCGACACCATAAATGTTAATGGAATACTACAATATCACAGGGGATCCGGATGATGAGGATGATCTGAGGGCTACGTATGTACTGAAATCAGAAGGAAGTCACAGTGTCAAGGCACCATAAATACCTTCCGACAAGTTCCAGCAACTGCTAAAGATCAAGAAAGTAAACATTGGATCGGAGGAGAACCTGAAGTTCGCAAGTATTGGAGATTATTGGGATGATTCAACTATTACAAAGATGACTGATCTGCTGCATGAGTTTCAGGATTTGTTCCCAACAAAATTCTCAAAGATGAAAGGAATTTCCAGGGACTTAGGAGAAATGAAGATCCCCGTGAAACTTGATGTGAAGCCAGTCAAGAAGCGGCCTGCCGGTTGAATCCAAGGTACAAGGATAGATTCCAAGCTGAACTAGAGAGAATGTTGGATGCAGGAATCATAGAACTAGTGGAGGAATCAAAGTGGATCAGCCCGATGGTGGTCCAGGACAAAAAAACTGGCGAAGTCAGAATCTGTGTTGACTTACAGAAGTTTAATGATGCATGCTTACACGACCCATTCCCGACACCATTCACGGACGAGGTACTCGAAGGAGTGGGAGGTCAGAAAATATACTCCTTTACAAATGGGTTGTTGGGTTATCACCAGATCAAAATTGCGAAGTAGGATCTGCACAAGACAACTTTTGTCACTGAATGGGGATGTTTTTAGTATACGGTGATGCCATTTGGCCTGAAGAATGCATCGGAAATATTCTCCAGACTGGGCATTGCTGCATTCAAGGACTATTGTTAACACCCAAAAAATGCTCACTAGCTCATCTCCCTATCCACATGACCCATTTGTCCACTTTTCCTACCACTTTAGCCTTCAAAACCTCAAAAAACCTTCAAATGGTCATTAAAAAGGCCAAAATTAATCTTTTTCTCCTCAAAATAATTAAATTTCCTCAAAAAATGTCAAAAACCCTCCAAAAGGGCCCAAAATTCCCAAAAAATCAAATGAAAGGGAATAAAATTCAAAAATCAATTCAAAAAAGGGAAAAAAGAGGGAAAAGGAAGGAAGGAAACCTTAAACCAATAACCTAAACCACATGGTACCAAATACCATGGTTCAATACTCCACCACTCAAAAACCTATAAATAGGTGATGGAGGCCCCCTATTATTCATCCACAATCCATCTTACTCTCATGCTGCCCAAATCACTCCTGAAACCTTAGGCTCACCATTTGTGCTTAGATTCACCATTTGAGTGAGCCATTTGGCCAATCCCTATTGCTTTTGGAGAAGAGAAGGAGACATTGGATCATTGGAGCAACTCGTCCCTACGGCTGCATAAGCTCCACCAACCTCACCATTGAGGTAACATTTTATGTAAAACTCCATTTTCAAGTTAATGAAAATATATGGTTCTCTTCTATATTTGTTTTGCATAAGAAATCAATGAATGTTTATTATTTACCATTTTTTACTGTAGATTTACTTGTTAAGCACCCATGCACATGTTAGATTAGTTTCTTGCCATTTACACTAGATTTTTACTATTTTCTTGAACTGCTACTAAGGAGTCCCTTCTCCTTAGTAGGTTCTCATTTGCACAAGCTAGGGTGAAAACCCTAGCTGCAGTTTTGGCGACTCCACTAGCTTGAATCTTTGGTTAAACTTATCTTTGTTTTGGTTTTAGTTGTTATTTTAATTTGATATTGCAGATTTGGTTTACCCTTAAGCCTGTCACTTGTAGCCCAAGCCCTTTGATGTACCTGCAAAACCTGCAGTCCCCGTTTTTTGTTATTCGGCCACTGTTTTCTGTAGTCGTTTTTCATGTCGGAAAACGTTGTTTTTCACCCCATAGACGCGTTCTGGGATGCAGTTGTTCAGCCCTAACCCGCGGCCTGCAACTTGGCTCCTTAGCCCGCAGCTCCGACCTGCGACGCAGGATCTCGGCCTCTTCTCGCGACCCTGACCGCGTCATTTGATCTCTCTGTTGCGGCCCATCCCGCCAAACCCTGTCCCATTCCCGCGAACCAAATCACTTTATTTGTCTTCTGTCTCACGGCCCACGTAGCAGAACCATGTCTGCTTCCCGCGGCCCCTGCATTCCCAGCTCTTTCCCCGATCGCACCCTCTTTTTAGCTTTGAGTGGTCCCAGCCGTAGAACCAGCCTCCCTACACGTGGTCCCGTCTGCAACCCTATCTCCCCCACCCACGGCTCCGGCCGCATCTCTTTGTCCCCCAACCGTGGCCCTCACCACGTGACTAGTCACCATTCCTGTAGCCCAAATCGCAGAACCCAAAGCTGACCACGCGGTTAAGACCGTAGCTTCCAACCCCTTAGTCGCGGCCCAGGTTGCATGAACTGACACGAAACCCAACCCCCAGGCCACAGGTTTCGATCAGACAGCCAATCCCTAGCCCACTAGCTTCGGCCCGAAACCTGCGATCGGTTTTCTGAGTTTTTTACCCATTTTTGCCCATATTTTTTTGCATTTTTTCTTCACCTCAACAACCCCCTGTTTTTCCTGCAGCCCCAGTTACTCATTAAGTTTTTCTGTTATTTGCTTCACTGTACCACTTTACAGATTTTCAGCATTTTTCTTGAAAATAAAATTTTAGCATTTAAAGTTAAATTTCAGCATTTACATTTTTTAGATAGTTGCCCAAGCGTGGCATTTTGTTGGGTACATCATCTCACTTACCCACACTCTGTCACCTTAATTCAAGTGAGCCATAAAATTTACTTAACTAAACCAACCTTCTAAGCCCACTTGGGGAACACAAAAGAACATTGTAGTTAGGTAGGACAGGGGGGGTAGGCATCCAAATAACACTCCTCGGTCATTTACACTTGAGACATATAAGTTGTCCATTAGGGTACCAAAATCCCTTATTACTTGTTGGTACGGTTATACACCAATTTGTCGGAAAAGGCCTCTCCCTTAGGAGGACAAGTCATGAGACTGGTTTTGGAGGACTACGTGGAATACCGCACTCCACCTAGTTCCGAAGAACACCTACTCATTTTCCTTGTTGCATTCCCATATTTGGGGTGTAGCGACCAAAGGACTGACACGGCGAACGCTTTTTCTGGACGTACCATGAACGGGGTAACCTAGTTGCCATTCTCTAGGATTCTTTTACCCAGAGTCCCTCTCGGTAGGGGGATATCCTTAGCCACTTGGTTCTTCTTTTCATATTGTCTGACTTGGATTTCATCACCTTGCAAAGGATACATTTGGTTTGAGCCAGCATACCTTTTAGTTAAGCGTTTGCATGCTCCCTTACCTCCCCCTAGTTTAGCGAGTACACCATCTTTTTTTTTTAAGGTGTCGTTTGCTTGTTGGTATTCTGACTTTTTGTTGTCGCTCCACTTACCATAGCACATCTATTACAGTGAGTGTTTTGAACTTGTTGTTGGCCTGAGTGCCATATTTCTTGCGCTCCCCTTCTGCACACTCGACTGCATTAGGGTTTTTGATCTTTTCACTCGCCACAACCCACTAGTTTTACTATCTGTATGTCACCATTGAGTCCCCGAGACATTCTCGGTGCCAACGGGGTGAGCCCCCGCAGTACGGTTCACTTGACACCACTCGTCACAGGCGTAGAGCATTGTCACTAGACTCCGACGCCCCCCATTTCACATATGATTCTAAGTCGAAAGCAGAAAACCCCATATACACAGCCCCGTCTAGCCCCATGGCTGGCATGAATCCCAACCCATTCTTGGGAGGGATTATCAGGGAAGGGAACACCACTGCTCCAACCACCACCGCACCGGCCACCACGACAGCACCCATCATGGGTATGCCCACGGTAGGACCCACACCTACCATCCCTATCACCACTCAAATCCCAACGACTACTAGACCCACTACCGCCCCGTCAGTGATTCATGGTACACTTGGAGGCGTAGGCCCCTCCCACATGATCCCCACACCTCTGTTTGGAGGGCCCAACAACCCCGTTACAACTCATATTCCTGTTGCACACATTGGGGGCACAGGCCCTTCTGACACAGTTCCCCCACTTATGGTTGGAGGCCCCACGACCCCCATCATGACTTATACCACTGCTCCTTCCATTGGGGGCACTGGCCCCACCATAGGCGCTACTTCCAATGCATACGCCCTCGCGACCATGTCACATCCTTCTGCCAGTTTGTCATTCATGGCTAGCCTCAACCTTCTTGACCTAGCCAGATTGACCAACGACCCCATCGAACATCCCCAAGTTTGAGGGAAAGGCAAGTGAGGATCCCCATAATCACATCATGTCTTTCCATTTATGGTGTTCCTCCAACTCCATAGTGGACGACTCCGTCTGCCTCCGCCTGTTACAACAGACCCTTATTGGCTCTACAGCTAAGTAGTACATCGAGCAACCTCACGGGAGCTACTCCACCTTTACATCCCTCACCTCGACCTTTCTGCAGTTACCCGTCCATTACGACGTAGGAGTAGAGATCCTACTGTGTTGCAGGCAGAACATGGCCACCCCGATCACTGATCACATTCATGAGTGGCGTAAACGCCGAAGCTTGTGCAAGATTAAGTTAGATGATCGTATCTTCCTAGATTGGTTACTGAAATCTCTCCTTCCCGTTATTGCCAAGGATGTGGCATCTGAACAACCCCAATCTAAAGAAGAAGCTATTCTGAAAGCCCAGCAGTTTGACCTCATCTATGCCCAGTCTGGCTACTTATATACCATTTTACCCGATGCTCCCCACGGTGATTCCTCTCGGAACGACTCGCCAGGGGCATCCCATGCCACTGATGGCATCATTGGACATGTTGCGTCACACAACCAACCTTTCACTGTTACACGCAATAATATCGGCCCCAACCTTTTGCGAGCCACGTCCCACTTCGGAGCTACAAATCTGTATGCTCCCACAGCACACACCCACCACACCCATGGACCCTCATGTCCACCACAGTGTTACGGTCACGCACCTATAGCCTACATCCCTCCAGTTGCACCTACTACATATTACCATCAACAGGCCGCACATGCTCCTGCCCACTCTCAAGCCCTATTGGCTTATTACCCACAACAGGCAGCGCCTGCAGCAACCCAACCTCTAGTCGCTCAGACTTATCAACAACCACAATCGGTACCAGCACCTGGACCACTTCAAGCCCCTCCCGCTTATTATCCACCACAGCCTGCTCTGGCACCCGCGCAACCTCAAAATCCCCCTACCACCCAAGGGAAAGTGTACACACAACAAAACCCGCTGCAGAACTAGAATACCCAACGCAATCAACAAGACCAACAAAACCGTGGAAGAGGACGCAATCGTGGAAACAACCAAACTTAGGACCAAGGTGGCCATCCACCCAATCCTCCAAACAATAACAATGCAGCTCCCGCCAACCAAAACCCTGATCGAAAATCGAAACAAGGTAAGAACCCCAATTTACGAACAAACCACCCTTGTTCCATATGCGGGGTATATGGCCATTATACACACAATTTCCCCCATTTGGAACACACACGCCAACTTTGGACTGATGACGCCCAACGTCACGGGCACACGGTACAGCCGACACCACCTAACCCCCCACCACCTCAAACACAACCTATGGTACTGCAGAATCCTTTACCCACGCAAGGAGTGGTGAACACTCAACCGTTGGCTCCCCCTTAAGGAACCCTGGCACCACAATAGCAAATTATTATGCTGCACCTGATCATCAACCTATGGACTCAGGTACTCACCACCTGTTAATGATGTCGTTGGAAGACGTTAACCTCCAAACACACCGAAACCAATATTTCTCCACCTCTGAATCCATTCCAGTCGATAAAGCCACCAACACTCTTCCCACTGATCAGCCATTACGTATACCTACTGCACTGTTAGACGGGGGCCCCAAATCCCCTCGATTCCCACTATGTCAAATCAATAATAATCCTAACGCTCGTGCCGCTTCTAATTACAACATTGTGGATGACTTATCCCAATCTCCTACTTCTATGTCATCCCTAGAGGTTCTAAAGAACCGTCCTTCCCAACGCAAGACTCTGTTATCCGCCATTGGCGCCATTGACCCTTCTGACTCACGAATGATGGCATTTGACCTGGACCAATCCGAACCACGCATGCCTTCCACATTAGCATTTCAAGTCTCTGTATCCATTCGGAATCTTGTGATCCATCGATGCATCATCGATGAAGGTGCCTCCACATGTGTAATGTCAACTTTCGTCTAGAAGAAGCTCAGATCGCCTACACTATAGCCATCCACCACCGCATTACGAGCTTACGATGGCCGCTCAGCCCAACCATGAGGCCTTTTGGCCAATGTTCCAGTCCAGTTAGCAAGCAAAACAATCCTTATCGACATAGAGGTCATCAATGCCAAGCTCGATTATAACCTCTTACTTGGACGCAATTACATGTATGCCATGAAGGTTGTCACTTCGTCAGTCTTCCGCATCATGATGTTCCCCCATGAGGGATGTGTGGTCAAGATCGATCAACTTACGTAATACGATCCCAATGCCCCCACCGCACCCGAAAATGTTCTCCCCATGATTGAACAACCCATTCACAACGCACATACATCGTTGGTCTCCACAGTCGGACTCGGGATATACTCCGATACACCCATGACTTCCACGTTTCAATCCATTCCCCCACCTTTGCGGTCAGCCGAGATATCGGATTTGTGCACCCTCTCACACAATACACAGACACCCACCCCGCAGCCCCCTTTACTACCGCAACCACCATCAGTGCCTAGTCATGTCGGAGCCACACCTATCCACACTATCTCATTCTTATTTCCTCCTTTGGGAGCAGTCAACACCCCAGTAATGGCTACCTTAAATCTCCCCGGGTTAACATTAGGACTACCTGTGTGGTAACTACCCGCCCCAACTCCTCCCCTGACACCTAACGTCATTTTACAACCGGTTCAACCTATTACCGTGATGAACCGCCCACCTCCAGGGGTGGCAACCGCATCCACATCGGGTAATGCACAACCTCCACCCCACCACACTTGGGGCAAGGGTCCACAAACTTACACTGCCCCACCTACACCAAAGCTAGCAAATAATCCTCTGCCATTCCGTGCTCCCCTTAAATTCTCTTTTTGTAACGATTTGGGCCATGCTACCCATCAATGTACGCAACTACCAGCACTTCAGGAACACATGCAAATGTTAGATGATGATCCCAACATCCCGGTCGTCAAGCTTGGCCCTACCCCTAAGCCCTGTGATAAATCATTGCATACCAATCACCCTTGTAAGATATGCCGTATTTACGGCCATTACTCGCATCACTGCCCCGATCTTCCGGAATATAGATCAGCTCTCTATGAATTAACTCATTTCAATCTAGAAACATCCACTCCTACCATTGAGGAAATTCATCCCCCAACACCTTCCTCCTCGGAAGGGATTAATACCATCTACATGATCTCCACCACCAGTGCACCCCAGTCAACCGATTTGACGACTCAGTTCTTCCGTAGTGATGAAGAAATCCTCGAAGCACTTACCGCACCTGACTATCACTGGGATGATATGCACCATTGATCATATTTCATCCCGGACGAGTCCACCACCTCCACGACAACCCAATTCTCTGTTGAGTCCAAATATTTCCTTTCGCCCAAGGTTGACTGGTTTAAGAATCCTATCCCAGCTCCCGATGCCTTCGAGGAAGGAAACATGGCCAACATTTCACCCACCATACATGATCCAGGTGGATATTGGGGGCCACCCACCTTTCCAACTGGCTCAAAACAGTTTTATGGCAATTTTGGTATTGTACTATTTTTAGCAATTTTCGGGTCCTGAACTTCCGGGGCCGTTTTGAGGCCCTAATCGACCTTTTTTGGCAATTTGGGGGGCCAAATGGTTGCCCCTGGCATACATTTGGCCCCAGTCGAAAGTTGTAAATCTTGGATAGACCTTTCCAACGGGCTACCGAGCGCCCCAAACGAAGATCGTATGCAAAAGTTACGACCCCGGGAAGTTGATGTACTAACTTACCCAAACGGGGCCCACATGACTTTTGGTGCTTCATCTCCTAGGGTTAGGCTTTTGGATGTCTAGGGTTTTTGACATTCCTGTTTATTGAAAAAGGCCTTGAGAGCCTCATTGTAACCATCTTCTTGCGAAATGAGCGCAGCCATCACATCTCTTCTCAGAGATAAGCCGCCACCATTCCAGCAAGCTTGTTTTCAGCTGCATTTTACAGTTCTAGCTTATTTCCTTATGGAATAGAAAACCAGTTTTACTGTATATCTGTTATTTTGTGTTAAGCATCTGATAATAATCTGTATTCATTTCGTTCTACTCATAAAATCCGGATCAGTGGTATCAGAGCGGTCTGCTCCTTGTCGTCTTAATGCATGTCCCCAACGAGGTCAGGGTACAAAGAATTGGGTCTCGAGCTTGTTTCTCTTGAGGACAAAAGCTCTCGCACGCCCAAGCGACCTCTCATGGTAGGAGAAAAGAAAGATGACGGGACAGGAGATCCTATCAAAATGTTGCTTGAGGAAGCCCTCACGCAGCAGAGGAACGAGATGATGGATAATTTCGCGCAAATCCTTCGGCGACTACCAACAAGCGACGCATCTTCCTCGAGCGGAGGCGCCACCCCCTTCAAGGTACAAATCAACTTTGATATCCCTATATTTGAAGGACAGATAGACGCAGATGTTGTAGATAAGTGGTTGAATCTACTAGAAGGGTATTTTTCTGTCCATAACTTTTCGAATAAAGAAAAGATTACTTTTGCGCTCCTCAAAGCCGTTCCCCATGTCAAAGATTGGTGGGAAACATTCTGCGAGCAAAAGGACACAGAAGAAGCCTCATTATTTTCAGTCACGGCCACCTGGGAATCCTTCATGGATGCTATTAAGGAACAATACTACCCTGTTGGAAGTTATGACGACTTGTATACCAAATGGACCACACTGCGACAAGAAAGAGACCAAGCAGTTCCAGAGTTCACAAATATCTTCCATACCTTGCGCACCAAGCTGGGTATCAAAGATTCAGAGCGACATCTGGTGCTCAAATATCACAGTGGTTTGCATAGATACATCCAGACCGAAATGGAATTTCTAGACATCTCTTCCTTGGGCGCGGCCTACCGATATGCCGTCAAAATCGAGCAGAAGCTCAAACAAAAGACGCGGCAATTTGGGCCTGGGAACCCTTCACAGCAAAAGACAGGAAAGGGCGGCCCCAACCCACAGAATAAAGGACAGAGCAAAGATGGACAATATCAAGACAACCAGTCCAAGCCGCAAGCAAAGAAGGACACCGGAAAAACAAAGAAAGATACTGGGAAGTGGTGCAACTTCCATAAGAGCCCTTGGCATAACACTGCTGATTGCCGCTCAAAGTAGTCGCTGGTGGCCGAAGTGAAAGCATCTGAATCAGATGCGGGTTCTGACTCTGAGTCTGAACCAGAAAGGGGAAGACGGATCATTGACGCGGAACCCAGTGCCACCATTGCTACCACCAAGCTCCAGCCTGATGAACCGGACGAGCCAGAAGAAGGAGAATGCCTCTTCCATTCACAGATGTGGGTAAAAGGCACCCCGCTGCACTTCATCGTTGATAGCGGTAGCCAGAAGAATCTCATCTCAGCAGAGGTCGTCAAGCGCCTAGCCCTGCCGACAACGCCGCACCCACAACCCTACACCATTGGATGGCTCCGCAAGGGAAGCGATCTCCACTTCAGCTAATAGTGCCGACTACCATACGGCATCAAGCCCTTCAAGGACAAGGTATTGTGTGATGTTGCTCCTCTCGAAGTTTCAGATGTTCTTTTGGGCCAACCTTATTTATGGAAACGTCATGCTGTATATGAGTCTAGGCCTCGTAGTGTTATTATTTCTTTGAACAGGAAATTGTACAGGATACCCGAGGTAGTCCCTCCTAGTGCTATTTCCTTGATCTCTGCCAAGCAATGCAGGAAGGTCATCTCTCAGACCGGGAAATTTGTCTTCTTTGTGATTCGCTCTCAGAGGGAAAGAAAGATCACAGCCACATCCCGGGCCTCCATGACCAATCTATCCACACAACAGAAGCAAGTGGATAAGGTGGTGGAAGGATACTCAGATATCTTCTCCTCTCCGACTGGGGTACCTCTGCACTGCCAGGTCAAGCATCCCATAGATCTGACCCCAGGCGCACCGCTACCCAATGGGCCAGTCTATCGTCGCTCTCTGTTGGAAAATGAGGAGATCAAGAGGCAGATCCAAGAATTGCTCCACAAAGGGCACATCCGTCCCAGTTCATCACCTTGTGGGAGCCCAATCGTGCTGGTGCAGAAGAAAGATGGGACCTGGCGACTCTGCATTGATTATCGGGCCCTGAATAAAATCACAGTCCGCAACCGGTACCCGATTCCCCAAATCGACGACCTCCTTGATCAGCTCACGGGGGCCAAATACTTCAGTAAGATTGATCTGAAGTCTGGCTACCACCAGGTCCCAATAGAACAGACAGATGTATGGAAGACTGCCTTCAAGTCAAAAGAAGGTCTTTTTGAATGGCTGGTGATTCCTTTTGGTTTGACAAATGCTCCAACAACTTTTATGAGGATGATGGACGATATCCTATGACCTTTCACCAACAATTTTGTAGTGGTGTATCTGGATGACATCCTCATCTACAGCAAGACTTGGGAGGAACACTTGCAGCATATTCAATAGGTTCTGCACACCCTGCGGAAGCACAAACTATATGCAAACTTGGAAAAATGCTCCTTCGGCATGGACAGGGTCCATTACTTAGGCTACATCGTTGATCGACATGGTGTGCATGTGGATCCAGCCAAGATCCAGGTCATCCGTGACTGGCCAGCCCCAACCACACTCACTGAGCTTCGGAGCTTCTTGGGCCTCGCCAATTTCTATCTCCGATTCGTGCTGGGATTCTCTCATATCGCATGGGCCCTCAGCCAAGTGACCAGGGGTGGTGGTAAGGCAAAATTTGTGTGGGACCTGTCCCAACAACAAGCCTTCGATGACTTGAAGAATCATTTGTGCTCATCGCCGGTACTCTCATTACCGAACCTGCAACATCCCTTTGAGATCGAGACAGATGCTTCAGATTATGCTGTGGGCGCCGTTCTCACTCAACACGGCCACCCTGTGGCATATCATAGTGAGACACTCTCAGATGCTATCCGCAAGTACCCTACCTACGACAAAGAATTGTACTCCATCGTACAAGCCTACCGCCAGTGGAGACATTACATTCTTGGGAAGGAGACAGTCATCCACACCGATCACAAGCCACTACAGTTCATGCAGACCCAAGGAAAGTTGCAGAATGACCGCCATCAGAAGTGGTCAACATATTTACAGCAGTTCCACCTCAACATCAAATATAAAACAGGGAGTACCAACCGAGTTGCTGACTGCCTCAGTCGACCTCCAGTCGCGGCACTTACCACGCTGCTAGACTCTTGTGGCCACGAGACCTCCGGATGGCCCCACCTCTACGAGACAGACCCTGACTTCTCCACCACCTATCAAATGTTGGGCACCAACTCGGCAGTTTCTAATTTCCATCTTCAGGACGGGTTGTTGTGTCGTCTAGGCCATCTCTGCGATCCATCAAGCGAGCGCGCGAAGCTGATTTGGGAAGCTCACTACAATCGGGTGGCAGGACACTTTGGCGTCGAAAAGATAGTGGCAGTGTTGCAGAAACATTTCTACTGGCCGAAACTTTGATAGGATGTCGGCAAGTATATCAGGTCCTGCACCGCTTGCGCTATTGCCAAACCGACCACTAAGAAATAGGGCCTATACACCCCTCTGCCTACTCCTGACAGGCCATGGGAATCCATCTCAATGGACTACATGTCGGGCCTCCCGTCCACCAAGAGGGGAAATGACTGTGTTTTCGTGGTTGTTGATCGCTTTTCCAAGATGGCGATTCTAGCCGCTTGCAAGAAGAACATCACAGCAGAAGCCACTGCCAAGCTCTTCTTTGAACGAGTATGGGTACATTTTGGGATCCCACAGACCATTATCTCAGACCGTGACAGTCGGTTCCTCAGCTCATTCTGGTCAAGCCTCTGGTCACTGCTGGATACCAAGCTCACCAAATCCACTACCTTCCACCCCCAGACCGATGGACAAACGGAGGTCGTCAATCGGATGGTCGTACATATCCTGCGCATGTACAATTCCACACACCCCCGCACATGGGATGAGAGTCTCCCCTATGTCCAACATAGCTACAATCGAGCCCTGCATAGCTCAACTGGCCACAGCCCCTTTCAGGTGGGGCTGGGATTCCAACCATTGGGCCCCATGGATGTTGCACTTCCCCTTGCGACCACCTCGGCCGAATCGTCCCCAGAAGCTGACAAAGCCGCCCGGTTCATTGAACGGATCCAGCATATCCGCCAACAGGTTCAGGATATTCTACAGAAGTCTAATGCCAAGTACAAGCAGCGCCATGATCAACATTGGGTGCCACATAAGTTTCAGGTGGGCGACAAAGTTTGGTTGCATTTGCAGAAAGAACGCCTTATAGGGCCCCATCGAAAGCTTCGCCCACTCCGTTATGGGCCGTACACCATCACCAAGGCGGTGGGTGACAATGCTTTTGAGATCAACATTCCCCCCTTCCTTGGTCTGCATCCAGTCTTCAACGTGGCTCTCCTTCGGCCATATTTCCCACCACTATTAGACACCTCAGAGATAGCAGAGAAGTTGACACCAACAGAGCTCAACCCTGACTGCCTACAACAAGCATCCAGTGATCATATTGCAAACACACAGATCAAGGGCACTCGACATCAAAGGATCCAGCTTTATCGAGTTGTCAAGGCAGGGCAGCTCCTGCACCAAGGCAAGTGGCTCACCCGAGGCCAAATTCAGCATAAATTTCCTCATCTGATGGGGGAACTCAATGCAATGGAGACCATTGCTTCCTAAGGAGGGAGGATTGATCCAGGTGGATATTGGGGGCCACCCACCTTTCCAACTGGCTCAAAACAGTTTTATGGCAATTTTGGTATTATACTATTTTTAGCAGTTTTCGGGTCCTGAACTTCCGGGGCCGTTTTGAGGCCCTAATCGACCTTTTTTGGAAATTTGGGGGGCCAAATGGTTGCCGTCGACATACATTTGGTCTTAGTCGAAAGTTGTAAATCTCGGATAGACCTTTCCAACGGGCTACCGAGCGCCCCAAACGGAGATCGTATGCAAAAGTTACGACCCCGGGAAGTTGATGTACTAACTTACCCAAACGGGCCCCACATGACTTTTGGCGCTTCATCTCCTAGGGTTAGGTTTTTGGATGTCTAGGGTTTTTGACATTCTTGTTTATTGAAAAAGGCCTTGAGAGCCTCATTGTAACCATCTTCTTGCGAAATGAACACAGCCGTCACATCTCTTCTCAGAGATAAGCCGCCACCATTCCAGCAAGCTTGTTTTCCGCTGCATTTTACAGTTCTAGCTTATTTCCTTGTGGAATAGAAAACCAGTTTTACTGTATCTCTGTTATTTTGTGTTAAGCATCTGATAATAATCTGTATTCATTTCGTTCTGCTCATAAAATCCGGATCATACAAGTCAACATTTCCACCAAACCTAGAGTACCCGAGCTCATTTCATTAGGTGCATCATGCACTGAAGAGGAGGTTCAAGCATATAAGAAGCTCTTCCAAGAGTTTTGTGGCGTCTTTGCCTAGTACTACACAAAGATTCCTGGTCTTGACCTTGCTATCGTAGAGCACCACATTGACACTTGGCCAAACGTGCCACCCGTTTTCCAAAAACAATTCCCCATCCACCCATCTAAGCTTCCCATCATCAAAGCCGAAATTGAGGAGCTTTGTGTAGCTGGGTTCATTTATCCCATAGCCTATACCACCTGGGTTTCCAACCTAGTACCAGTCAACAAGAATCAAGGCACCATTCATGTCTGTACCAATTTTCACGACTTAAACCAAGCCTGTCCCAAAGATAACTTCCCCGCACCATTTATTGACCAACTCATCGATGCGTGTGCATGGAACGAAACACTATCTTTCATGGATGGTTTCTTTGGGTACAATCAAATCCAAATTCGTAAAGAAGATCAGTACAAGAATGCCTTCACCACCCCATGGGGCACCTTTTCCTATCGCTTTATTCCATTTAGTCTGAAAAATGTTGGTGCCACCTTCCAGCGGGCCATGACCTATTGTTTTCATGACTTGGTTAATATCATATTGGTCTATCTCGACGACCTCACAGCTCGATCCAAGAAATGGTCTGACCATCTAAACGACCTATGGCAAGTCTTTCTGCGTTGCCGCAAGTATAAAATCCGCTTGAACCCACTCAAGTGTGTATTCTGTATTTCGGCAGGCCGGTTATTGGGTTTCATCGTTTCCTAGAAAGGAATTGTTGTAGATCCATTAAAATTCCAAGCCATCCTAGACCTCCCATCACCACGTACGCTACGACAGTTACAGAGCCTTAAGGGGAAAGCCAATTTTCTCTGTCGTTTTGTCCCCGATTATGCCACGACAGTTCATGGTTTCCTTCGTTTGCTCTGTACTCGCATCCCTTTTGTTTGGGACGACCAAGCGCAAGGTGCTTTCGAGGACCTTAAGAAAGCTCTCACACATGCCCCATTGATCTCCCCCCCATATTTCTCAAAGGACTTCATCCTTTATGTTTCAGCATCCAATTATTCTGTTTCGGGGGTTCTTGTTCAAGAAGATTCTGCTCGTCAAGAGCATGTCATTTATTATGTGAGCCAGACCTTATCAGGCCCACCACTACGTTACCCGTATGAGGAGAAGCTGGCTCTCGCGGTTGTCTTTTCCATGCAAAATTTGTGACACTACATCCTTATGATTCACACTGCAGTTGTTGCAAACTCCAACCCCATGGTCTACCTCTTGAACCGTCGCCTTCTTCAGGGCCGCGTCACTAAATGGGTATTTATCCTACAAGAGTACAACCTGACATTCACAACCCCTAAGAGTACTAAAGCCCTTGTGCTTTCCCAACTCATGACGGATTTACCATCCCTATCACCATCACCCGCGCTCACTACTACTTTACCTGGCGACCATTTGTTCATCATCTCGTCAGACGACCCCTGGTACGGTGACATCTTGGTCTACCTCCACACTCAAAAGTTTCGAACCGATATTGATCGTGATGGACGTCGTCGCATCCGTCACCATGCCTCCCGTTATCTTCTCCTAGGTGATGTCCTATATCAACTCGGTGTCAACACCATCTTACGACGTTGCCTCACACGAGAAGAAGCAGAACAAGTTCTCAATGACTATCATAGCAGATCCTACGGTGGCCATTTCGCTGGAATGGCAACTGCCCAAAAAGTTATCCGTGTAGGGTACTTTTGGCCCACACTATTTACTGACTGCATCACAGCAGTCAAACATTGCCGCAATTGCCAGCTCTTTGCCCCCAAGACAAGGACACCCCCAGCCCCCCTTCATCTGGTAGTCATCATGGGTCCTTTTTGCAAATGGGTCGTCGACTTCTTGGAAGGTAACCCTCCTTCCGTCGGTGTCCATAAATACATCATTGTGGTCGTCGACTACATTACCAAATGGGCCGAAGCCATGCCTAACTTCAACTGCAAAGCCGACACTGCAGCCCGCTTCTTTTTAACCATGTCATCACTCATTTTGGAGTCCCTAAGCAACTCATCTCTAACCACGGCTCTCATTTCGAAGACTCTATCTGGCAAGAGTTGTCAACTCTCCTCAAATTCAAACATCAATATTCCTCTGCCTACTACCCCCAAGGGGATGGCCAAGTCGAGGCCATTAAAAACATCTTGAAGACAATCCTTCAATGCACCGTTGACCGACATAAGTCCAATTGGCATCATATGCTTTTTCCTGCAATATGGGCTTACCGTACATCTACTAAGACCACCACCGGTTTTACCCCTTTTCATTTGGTTCACGGAGTAGAATATGTGCTCCCCATCGAGTGTCAGATCCCAGCATTGCACATCGCTATCGAACTCCTCCCAGACACATCACCGCTTGAACAATGCTTAATTATGTTGGAGCAAGCCAATGAAGACCGTCGTGCAACCCTTCAAACCATTGAGGCTGCAAAAAACCGCTCCAAAGCTAGTTACGATAAACATGTCCACCTGTGCGCCTTTCGTGAAGGAGACCTTGTACTCGTTTATGACCAAGCCCACGATAAAAAGGGTAAAGGAAAGTTTGAATCCATGTGGCAAGGCCCATACATTGTACACACATGCCTTGGACACAGGAAAACATTCTAATCGATTCAGAAGGCAACCCCCTACGCAACCCCCGTAATGGGTTGTACGTTAAACACTTTTACCCTTAGCACTTTTTGGACACAGCAGTCCATGTTGTACAATTTTGATTCTTTTTTCGCTTTCATCATCCAAGACCTTACATTTTTTTTTCCCTGCATGACCACAGATGGATCCTGTTCCACTTTACTATGTTGACTTTGCCGACGGTGCAAGTCGTTGGTCTCCAAATTTCGCCTCCGCAGCTTGGGTACTTTATTCCACCTCACATGAGTTGATTCATCTCGACGGAGTGTGCATAGGTGCTGCCACTAATAACCAGGCAGAGTACGATGTTGTGACAGGTTTCCTGACCGCTGCCCTCCAGATGGGTATAGGTCACCTTCGTGTGTTCCTGGACTCCCAGCTTCTTGTTTCCCAAATCAACAATTGTTACCAAGTATGCGATCCTTGCCTCTTTAGAAAGTTCCTGCGCATTAAACAAATGATCAGACAATTTGAGTCTGTCACATTCACTCATGTCCCAAGAAATCAAAACATTGTGGCATACCAAATGGCTAACAACATTCTAGATTGACATATCAACCAAAACATGTAGGACATTAACCATACATCATCACAACATCATATAGGCATTTAAAAACTATAGAAACAACAAAAAGAATCCATCAGAATACTGCATCCATGTGCATATCATCACCATATAAAATGCATCCACGTGCATATAAAAAACATAACAATTGCATCCACGTGCAACAAAACACAAACAACGCCAAATGTGCATCCACATGCATACAAAACTCTATCATCAAAAAATGCATCCATGTGCATGTATATATACCATATCGTCATAAAAAGTCATGAGTGCCCTCAGCACCCAACTATACAAAAAATACATAGAGGAGCCCCAACAGCATCCTCTAAATATGACATCAGCCGTATATACAAAAGACATCCCCATATGATCATCAACATTTGGGGGCAAATCACGAACGGTCTAGTTAGAATGCTCCCCTCGGTCCGTGTCCTCATCGTCACCTGCAGCCTTTGCCTCCGCTGCTGACTCATCCTCTCCCCGCTCCTCCTCTAGCTCCTTTGGATCCTCCTCCTCTGTGTCCTCCTCCTCTGGATCCTCGTCATCATCCTCATGAGCGTCCAACCGGTCCCGAGCCCTCCTCTCCGCTACTAATACAATGACTCGCCTCAAGATAGATCTCCACTCCCATGGAGCATCGTAACAAACATCTAGCAGCTCCGGGTCTAAATCCCGCCAACCCTCATCCTCCACCTTGACCAACAACCGATCAAAGTTGGCCCGTAAAGCCTCCAGTGTAACATTGTCATCACATCGACGAACCTCCCCTCGAGCAGGTGGGGCTACCATCACTATGCGACCCTTGCGGTCTTGATGCCCCTGTGGTGGCTGTGGTCCCACATCTGCAAAAACCCACACCGGAAAGGTCAGCATCATCAAACATCTCTAGCTATCATCATATACTGTCAAGCAAAAAATACAACATGATATGCTAAGAAGAAACCAAAATGCATAAGTACCATCTGGCCCCCAGGCCTATCCAGGAAGCTGCGACAACTTAGGATCCCCCCAGTAGTCCATCGCTCGGTACGGGTAGTCATCGAACAGAACAAGCATCTATAGCCACTACCTAAACAACTCTACCATAAAATATTGGCCAACGACCCCACCACCACTGCGGCACATCATCTCCCCCCACCGCACCATCTACGGCTCCCTCAGTCCTCCATCCCGGATCGGCACGCGAGGCTGCAGTGTAGGAATCCACTCAAGAAAGAAACAACACAAAAAAGAGCCACAGCAGAACTCCCCTCCAATATGCCTCACCTTGCTCAGCTCTCGTTGAACACAGGCGAGAAACATCTGACCCCATGCATAGTAGGTCCCAACCAATGCCCGCTCGATCAACTGTATCTTCCCTCCCGACACTCGGTGGGGCACCTGCAATCCCAATAGTGCATTCTTATGCACATGAGACCCCAGATAAAAAAACCTCTCCAGCATATCCTCCATGTCCACATCCCCTGACCTTTGAGGCTGAGTATCCACCATCCTACCCAAATAGGGCAATCCAGTCAAGAAGTACACATCCGCCAAGTTGAGATCCCTCTCACCCTAGACCATGAACGCCTCAATGTTCGAGTCCCAAAACCCAACCAACCTGTTCAGCAACAGAGATGTTGAAAGCATAAGGGGCACCTGCGAAAAATTTAGTAGCCCGCAGAGTGCCAAATTCTCCTGCACATAATGATCTCACCGGATGATCCTCATCAGGTCCTCTGGTATCTCACGCTCTCTCCACTGCACCTTCGACATCTTGCCAACCACACAATGAAATCTCATCAGAACCACATCAAATACCCCATCGATCCCCTCTGGATTGGTGCACCAACCAAATGGAACCTTTGAATGCATTTCGGGGCATTTAAACCCCACACGTGCGCTTTGGAGCACGTTTTTCTCCTCGAAAAGCGTGTTTCCTGAGCGCACTTGTGGGGCCCACAATCGCGTTCCAAGAACGCGGCTGTGAGGGACACAGTCGCATTTCGAGACTACGGCTGTGGGAGTCACAGTCGCGTTTCGAGAGCGCGGCTGTGGGGGCCACATTCGTGGTCCGAAGTGCGCAACTCGCCTCGGAACCCGCGATATACCACCTTGGTCACCCCACTTGACTGGTACACCACCCCCGAAGACCAAATCCCCCCCTGAAATCAAATAACATTAAAAACAAGGGCTCAGAGGGTTACCTACAACTCGCGCAATGGAAATCCACCGATCGGTTCTCCCGCAAATGGAAAATCACCTCTGGCTCACTCAATTCTCCTTTCAAACTCAACCGTACAAATGACGCATGTCACTATGGGTCCACTTACTATTTATAGACATTTGACCAATTCTTGTTTTGGCCATATCAGGCTCATACGAGGTTCATTTTCCAAACCATTGATACCTCTGGATTCAGCGTGACGAGAACTTCATGGTGGTTGAGACCATTTCTCGATTTTATCGGCCCCTTTTTTTGGCATTTTTTAGTGCCCATTATTGCTTCGATTTGCATGCCACATCGACCATTATCAAATTTTGACGTTCTTTATACTGCCGGATTCAGTTTTCCGTGCTCGTGATGACACTTGAGATCATTTCTCGCTCTCAACCCTATATTTTTTGGGTCTTTTTCATACACCCCTCGTCTCCTCAATTTGCATGCCACATTGGTCGTTATCAGTTTTTGGCGATTTTTACACCATCAGATTCAGTTTTTCGAACCCGTGATGATGCTTGAGAACATTTATCGTATGATCACTCACCGTCATGGCCTCGTATAAATCCACACGATGGTACCTCGCCACCATTTTAGAGTCTTCTTATCGCTTTCAGACTCCTTAAAATTGAAAGCACTTACGAGCATGAACTTTCCTGGGCTCGTACAAATCCACACGATAGTACCATTTCGAGCATCCTTCTATCCCTTCTTTGATCTCCTTAAACCACAAAGAAGGACCCAACGGTGCCTCTTGGCTCTATGATAGATCATATCTAGTCACACTATTATGGCAGCTTCCCCAGTATGGTTGCCTTTGTTCAGAGTATTCTGTGATGTGTCACCCTTAGAGTCTCATGATCTCATTCATCAGTTTGTCCCCCTGAGTCTCACCCGTCACAGTCATAGTCCCTGGTCCCTTAAGCTATGATCCCTGTACCCCAAGTCAGTTTCATATGTTTCCAGGTCAGCCATGACATCATACTCTGAACTAAGGAGGTTTGATTCCCCCCCACCCTGCGACCTCACTTGTTCCCCACCCCCAAAGTATGTCAGTCCCACCTTCAATACTATCACCTTTTGGTTGTACACCTCGCGCTCCTATCACGGAAAAATCATTGCCATTGGTAGTTGCAGGTCTACCTCTGTCGACGCCAGCCAATCTATTCCAGAGGTCCCTATACCTTGGACTCATCACTATCAGTGGTGAGTGCCTACGGACCATTTTGAGAGGAGTCCTTAGTGCCTCTCCAAATGGTTGCTTCTCACATGCTCGACTTCAACACCTTGATCGCACCATTGAGATTCGTGCAGGGTATTGGTCCCTTCAGTTATTAGTCGAAGACCCTGGATGTCCCCTAACTCTAGCACATTGGTGAGTCTACTTCAGAACCCCCCAGTTGTATGTTCCCGCGGATATTCGGGCTGCACTTGGCGACAATATTCGGAAGCACCCCAGTTATATGCTTCCTCGAGTACCCCATTCAGATCCAATCCAGTGTACCATTGAGATTATGACTCTCATTCATTGAGTCGACCCAGTTATTGGACACCTTGGGATTCAGCAACTCATCAGTCCTTCTTACCACATTCAGAACGGTTGTTGTCATTCCATTGTATCAGTGCTTCAGCTCAGTCATGGCAGGACCATGAGTATATCCCAGTTTTGTGTCCCCTCTGGACCATTATGATGTACACAGCAATTCTCCATGTATTATTCAGGTCCCCTTGGACCTCATTATTCTAATTTTGTATATCTTGATACGAGCATGGGTATGCCCGCCTCGTCCATATATCAGATATTATTCCTCATTCATTTTGAGGCCATGTATGTTCAGTTTTTGTAGTTTGTATGGGGTCGTTGTTCCGGTCTCCAATCAGTCTCTTCTCTCCTCCACACCCCAGGAAAAAGACAAAGAAACTATGATGTCTATCGGCCATACGATGAGCTCTTTCCCTCACACATCAGGGGGCAATCTGTTAACACCCAAAAAATGCTCACTATCTCATCTCCCTAGCCACATGACCCATTTGTCCACTTGTCCTACCACTTTAGCCTTCAAAACCTCAGAAAACCTTCAAATGGTCATCAAAAAGGCCAAAATTAATCTTTTTCTCCTTATAATAATTAAATTTCCTCAAAAATGCCAAAAACCCTCCTAAAGGGCCCAAAATTCCCAAAAAATCAAATAAAAGGGAATAAAATTCAAAAAAGGAAAAAAAGAGGGAAAAAGAAGGAAAGAAACCCTAAACCAATAACATAAACCACATGGTACCAAATACCATGGGTCAATACTCCACCACTCAAAAACCTATAAATAGGTGATGGAGGCCCCCTATTATTCATCCATAATCCATCATACCCTCATGCTACCCAAATCACTCCCGAAACCCTAAGCTCACCATTTGTGCTTAGATTCACCATTTGAGTGAGCCATTTGGCCAATCCCTATTGCATTTGGAGAGGAGAAGGAGACATTGGAGCATTGGAGCAACTTGTCCTTACGGTTGCACAAGATCCACCAACCTCACCTTTGAGGTAACATTTTATGTAAAACTCCACTTTCAGGTTAATGAAAAGATATGGTTCTCTTCTATATTTGTTTTGCATAAGAAATCAATGAATGTTTATTATTTACCATTTTTTATTGCAGATTTACTTGTTAAGCACCCATGCACATGTTAGATTAGTTTCATACCATTTACACTAGGTTTTTACCGTTTTCTCGAACTGCTACCAAGGACTCCCTTCTCCTTAGTAGGTGCTCATTTGCACAAGCTAGGGTGAAAACCCTAGCTACAACTACATCCACAAATTTTTGGTAGTATATATGGACGACTAGACAATGTATGGGTTGGTCAAGTATCATGTTGCAAATCTGTGATTGATGTTGGAAAGATGTCGACAACACCAAATTTCATTGAACCTGAAAAAGTGCATTTTTTGTGCTCCGTTTGGGATTTTACTAGGGCACATAGTTTGCAAGGAAGGAATGTTGGTTGATCCTGCAAATATTGCAATTATTGTCGACTTACCACCGCCGACAATAGTCAAGCAATTGAGAGTGATTTTGGGACACACAGGGTACTACAGGAAATTTATCAGAGGGTATGCAGCGATCATGGCGCCGATGGAAAAGTTGTTGAAGAAAGATGACAAGTTTGAATGGAATGAAGAATGCCAGAAGAGTCTGGATCTATTAAAAACAAAGATGGTTGCAACACCCATCCTCGCATTTCCAGATTGGACGAAGGAGTTCCACGTTCATGTCGATGCGTCATCAGTCGCATTAGGCGTCATCTTGGCCCAACCAAGAGAAGGCGCAATAGACCACCCGATAGCATTCGTAAGTAGAAAGTTGTCTATTGCGGAGAAGAATTATACGACTACAGAAAGGGAGGGGTTGGATATGGTCTATGCCTTACAAAAGCTTCGGCACTATCTCTTAGGAGGCCACTTTAAAATGTTCACTGATCATTTGGCACTTAAGTATATTGTCCCCAGTCTGCAAATTGCAGTAGCCATAGGCATGAGCAACGATGGAGCACTAGAGGAACGATTGGCACAATTGGTACAGCTCGATGAGGATCGGTTCATCGCAGGATTTCATCAAAAGGTAGAAAAGGATCACCAGAAGGCTTGGCATTATCGACACATTAAACCAAAGCACTTTCAGTGTGGAGATATGGTTCTGCTATATGGCAGTAAGTTTGCAAAACACCCAGGTAAGTTACAAATGCATTGGTTGGGTCCCTACATAATAGATTTTGTTACTAACGGAGGTGTAGTGCAGTTGAAGATTTTAGACGACATATTATTTCCAAAGCTAGTAAACGGGAACCGGTTGAAACCCTATCGCCATGATCAGGCGCATAGCGGCTGAGAAAAAAAAAACAATGATGACAAAAATTGGAAAGCATGGCCAGCCAGGTCGCTCGGCAATGCTTTGCACATTTAGCACGTGGGAGTCAAATCCGAGTATGATCAATGCGGATCAACATCAATGGAAGATGACGGAGAAGTATGATGACATAATCGGATGACTGTGGGAAAGATTTTGCAAATCATGATCAAGTGTCAAGAAGCAAGCATAAATATCGGCATAGGGATTGCAGAACGCAAGTTGAAGTAGAGAGAGTCCGAAGAGGAGAATCAATGAGTTGTATGATGCGAGTCAGTAAGTTATATGCAGAGAGTTAGGAGGTCGAGTCAACAAGCCCAAGGAAGCTCTGGAAAAGGGAACTGAGATAGTTGAAATGGTGCACTTCATTTCGAGCGAGAGCACTCTAGGTGCGCTAAGGGCAAGAACGACGACCGTGCATGAACAACCAGTGAAGGAAGAAGCGCAGACACTTGGGAGGAACAGAGACGAGGTATCACCCAAGATGTCTAAGAGTGTGGTAGTAGTTATAAGAGCTGTGGTCTCTCTAACCACCAGAACACCAGGGGCGGAGGCTAGTTGGCTCCAGTAGTAGACAATCAATTGTGCGAAACAGATGTGCCAGAGCAATTGGCATGTTTCACATTTTGACAATGTTGATGAACTTTTCCCTCGATCGCAGCAAGCTTGAAGCGCGAGAGCAAGCGTCGAAGTGGTAGATGATCAAGGTTTCAAGAGACTGGAGGATGAGTTCGAGGTAGATGATCAAGGTTTCAAGAGACTGGAGGATGAGTTCGAGGTAGATGATCAAGGTTTCAAGAGACTGGAGGATGAGTTCGAGGTAGATGATCAAGGTTTCAAGAGACTGGAGGATGAGTTCGAGGTAGATGATCAAGGTTTCAAGAGACTGGAGGATGAGTTTGAGAAGTACACGACAACGAGCTCCATACGTCCAGAACATAGCTTCAGAAGTTTACTACAGTGATGGACGAGACCAGTACCAGAGGTGTCCAGTTGAGGTGGCTCGAGGGCGAGCCACAAGTGTGTGTTGGGGGCCTGTTGGTGTAACGTCCCCTCCCGCCTTCCAAATGCAGGGGAGAGAACATTACCAACGATACGGGGGCTTTTGGTAGACTTAGCCCCAATATTACATTACTCATAAATTCATAACAATTAAAAACTTCTATATGCAGATTCATCTCAATATAAACACAGCGGAATTAAACATAATAGCAAGCACACAAACAGTAGTGCCTAACATATATATATATATATCACAGCGGGGGATGATTCAGCATATAGAGACTCAATCTCGTTACAATGCCATGCATGGATTCCAAATTAAGATAATCAACTCATTTCATTAAACATGGACAATTTAACACATTGCAGAACACAAAATGCAAATAATTTATAATACACAGAACACTTATCTTGAGAAGTAGATGTCCAACGACTGGCTACATGAGAGCAACGTTCCACCCAACCATAGATCTCTGTCCAGCCTATATTCTTTCAGCTGAGAGATCACCCCCGAGCTGGGCTGTGTATCCACTAAGGAGGAACTAGATGGCTCACTCACAGTCAGGGTTTCACTCAAAGAGCCATGCTAAGCCAACACACAGTTGGGTTTATCAAGCATATGGATGACAAATGAGGAGGATGCTAATCCAGTGAGCTCAACCACAAAGCTACAGGCATCTCAAATGAACTCAGCAGTCATGGCACCCACAATACCTACCGCACCCCAACACAAGGAAGGTCCCCTTCTCTGCTGCACAGTCCCTCAGGCGTCCCTTCCCTCCAGTGCTCTTCAGGGTGGGCATAGAAAGGTCCAGCAGCTAATTCCTTGAGATTATAGCCTTCACTGGGTTTATCAAGCAAACCAAACCTCTGCTCAGTCATTCACACTTGGATTTCTCACAGTTCAGTTATCCAATAACTCAATCCCGTCACTTCATTTCTAGGCTATAAAAACTGGGATTTCCAATGGATTTCGGGGTAGCTAATGCTCCCAAATTCACCCCAAGGTTCATACCAATGGATCCCCCATTGGATTTCACTGTCCGATGCCAAATCTGGGCGTTCTTGGCTCTTCAAAACGCGGGTTCTTTCAAAGTCGCGATTTCTGGTTTTTCCCTCTGCTGTCAAATCGTTTTTGGATCGAAAATGGTGCTGGTAACTTCCACAATAGAATGGGGATGAGGAAGAAGCAACATCCCTCAGGTAGAGTGACTTGTGGTACAAGAAAACAGAGCCCATACTCTGCCATACGAATTTCTGAGCTGCCCATGCTCCATTGAAGCCATGGACTGAAATCCTCAACCACTTCCTTACAACAGAATTAAATGTCATCAAGGAAAGTCAAATGGGTTCTCAAGGTGACATATGGCAGCCTATGGTTCAATCCCATAGCCCCCTCACCACTCCCTAGTGGATACACATGGCCCCTTCTCATTCGTTGCTCCCATAGCCAGTTTTGGTATTTTATTGCATGATGTTTATTTACATCCTATTACAATTTCCATGGCTTAAGAGCACATGGGCATCAAATATCAATGCTTGCCCTTTAAATCAAAATTCAGGCTTTCACTAGCGGGGCCTTGGCCTTGAGCTCCACGCTAGGAAAACATACATCACATGTACACATTATTTACATTAAATGCTAATATATCCTAAGGGTCAAAATGGGGTATTACAATCCCCTCCCCCTTAGAATAACACCGTCCTCGGTGTTCCAAGACTTAGGCACACATATACAATTTACACATGTCCAAAACTTCAAAAACTTTGCAGATCTGCCCTGCATTCTGTTCTTTACTTTGAACTTTCAGGACCAAGTCCTTTGATTTTCACGAGCTGCTCCTGCTGATTCGGATCTTCCAGCTCATCCATAAGTCTGAAAACTTTATGGCTGCTACCCTCTTGAGGTTCATCTCGTTCTGCTGCTTTTGCATCTTGACCATCTCTCCAAGATTTTCTTGTGTCTTGGCAATTGTTTGAAGAAGACTTCCAGCCAATTCTAATAGCCTATGGTCTGCTGCCATGGTCATTGTGCACAGCTGGTTCTCACTTGGCTCACACGCAACACTTGCTCATAGCAACTGCAACCAATTGATTTAATTTCCACCTGTGAAATTCATCATTACAATTCTCATTAGGCCAAGCATAACCCAAACATAAAAAAGAAAATCAGTCAATGGTTTTTTTCCCAGTTGACATGGATAGTCCATGCTTTACTCATGAGACTCCCACACTTTTCATGCTTGCCAACATACACATGAATTCCTTCATGTTCATCCATTCACAGGAAATTCATTAATTAGCATTCACAATTCACTTTCATCAAATAAACACACTCTACTTTTAGCCATACATGCATTCAACAATTTTATGTGTTTATAAATGCATCAATAAAAAGGAAAGAGAGAGCAGTAAGAGTTTCTTCTCTTAGTCATGTTCCATTCTGGAACCCACACCACCACGGTGGTTTTCATGCTCCTAGTCTCTTTCACCTCAACGTGAATGCTTGACCTGCCCTTCTTGGCTATGACACGTAGTGTCTATGGTCTATTCTAGACCTCTCAACCATGGAGTTCCTCCACTTGGTTGGTCTAACTCTTGGCTGCTAGGACTCACATAGTTCCACTAGCCCCATCTTTCCATTACTGCTCATGCTGAGCTCTTTGGGATGGTTACATGTCCACACTCATCCTTGAGATGCTTTCATAGTCATTGCTTCCAGCAATACCTACACTCAAACATTGAATCAATTCACATGTTTAGTTTATTTTCATAGGAAATCATAACCAAATCATATACACATGTATATTCATAAGCAAGAAATTACAAGATAACCAAATACTTATCTGCATTGGATGTCTTCACTTTATTCCATAGGGTCCTTCTTTGCTTTACAAGCCTCGGAAACACCTATGGATTTGGATGTTTGGCCAGCGCGCAGTCTGCCCCTCAACATCAAATAACCTTGTATGTTTGGCCAGCACGCAGGCTGCTCCACAACATCAAAAATCTCGCATGTTTGGCCAGCACGCAGGCTGCTCCAAATCATCAATAATCTTACATGTTTGGCCAGCACGCAGGCTGCTCCAAATCATCAATATTCTTGCATGTTTGGCCAGCGCACAGGCTGCTCCACAACATCAATATTCTTGCATGTTTGGCCAGCGCACAGGCTGCTCCACAACATCAATATTCTTGCATGTTTGGCCAGCGCACAGGCTGCTCCACAACATCAAATAGTCTTACATGTTTGGCCAGCACACAGGCTGCTCCACAACATCAATTAATCAATGCTCAACCAGTCACTTCTGGATTTACCAAGCAGCTTTTAGTTCTTTCAGGGTCCTTGCTTCCTGCATTGACCAAGGTTTCCAACAAAGAAACAATAATGCATCAGCTCACTGTTACAAGCTTTATGCTTGAAACCTTCATTATTTCATATAAGAAATGAATGAAATTGAATACTTATCTGTATTGTGCATTTCCTCTCTGGTCCACAGGGTCCTGCTTTTACTTTATAAGCCTTGGGATCCTCCTGCGGACTAGGATGTTTGGCCAGCACGCAGGCTGCTCCAAATCATCAAATAATCAACACCTTACCAGTACACCTTCACGCCGACTGGAAGGAAACTTCACTACGACCATTTCTAGGTCAAGGCTCTACTATGGAGCCATAGGCACATGATAGCTCTTTCATCAATACTTCACAACCCTTCATCAAAATCCCCACAACCTCCACAACCTCCACAACATCCTTTTATTTATATTAACCCTTCCACCACAACCCCTCACAACATCCTTTTATTTTGATTCTTTAGTGTGTAACATCAATTATAATCTGTTTAGGCTGAAAACACAAGATGCATAAGCAAGTTCATTAGTATTGCTGCTCTAAACTGTAAACATATTTCATAACATTCACTATCCAACCTTGAAACACCAGGAATGCGTCCATTCCCTTAAGGCGTAGTCAATATTGGCATCCCTAACATAACTCAGCACTAGAAAGGCGTGCACTCCTTACTGATGTGAATTATGAAGGTCCTAATCATACTTCAAGCAGTCTGCCATAATGGAAATAAAATCAAAACATGCTCTGCATATTAACTCTAATAATTAGACATGCATGTATGTATATATATATATATATATATATATATCAATCAGGGTTTATGGAACACTTATCCATTTGCAGATGTTATTTCTCTTCTTTAATGAGGAATGGGGGCTCCTTCTCTGAGTTGACAGTCCCTCGGTTTGCCATCCCAATTCCCTTTTGATGTTACATGCCTCTCACGTCTTACTGACATAATATTCACCATCTCACTCATATTGTTTACCAATCATGTAGTGCAGATGAGACATTAATAATGTCTTATGGCGTTTCACCTGAAACCCATTTTCAAATCATGGAATCCCTTCCCATGAAGTTTGGCTTCTGCAGGACCTCTCTCTCTTGGTCTTACTGCAATGTGTCTCCCTGGCACACTTATTAAACAGCCAAACAGTCAGCAACATTTAACAATACCATTCAAATCTGATTGTTTCATAACCAATCCATGGCACTAATAATTAAATTCAGCATGAATTTGCAACTCTGTCTACTACAGAAATTGGTTTTCTTATCCATGAGGCTATCCTCATATTGTTTGGCTCCTGTAAGTGACACCACTCTGCCCGTTATGGTCTTATGCCCACTGCCATACATGAGCATCCACTTACAGCATGTCCTCCTGACACATTTTCATGTAAGCCAAACAGTCATTAGCAATTATTAGCAAAATTTCAAATCTGAAACACTTACAAATCTGATATTTACAACTGTTCTTACTAACAGAACTTAGAGCTCCCAACCATGAGATTCCTTCTCATAAGTTCTAGATCAAATTTCACAGTCATATCATTTATACAACTCTATCATTCCAACAGAGCACTCTAGCAGCCCATCGATCATGATTGGACTCTTCATGCACTTACTATTCTGCATTCATAACAGCCCATGAAATGATCCTAGAATTATCATAAATTCATCATTTCATTCATTATTTATTTTGCAATAACATATGCATCAGTTCTATGCATTCATACAATGCATCACAAGATTTATGAAATCTTTTAATGCACATCTACTCAATGCTACCTTGCATTGTTTCATGAGTACTAGGCATTCAAGCATATTATGATCAAAACATGACTATCTCATATAACTTGCATTACCATAATCAGGACCACCAGTCCTCACTTGCTTTGGTTATTAAGCACATAACCAACATACACATGGCATGATATAAATTCATATGAATGCATTGAGATTTCTAAACAGTCATAGGGTGTAAGGATCATTTCCTTCACTTACCCACACCTCACCAAGCTTGGTAGGTTAACAGTCCCAATCGGTATTCAATATCACATGCAAACTAACTCATCATAGCTCAAACATAGTTGAAGAGATCTTACCAAATCCTCTTTCAACATTCATGCAATTTGGTACCAATAATCATTACCTGCATAGTTATCATTAACATCATCTGATGTTACCTGATCAGTTGGCCTCTTACCAAGCCTGCTCAGTCCTTTTGCCAACTTTGTGATCATATATTTGTTGCACCATCCTTTCTGCATAATGTTGTTGGCTTCATGCAACAACATCCTCAGCACATTTAGCCATGCTCTTTGTTATCTTTGGTCCTACAACCAATACCAACATCAATAGTGATTATCAACCACAATATTCTCCATTAGTGGTTCATTGCATATGCAGACTTCATTATTCTACCAATATGCAATATCCCATTTATGCACAAGCATTTCCATATGCACTATGCAATGTTTGTTAAGATGCCATCTAGTGCATATACATCTATGTAATCCCTTACATTTTTAACATTTTTATGCCATATGACAATTTCATAATTATAAGTATGATAACAAATAGGGGTTTAAAGAATTCTTCCCATTTCGATCCCTCACTGTAACATGGAATTCCTCTTCCATATCATGCAATTGTAGAAATTGCCCACATTGACAACAAAATTTGTTTGTTAAAACAGCCGCTGGCACTCTTCTGCGCTAAATATCTATGATATATGTAGACCTCATTCAAACTCTGGTCATGCATCATTGTTCCCTGCTGGACAAGCTTTCCAATGCCTGTCTTCATGCTCCATTCCGACATCAGGTGCGGGAACTGCATCTCTTCAAAAATGACAACTTGTACTCCAATTCTGCACATTTTACACAGTTGTATTTTGGTCCAAAATGCCAACTTCAGCCACCTGTGGAAGAAAATCTATGAAGAATCGCAAAAACTTTTATATCGGGCAAAGTTAGTCCATATAACCAGGAACAGTTGGCACTTCGCGGATCTCAATTTCGATGCACCATTCATCTTTTATAAAATTCTGGGTTTAACTACTCCTTACTTTTCACATTTTAAACTCCCTTTGCATCCTGTGCTCCACCTGTGCGCCACCTGCGCACAACCTGCGCGCAATCCGCGCACTATCCGCACGCAACCTGCACGCCATCTGCGCACAACCTATGTGTAATCTGTGCACGACCTGCGCGAAGTCCGCGCGCGATCTGTGCGCGCCCCGCGCGCAATCCGCGCGCAATCTGTGCGTGACCTACGCGCAATCCGTGCGCGATCCGTGCGCGCCCCGCGCGTAATCTGTGCGCGACCTACACGCAATCCCCGCGCGATCCGTGCGCGCCCCGCGCGCAATCTGCGCACAATCCGCGCGCAACCTGTGCGCGACCTGCGCGAAATCCGCGCGCGATCCGTGCGCGCCCCGCGCGCAATCTGCGCACAATCCGCGCGCAATCTGTGCGCGACCTGCGCGAAATCCGCGCGCGATCTGTGCGCGCCCTACGCGCAATCTGCGCACAATCTGCGCGCAATCTGTGCGCGACCTGCGCGCAATCCGTGCGCGATCTGTGCGCACCCCGCGCACAATCTGCGCACAATCCGCGCGCAATCTGCACACATTCCGCGCACCGCGCAGATTTAAAACTGTCGCCGCGCACCTTGCGTTTCCTGTAACTTCCGGGGTCCATTTCTCCTTCGTCCCTTAACCAAATTGGACAAATTTGGTACCGTTGGAAAGCTCTGGAAGAGGTCTATGCACCTATGTGATATTATTCTTCATCTGAGAAGTCTGACCCTATCATTTTTCCCAATCAAAATTCCGCCCCCAACTTCCCAATTCCACATCAAAACCATTTTGTCTCTTGCCTGCAACTGCAACTTCTCACAACAGTTAGAAAATTTTCTGGAATGTGCCATTTCATCCCCTTATAGAGGTGAACTACTACATAAAAACTTGCATAAAAACAGTAAGAGAATGACAAGAACTTGCATCTCTAATAAGGTATTTTCTTTTCATTTCACATTCAACAATCCAACCAATAGATTCACAATTAATCTCCAAGCAGCCAACAAGCACGGGTAAGGAAACTCATGAGCATAAGGGCGTAATTTGCAGGCTTTCCTCACTTCTGAAAACCATCAATTGGCCACACAATGTGGATTCATTGTAATTAACAATCATCATTAAGACATGGGGCTGTAACAACTGATTATTCATGCTTTTAAACAAACAAAACTCATTTCCAGCCATGCTCAACATTCAAGTTCATGCATTCAAAGCATCATGGACATTCAAGGAACATGGATTCATCATTAATCAAGGTCTCAAGCACATGATGAATCATCTCCTATGCACAACAATTAACAACAACAACAACAACAAAACAATATAAGATGGCAGAGGTTGCCCCTCCTTTCTCTCCTCCATGGAGGCAAACAAACAAATACAAACTGAATGCTACAGCTTGGGGACAAATTAGAGCAAGCATTCAACCTGAAAATGAATTTTCTCGCTCCTTCCTCTATTTCATAGAATGCAATCAATGCAAGCAGCTTGCAAAAATCCCCAAACAGTCATGGAAATGATTTCCCATTCCAATAAATAGAAGCCATGCAATCTTGAGGTTTCCTTAATGCATTTTAGTTCCAAATACAAAATGCATGTACACATAATGATTTATATCTCTGTGAAGGGCCCAACAGCCATAGTGTTGAACCTAGAGCTCTGATACCACTCTGTAACGTCCCCTCCCGCCTTCCAAATGCAGGGGAGAGAACATTACCAACGATACGGGGGCTTTTGGTAGACTTAGCCCCAATATTACATTACTCATAAATTCATAACAATTAAAAACTTCTATATGCAGATTCATCTCAATATAAACACAGCGGAATTAAACATAATAGCAAGCACACAAACAGTAGTGCCTAACATATATATATATATATATCACAGCGGGGGATGATTCAGCATATAGAGACTCAATCTCGTTACAATGCCATGCATGGATTCCAAATTAAGATAATCAACTCATTTCATTAAACATGGACAATTTAACACATTGCAGAACACAAAATGCAAATAATTTATAATACACAGAACACTTATCTTGAGAAGTAGATGTCCAACGACTGGCTACGTGAGAGCAACGTTCCACCCAACCATAGATCTCTGTCCAGCCTATATTCTTTCAGCTGAGAGATCACCCCCGAGCTGGGCTGTGTATCCACTAAGGAGGAACTAGATGGCTCACTCACAGTCAGGGTTTCACTCAAAGAGCCATGCTAAGCCAACACACAGTTGGGTTTATCAAGCATATGGATGACAAATGAGGAGGATGCTAATCCAGTGAGCTCAACCACAAAGCTACAGGCATCTCAAATGAACTCAGCAGTCATGGCACCCACAATACCTACCGCACCCCAACACAAGGAAGGTCCCCTTCTCTGCTGCACAGTCCCTCAGGCGTCCCTTCCCTCCAGTGCTCTTCAGGGTGGGCATAGAAAGGTCCAGCAGCTAATTCCTTGAGATTATAGCCTTCACTGGGTTTATCAAGCAAACCAAACCTCTGCTCAGTCATTCACACTTGGATTTCTCACAGTTCAGTTATCCAATAACTCAATCCCGTCACTTCATTTCTAGGCTATAAAAACTGGGATTTCCAATGGATTTCGGGGTAGCTAATGCTCCCAAATTCACCCCAAGGTTTATACCAATGGATCCCCCATTGGATTTCACTGTCCGATGCCAAATCTGGGCGTTCTTGGCTCTTCAAAATGCGGGTTCTTTCAAAGTCGCGATTTCTGGTTTTTCCCTCTGCTGTCAAATCGTTTTTGGATCGAAAATGGTGCTGGTAACTTCCACAATAGAATGGGGATGAGGAAGAAGCAACATCCCTCAGGTAGAGTGACTTGTGGTACAAGAAAACAGAGCCCATACTCTGCCATACGAATTTCTGAGCTGCCCATGCTCCATTGAAGCCATGGACTAAAATCCTCAACCACTTCCTTACAACAGAATTAAATGTCATCAAGGAAAGTCAAATGGGTTCTCAAGGTGACATATGGCAGCCTATGGTTCAATCCCATAGCCCCCTCACCACTCCCTAGTGGATACACATGGCCCCTTCTCATTCGTTGCTCCCATAGCCAGTTTTGGTATTTTATTGCATGATGTTTATTTACATCCTATTACAATTTCCATGGCTTAAGAGCACATGGGCATCAAATATCAATGCTTGCCCTTTAAATCAAAATTCAGGCTTTCACTAGCGGGGCCTTGGCCTTGAGCTCCACGCTAGGAAAACATACATCACATGTACACATTATTTACATTAAATGCTAATATATCCTAAGGGTCAAAATGGGGTATTACAGTTGGCACGGGATTATTCCACATGAAGTGTGGAATCCGACCGTGTGAAGAAGGACCATCCGCAAAAGAAAGGTCCATTTGTGAAGAATAAGGAGCCGACAAAAGTGCGAAAGTAGTTTAGTTTGTTAGAAATGGGTCATGTGGACCATTTTGTAACCATTAAGTATAATATAAATAGTAGTATGATTGTAAGCCTAAGGGTATCTACTTTTTTTATCCATCTTCGATCTTTGGTCTATTTTGTATCCGCGTTATGATGTATTGACTGTTCTACGAAGGTCATTCCACAGGTTTTAATGAATGCATGAATATGTTCGATTATGGTTCTATCTTTTGTCTTTGTTTCTGCTAGATGGTGAATACAAATGTTTGCAAAATGTTTAATACTTTGTGGCTGGGTAATTTCTGTTCATGCGAATGAGTAGGTTGATCATGTTGATGCTAATGTCCATTATGTATTGAATTTGCGAATGGTAAAAATGCAAATGATGAATTGTTAGCATAATGCGAAAGGTATAATCTTTGGTTTCTGCGAGTGCAATGTGTGTTTGATGCATGTCCTCAACTCCACTACGGAAACTTGGTTCCTGCAGCCCCCTTATTCATCTCGGGTGAGACTTCACTCACTTTGTGAGTGTTGCTAGAAAGGGTAAAACCTTTCTGGGCTGGTGCGTAAGGGAGTTCTGTCAATGGTTTGTTGACGACAGTGCGAAGTGAACCCCTGTCGACAGTCGCGTAGATGGCCTAATATCATGAAAACAAATTCACATTGATGTAAACTACTTGAATAAACTTTGAAAATGTGTAGTACAATACATTATTGTTGATGTTTGGCAACAATTTAGGAACACAACAATTTGTCACGGTGCTAGCATGGATCTCGATTACAATGAATTCAACGACGAATAGAGTTCCATTGATATACAAGAAAAAGCCTTGGCTCATATGGAGCCAAAAATGTCTGTGTTTTCCCAGACCTTCCAAACCTCAAATATCAACTAGGTCCCAATGAAGGACTTACTTAGACATCATTTAATTCTAGACAATGAAATTGGAGACCAATTACAATATATAGAGAGGAACATAACAATTAAGAATGAAAAACAATGAGTTACAAGTTTAGCTGGACAATGTGCCAAAGGAAGCAAGTAACCTACAATGAGAAAAAAAAGGTTATGGAGGAAAATATTGTGGCAATGCATGGACAATTCCTCCACATGTCGCTGGCCATTATAGAAGATGTAGAGATTGGTGACCTAATGATAAAGGGTCCCTTGATCAAAATTGCAGAATGCATGCCACAAGAAATCACATAAAGAAAGAAGATGAAGTAAAGGAAACCCATAACACTAAGAAATTGACCTAACAACAAAAGATGTCCTAGATCCTACAAAACTTGGATCCCACAATGAAGTCAATTGAGAAATTGAAGAAAGAGTTTCAAGTGGAAATTGACCAGTGTAAAGAAATTCAGATTGCAATCTAGAATTGGGTGTAGATCATCAAAAAGAGGGAGCGACTAGAAAAAGTGATCCATGAAAGGATCAATTGGTTGCAACAAGAAGTAGAGTAAATACTTGACCCTCTATCTAGAGAAGAGAATCTCAAACAACGTTAGTCCACTAGGTAGGTATAGTCAAAACTCAGACAACTTTAGTCAGTTGTGCTAGGACATTACAATGCATTATAGTGACTGCAAAACACCACAAAAGTAAAAAATGTAAGAGACTTGACCATAGGTGCCATACCTAAACAAAGGAATGCGTACTTAGCATGTCTCAACATTTTGGTAGGAAAGTAGACTAAGGAATTGGAAGAATTCCTTGAGTTCAAGAACCAAGTTTTGGAGGTAATCCCAAAGTTGAGCCCCTCATCTGGCATGGATGAAAAACCTAGCAAGGAAGATGGGAATTGAATCAAGGACAAGTCAACATGTGCGTCGAGGCTTATTGGGGCCCTTGTTTTGAATTTGGGAAACATACATGTTGCAGCAAGAAGAAGGGACAAGGTGGTGTAAATTCAACAAACATATCTTATGGGAGTCATGCCATGCCATGTGGAGAAAATATTGTTATCAACATTAAGGAGCCTAAGTGTTAAAGGAAGACTAAAACCAGGATATCAGGTAGGATTCCACGTGAGCAAAGAATGATGTGGTGAAAGGACAAAGGCATTTGGATGAAGAAGAAGCATATAAAAGAAGGTTAACAACTCTACACATTTTGAATGTACCTTCTTTCCCATTGAGCGTAATGTTATCAATGTAAAGTCTTAGGCTTGTAAAAGGGTTTTGTTGTTCATTGATAAATGTTGTTGTCTAGGTGGGGTTGCAACTATTGTAAGGGGTTTGTGGGTACTATTAATTTTATTCTTTGTAATGCGTTATGAGACCTGACCTACTAATGGATGATGTATTGGCTCATGTTGAATATTAATGGAAGGAGGTCCCCTTTTTAATTATTTTTTATCTTTCTTTTATACGGAGACGATGTCTTTTATTGTTGTTTCTTATATGTGTTGATGAATGATTGCAATCTGCTTGAATCTATGTTGCACTCTTAAGTAAGATAGGGGTTCAGATTGTGTCTTTTATTGTTTTTTATTACATGTGCTTATAAATGATTGGAATCTTCTTGGATCTATGTTGCGCTCTTAAGTATGATGGTTTTTTTTTATTGTGTTGGTTCTTTGGTTACTTAATACATTAATATTGGTTTTGATTTGATTGATTCTTGCATAATAGTTAAGGTGAAAGTTTGGGTGATGGGATGGGTGTTAGTATCGATGGTCATACTATGTGAATCTTGTATGTCAAGTTTTATTCTTGGCACAACACTTCGAGTGAGACCTTACCCTTCATGGGGATTGGAAATGCTATCGCTTAAACTATAATGAACCCCATTTCCTGGACACTAATGTGGACCCTAGTCTAAAATTGAACCAACAAACTTGGTTGATTGATTGACCAAATATTCAGTACATGATCTTAATATAATCTTGGAAGTGGTCAACTTCACTTGAATTCTTGAACATACAACAACATCATAGTTAATCCACATTTCTTGAAACATTGGTCTAATTCTAAGTGAGATTCACATTATCACTAGTGGTTAATGCAGAAAATGATCAACTGATACAAAATAAATGTCAATCATGTACACATATGGTTGATTCAATCAATTGATAGTCATTTTCAATCAAATCTAGGATACTTGTTCTATGTCAAATCAATAGTCGGTAGTCTATCGTGGAGTCTTTATTTGCAAGCCATGGCACTACACAAACTGACATACATTATGCTATGTTAAATGCATACATTTATAGGTTGTATTCATTGTTCAATGCGTGAATAGTTCGATGATCACGATGATTACTTACAAATTTGTAAGGCTAGCCAACCAAGTTTTAAGGAAACAATGAACTCTTCAAATTTCTAGAACAAAAATATACCATTTGTGTAGCACGTCAACATCTAACTTGCAAATATATTTTTAATTTCTATGATCATAGCTATCAAATTGCAAGGTTTGTCTACTAGCCTTTTGCCAAATGCTTATTGCTCAACTCCATGGTGATCTACACTTTACTACCCATCTTCTTACCCAACAAAAACATCCTTATTGTTATGTAGCAACATGCTTTCTCATGCACTTGCTAGTCTAACATTCTCATGTAATCAATTTTTTGGGGCACCTAGGCTAACACATAAGAAATATCTACAATCTCTTTATGGCAGCATCATCAACAACATTCATTAGTATTGACCAACGATAAATCAGACTAGACATCCTCATTTTAACACAAAACCCTCAACTTGCAAGTTTTTTTCCTCATTTAAAACTTCTTTTGGTATTCTAGTGCTATCTTATCTTATAACCTTCAAAGTTGTAGAGCTTATATTTTATGCTCCAATATTATCTTCAACCCAAGATTGTTCTCACAACAACAATGGTGCCAATGTTGAGACTAGGGTTTTAACAACATTCAAGAAATGACTACATTGCATTATACACACATAATTACTCAAGCTATATGTTTGGGAAGGTTATCCAACCATGTTCTCTTCATTATTCATGAATATTTATACAATCATAAGGAAGGTTAGAATAGTTGTACCTGCTATCAACTAACCATTCTTAAGTTCACTAGCCAACTAATATTTTACTCGATGTACATTTATGTTTACATCCATATTCATGTATTCACTTTATACTAAGTCTAATGTCTTAATACAATATGTGATGACATTTACATGGACCTAAGAGGCCTCCCCAGAGATGGCTATAGTATATTGAGAAATACTTAATCACAACATCAACATCTTTCTATGCACAACTCTATATTTATTTGTCCTTGGTTTTTTTAATTCTTCTTTCTTGACTACCTTTCTAGGTTGTTATTGTATCATGCTCACTATGCCCTTTGAATGCTACGAGTATTGTGCTCTCTTGAACCATATTGGTGATGGTATACACAAAGATTACAGATGCCATTACAAGCATGAGAGTCTAGGATCGATGTTGTTGTAAATTTGTATAGGTTGAGTTTTGATCATTCTTATGAGCTAATACATTGGGATATATATCTATTTAATAAGTAAGAGTCAAGCCTTTATCACACTTTGTAACTTAGATTAGTTTTCCACACTGTAATTTTACTTTGGTTGTGAAGGGTTTTTTATATAGTAAGAAGTATCATAGTGAAGTAATTGATCTAGTTTAGCTAACATTGGATTTAATGTCAACATCTCATAGCCTAGCTCAAAGGTAGTATCTACAATGGATATCTACATTTTGGGTAATAACTCCTACAGAACATTTCATTGTATGCATTTTTCACGAAGAAAAATATTATGTATATGATATGTTGTATATTTTAATTCCTAGTTACTATAATAATAATAACAACCTAGTGTAGATCTATTTTAACCCTCTATAATTAAGCATTTAAAGGTTTATATCTCATCCCTTTTATAGTAGATTTATTTTTCAAAGTTTATTCATTTAACAACTACTTAAAGTCTCTTCCATATCAAGTTATAGAGTGCACTTGGCTCCTCTTAATGCAATTATAATGCAATAGAGAAAGAGAAAATTTCTCTAACTATGTTGTGATGAAGTTTGTCTCATCTTGTAGCAAATCCAACAATACAAAAAGGTAGAATTTTTGTTAATGTTGCACTTTGATCAAATTTTCGACAATCTTGGTGGAATCAGAATTAAACAAAATCCCAAGGGCATTCTTCCACCATCCATAAAAAATGAAGCATGATGTAATTCTTACTAACCCTGTGATGTTGGATTTTCTATACAATCACACTTGGCAACAAAAATAATTTATTGGACTCATATGCTCTATAAATTCTAGAGAATTAAAACCAACATAGAAGATCCATTTTAAACCCAAATTTATCATCAAATTTATTTAATTTAATTTTTAATTTGTGTTATTTTATTTAAATTTTGTACACATCTAGACAAAATAAACTTATAATTACAATATACATGTAGAACAAATAAATTATGTTGGGGTAATATAATTAAAAGGGGTTTTAATGGCCCTAATATATGTGCCTTATGCAACATGGGAGATTAATCTGTCTACCATTTATTTGTGAATTGTTCTATTCCTGTTTGATCTGGACATAGATATGCACATGTTTACGCATAATAGGTTTGTATAAAATTCCTTGGTTTATACAAAGATTTTCATAAGAGCAAGGATTTGAAGAAACAGAAAATCCTTATTCAAGCAAGTTTTCCGGAAGATGCTCACATTGGTTTTTTCGATGGGGTTAATCCTTTAGGAAACTATGGAGGAGGCATGGTGATCAGATTATTGAAAATAAATTCTTCTTACTTTGGATCGGATGTGTATTAGGCTCAAATACTCAGGCATAATTGCTAGCTTTGTAGGCCTACTTGTGTTTGCTTCTTCTTAGAATTTATCTTCGCTTCAGGTTTATAGAGATTCCAAAGTGATCGTGGATCAGGCAAATGGCAATTAATTTCTTCACATATTGTTGTTTTGGATCAATGATATAATATAATAAAGATACTACAAATTTTCTTTGCTTTCCTATCTTTCACTCATATCTATTGGAGTTTTATTTTATTGACCAATCAATTATTTAGGAAAGCTATGGGCTCCTCGGAAGGGATCACGTTTTATGAGAAATTTGAATACTATATCAAAATCTCTGAAGGCTCTTTGGAGGCCTGCTAGCATAATGTTTTTTCTACCTTTTATGGGCTGTAGTTTATTTACAGTATCAGTGTTTTAACACTCACAGGAGATAGACTTAGATTCAATGATGTTTGGTCGGTTGGAAAAGATGGAAATTTAAAGTTTTCTGATTTTTGGTGGAGTACCATCTTACGTTATTATAAATTTGATTCTACTTTAACAACAATTTATAACAATTTATAGAACAAATAAATTATGTAATTTATCATATATATATGAATATAAATAAAAAAAAATCATAAATGAATATATGGTATGCTTACTATATTTTTTTTTACAAAGAAGTAGTCCAGAGTATATTTATCCCAAACGACTCCCAACTATGCCATAGAATACTCTATGGTGGCAACTGCAAGCATGCACTTGTCAGCGCTAGCTACTGTTGCTACTCTTCATAATCAACCTTGTTCTGCATCTTTTCAGAAACATACCAGTGATGCCGACATTGGCGTGTTCAGTTTGTTGCAACAGATGTGTCCAAACATTGAAACCGTGGGCCAAGTTCATGCCTACACGGTCAAGACTGGAGTTAACCAACACACATTTTATGTTAATAAAATATTGAGCCTGTACGCTCAGTGTGGCAGTATGCTTAATGCCCACCTTCTCTTTGACGAAATATGCCAGCGAAATGCATTTTCATGGAATGTAATGATCAGAGGGTATGCCACCAATGGGAATTTTGCCTTGGCTCTGAAAATGTATCGCCAAATGCTATTTGAAGGTATAAATCCTGACAAGTTCACCTTTCCCTTAGTGCTCAAGGCCTGCGCAGGCTTATCGGCTCTGCAAGAGGGCAAAGAGATTCACAGCCACATAATCAGATTAGGGTTCGAATGTGATGTTTATGTTGGGAATGCCCTTGTAACTATGTATGCAAAGTCTGGGATTATTGAGGTTGCACGCCAGCTGTTTGACAAAATGTCCGAGAGAGATGTTGTCACATGGACTGCAATGATTGCCGGGTATGCTCAGAATGGGGATACGAACGAGTCCTTGAGGCTCTTTCATCAAATGCAGCTCGCAAACGTGAAACCCAACTCGGTTACCATGGCAACTACGCTCCGAGCTTGTGCCCAGTTAGCGGCTCTGGTACATGCTAAGTGTATTCATGGAAATATAATAAAGAACGGACTGGAGTCAGATGTTGTTGTAAGGACTGCCCTTATAGATATGTATGCGAAATGCGGGATTGTAGAGATTGCAAGCCAAATGTTTGACAAAATGTGCAATAGAAATGTGGTTTCCTGGACTTCGATGATTGCTGGGTATGCTCAGAATGGGCACCCTGAAAAGGCCTTGATGCTTTTTCATCAAATGCAACTGTCTGACGTTGCACCGGATTCGGTAACCATGGTGAATGTCCTCCCGGCGTGTGCCAATCTAGCAGCTCTACAATGTTGTAAGCACATTCACTGTTACATAATTGTAAGGGGATTTGAGTCAGATATTCGTGTGAGCAATGCCCTTATAGATGCCTATGCCAAGTGCGGAAGTTTACAGCCTGCGCGTCAATTGTTTGACAAAATGTCTAAGAGAGATGCTGTTTCATGGAATGCCATGATTGCAGGATATGGTATGCACGGTTGTGGTGAGGCTGCCATTGCCCTTTTTAAACAAATGCAGCAGACAGCCATGGAGCCAGATGAATTTACCTTTATTGGTGTCTTATCTGCTTGTAGTCATGCGGGGTTGGTGGACGAAGGTTGTCGATATTTCAACTGTATGCGGCAAGATTATGTCATCACACCCACACTAGAGCACTATGCATCCATGGCTGATCTTCTTGGTCGCGCAGGGCTGCTGCATGAGGCACGAGACTTGATTGAAACCATGCCCATTGAACCGGATGCTACTGTGTGGGGGGCTTTGCTTGGCGCCTGCAGAATTCATGGTAATGTTGAGTTAGGAGAACGAGTGGCAGAATGCCTTTTTGAATTGGACCCTGAAAATGCTGGATGTTATGTCCTCTTGTCAAATATTTATGCTGCATCTTCTCAATGGGAGGATGCAAGAAAGGTGAGAGTAATGATGAAAGAGAGGGGGGTGAAAAAGCCAACAGGATGCAGTTTGATCGAGGTAAATTACAGGGTTCACAAATTCATAGCGGGAGACAGGTCACACCCTCAGTCTGAGAACATATATGCAACATTGGCGACTTTAGCTGAGCAGATCAAGGACGCAGGTTACGTGACTCACACAAATTTTGTGTTGCACGATGTGGAGGAGGAAGTTAAGGAACACATGCTTTGCAGTCATAGTGAGAAATTGGCAATTGCTTTTGGAATTATCAGCACAGGGCATGGAACTTCAATTCGGATTACAAAAAACCTTCGTGTCTGTGGTGACTGTCACAGTGCCACCAAATTTATCTCCAAGATTGTCAGGCGAGAAATTACTGTAAGGGATGGAAGCCGTTTCCATTGTTTCAAGGATGGACTGTGTTCTTGTAGGGATTACTGGTGATGCTAATTCAATACAGAACAAACATAGGCCTGTATGACTACAAACACATGCATATTATTTCCTTTGAGTTGGCATACTATGTATCTTTATTATTCTGGTTTCTAAGATGTTGTCAATTAGGTTTAGTTCACAGACAATAAGTATAGGGTCATGTGTCAATTAGGTCTTGCTTGGGTGGCTAAGAGAAGTTGTGATGCAGAGCATCCGTAACCCTCACCTCCACCGCATGATCTACTTGTTGTGACAAGTGTTGCTCTATGCCATGCATTATTGGAGCCAAAATGAAACGTGGTGGCCTTGCATGCTATTAAAGGGCCACATTCCCTTACTATGACATCAATTAAAGAAGACAATGTAGTGGAAGCAAGGGGGGGGGGCGCGATTATGCTCAAGGGAAGCAAGCAGGGGGGGGGGAAGGGGGGCGCGATTATGCTCAAGGGAAGCAAGTGGTGGGGGGGGAGGGGGCGATTATGCTCAAGAGCATTTGCAGAAGACTACACTCAGAGGGTCCTTGCATGCTAGATGAGGATAGAGAAAAGGCTTGATGCCTTTGTTTGTCCTGTGTGCCAATAGAGTATTTGTCGTGCAATCGGGTCAGATGTCGAGGTGTAGGTTGATTAGAACATAGGGTTGTGTCCTTGACTAAGTTATGTGCACCTCCCTATGTGGAGTATTCGGAGTACTGAGTAGTGCACCTGCATGTTCCTTTTGTTATTTAATTGATTTATGGGATATCCAATTTGTCGCTGAATCTGGAGAGTGTTTTGGGCCTGCATGGCCTGAGTCTGTAAGGAGAGGCCAGATTCTATGAATGGCTTGAGTTTTAATAAGAATCTTGTTTTATGTTGAGTAAATCTGTTCTTTTCTTGGCCCGGGAATACCTGCAGCTGAGGTGACTGCATTATATCTGTTCATGAATGTTTGAGTGGTGGGTCCATGCAGGTTGTACCTGTAACAAACCGGAGTATGTGCTAGCAACCGCTAGCGGTCAGTGCTTCTTTGAAGCCAGCCCAGATCCGATTTGGTAGTAGCCTTAGGCATCTGCATCATTTTGGTATCAGAGCAACACGATCTTTAGAGAAGAATATGGCCTAGAGGAGAGCAATCATTATTGCAGGTTTACAACTAGCTGCTGAAAACGAAGAGTTAGTTCAAGAGGAGAACTAAGTGTGCTCGGAGGAGCACTAGATTGCGCAGAGGTGCATTAATGTTATCGGTGAGTAATGTGTTGGCTATGGAAAGCCATATTGTGAACAACTTTAAGAGAGTGAACTATTGAGAAGCCAAAGAGAGATTGGCAAACTAGAGTTAAATTGCAGAGCAAGATTTCATTTGCTTTAGTAATCCTTGTTGTTCCTTGAGGAGCATTAGAAAGCCATGGGGTGTATGTGAGTGTTTGAGGACATCGAGTTGGTGAGAGGAAGCCATACCAAGAGTGAGTATTGCTATGTTGCAGGAAATGCCTAGGTAATAGGCATACCAGTATCAGAAACTTCCCGAAACTTCGAAACCAGTACAAAACGTCATCGAAATGCCGACGGCCATACCTTACGGTGTTTCATAATTGCGAAACGGCGTATGGTATGGCTGCCGATGTTTTGGTGGTGTTTCGTTCCGTATGGGTGGCATTTTGGCATCAATTCTTCCTTTTGTGGGCCTGTACGGGCAGCCAAGAGGGCTGCAGGTCCCTCAAATAAGCTCAAAAATTGTTTTCTTTCCATTTTTAAAAAGATACATTGTTGTATATGTAATCAATGATATAGACATGGTTTTCCTTCTAAAATGTCATTTATGTGTGTCCTTATTTTTTTCTTGCAAGATAATGTGTTATTAGTTATATATATATATATGGCGTTTCCCTTGGCATTTCCCTCAGCATTTCCCTCAGCGTTTCCATTTTTGGAGGGTCACATTTCCTGCTGTCCCTGTTTAAGAAACTTCCATATATATATTATATGGCGTTTCCTTCAGCGTTTCCATTTTAGGAGGGTCGCGTTTCCTGCTGTCCCTATTTCAGAAACTTCCAGACGTTTCCCCCTTTTCGTGCAAGTTAGGAGTATTGCTATAGTAAGTGTTATGTGTTTGCTTTTGCATGTTAAATTGCAGCAAGTTAAAAATGGCGAAGGAGAAGCGGGTGGGCCAAGAAGAGAAAGAATGAATCAAAGCAGAGATACAAGCAATTAGGCAACTGATCAAAGAGCGTTAAGAAAGACTGCAGAGAAAAGCAGAGATCCGAGCCATGAAAAAAAGAATAAGGGCTTTGGACAAAGAAGAAAGACATCAAATTGAAAAGAGGGAGATTTCAAAGGGGTCTCAATTGTGGAAGTGATTTGCTACCCGAAAGTAGGTGAAGCACTTGAGGAAGAGTGCATAATAACTAAGAATGTGTGTGTTGTTCAGAGCTCGCAATAAGAGGCTAAGAGGATTAAGTATGTGAGGAGAAGACGGATGCTACAAATTGCATCCCTATAAAGATTGAGGAGAGAGAAGAGAGTATTTACCTTCCCATGGAGATAGTTGCAGTCACAGATAAATTGTTAATGAAGATTACAATGATGTTGGAGAATACATTATTGTTGAAGAAGAATACAGTGTTGTTGAGCAAATGGGAGCAAATGAAGAGCAACAAATTCTTCCATTGGTGGAAGAACAAATGGTCGGGCAATGTGTGAAGAATGTGGTTAAAGTTGAAGACAGGCCATCAGATTGGGATGTTGGGAAGGAAAGGTGTTACTTTGAGTTTGCAGTAAGAGCGACTATCAACACTCGAGGAGAAGAAAATTTGACTTCAAGAGTGGATAACCAGATCCAAATGTCGATTGTTGGAAAGAAGCATGAAGGAGAGTATATGGAAGAATTGCTAAATGTTTACGAGGAGAGAACTAATGACAATCTGAAAAATGAATTTACGGAAGAATGGTCAAGAAATTATCAAGTCTCTATCCAGTGTTCAGAAGGAGTATTACCTCAAATAGATCAGCTCCTAAAGGGATATATTAATATGACTGAACGCACCAACGGAGATGAGGATGAGGTTGGTTAATGTCTAATGGAAGATATTAATGTATATGGCAAACGAGGAATCTGCAAGGGCACAAAGTTGAAAGAAAGTGGAGAATTCATTATGGAGAAAGATGGTTTAAACCAATGTTTGTTGGTAAAGTTGAGTACAAGCACAAAGGATTATATATGGAAGCTTAATGCTAACATAACGAAAACATGTTGGTTGTTGTTTGGAGTAGACTATTGTTGTTTAGATCTGGGGCAGCAGTTTGATCAATGGAGAAAGTTGAGGAAAATAGAATTCAAGGCTATGAACTAGGAGGTTCATAATTCTTTAAGGAGGGGAGTATGATGCAGAGCATTTGTAACCCTCACCTCTACTACATGATCTACTTGCTGTGACAAATGTTGCTCTATGCCATTCATTATTGGTGCTAAAATGAAATGTGGCGGCCTTGCATGCTATTAAAGGGCCACATTCCCTTATTATGACACCTATCAAAGAAGACAACGTAGTGGAAGCAAGGGGGGGCAATTATGCTTAAGAGCATTTGCAAAAGACTATGCTCAGAGGAGGGGCCTTGCACGCTAGATGAGGATAGAGAAAAGGCTTGATGCCTTTGTTTGGCTTGCACACCAATAGACTATTTAGTATTTGTTGTGCAATCGGGTCAGATGTCTAAGTGTAGGTTGATTAGAACATAGGGATGTGTCCTTGGCTAAGTTATGTGCACCTCCCTGTGTGGAGTATTCGGAGTACTGAGTAGTGCACCTCTATGTGCCTTTTGCTATTTAATTGAGTTATGGGATATCTAATTTGTCCCTGAATCTAGAGAGTGTTTTGGGCCCATAGGTCCTGAGTTTGTAAGGAGAGGCTAGATCTTATGAATGGCTTGAGTTTTAATAAGAATCTTGTTTTCTGTTTAGTAAATTTGTTCTTTTCTTAACCTGGGAATACTTGCAGCTGAGGTGACTGCATTATATATGTTCATGAATGTTTGAGTGGTGGATCCATGCAGGTTGTACCTGTAACAAACTGGAGTCTGTGCTAGCAGTCGCTAGTGGTTAGCGGTTCTTTGAAGCTGGCCCAGATCTGATCCGGTAGCAGCTTGAGGTGTCTGAATCAGGTTGTTATCCTCTTCAGCCTAAATGGCCAGTTGGGGTTGGCAAGGTACCAGTGATCTCATTCACATCCGCACGTAAGTGCTCAAGGGTGGGATGAGATGTTTCCGAATATTTTGAGTGCAATGGTCTAGCTCAAGTAGTTGAGCACTTTGAGCTCCATGCAGGAGGCCTCGGGTTCGAGTCCCCAGGTTTGTTGCCTCTGTTGCATGCCTCACTCAATGTCCTTAATAGGTTAGGCTCCATAATCAATGGCAACCGGTTTACCCTAGGTACCATCTGTGAAATGAGAGGAAGTGCCTGAGGTTTCTCCATGAGGTTTTTCTTTGAAAAAAAACTTTATAGTAATGCATTTCAGTATATTAGTTTCTCTGAAAAACTCACAATAAAGGAGCACCAATTTATCATCCAAAACTGTTCCTTGATAGTATTAGTAATGAAGATTTTTTACAAAATGTCCATATTCAAAAATCAAAATATGATTTGATAAAGGTCATTTATATACTATGATACATGAAATGTAATCAGATAATGCTCCAGGGTGACTGAATGATGGACGGTTCAGGGAAGAGGGTCATGTATTACAGGAACTATTCAGAACCATTGCCAGCTGGTCATTGTTTCGCTTGTCCCACAACTAACCTATACATAGGTCATGTTATCCTAACTACAAACAATCATATGCAATCAACAGTATTGAGTAACCACATATCAGGTCATCAAGCAAACACAAAACTCAAAGGATACGCCAGGCCGAGAGAGTGAACATATATATATATCTTCTAAACACTAAGAAATATATAGTACAACGCTCAATACATTTTCACAAAACACACTGGTCTCTCACAAAACATGTATTTTTGAGCCATGCCATACACATACACCAATATTAACTAAAATTAAATATTATAGCATCCGGAATCTTAAGCACTTCATCTTCTAGTACTTTTTATCTTCCATTTGATTCATCTTCTATCCTGTGAAAATTGGAATGCAGGGTGCACAATCGTTCCTGCATACTGGCTATTCTCAATCTCCCATTGTGGCCACCCTTCTTTCCACAAATTGACCTTGCAGGTTCTTTCTGTCTCGCAACCTAGCTTTGCAGGTGTCTTTTGATCTGCAACCAAGCATTGTGGCTATTCTATGTTTCACAGCCTATCCTTATGAAACCACAAAGCTGTCAACCGGATCACAACCAAACCTTACAGGTTCTTCACTAGTTGTGCCATGTTTTGTCTGCAACCTAGCTTTTTGGATCCACATTACCCCACAACATCATCCAACCCTTAACTGACAAAATTCATCCACGAATCTAGGATCATTATCTATCCGCACTGTTTTGAAGTTTGCTAGCAATTGAATCTGCTTGATAAACTCTGCTTCAAAAGGTAAAGCATGTAGACAATAAATTGATTGATATGTGGAGAGGGTCAATGAACGTTACTTTCCATATCACTGGATTGAGCAAGCAACTTAAAGGCTGCCTCTTTTTATTAGATTGTTGGAGATATTCAACTATTCAACTTTCTTCGTCTACTCTAAAGTAGTTAATAATTTATTATGGAATGTCCGTTGTTGAAATGGTGCAGAAAATGGCCGTCTAGGGAGGGAGATACTAGGTCTTACTCATTTTTTGGGCAATTTTCTCATATCTTCTTCCATGTTAACTTTCAAGTTTCATTAATCTATTAATATTTTTGTTTTTCTATTTGCAATCTCATTTGCTGCTGCTAAAATTCTTCAATTTGAATTTTACACTATTTTATTTCCTTTCGTAATTAGGCCTTCTTTCTAATCAACACCTTCCTCGTGTATGATATTGGTTTTCATCGAAACTACTTCCAGTAGTTTTTATCCATCAATTTTTTTAATTTAAAAAAAAAAATTATACCCTACCAATTTCTCTCTCATTAATGCATTTCCTTTTTCAGGTATAAGGAACTTATCTTTGGAGTTGGCTAATTGTTTTACGTTTTGGACTTTCCGGGCCATTTTTGTCGGAATTGTTGTTGAAATCATGATTTTTCTTTATTCAAATTGCATTTTTGATTGCAGAAATGGATTCAGCACCCTCAAAAATTTCTGGGCACTCGATTATGCAATTTCAACAACATATATCTACAATTTTAACAATTCCAGCCGAATTTCGACCAAAAAAATCACCATAAAAATGGTCCAAAACATAGAATGTGCTAGTTGAAGTGTGTTTTTGTTATTATCTGCAAATTCAAATACTATTGCTTTTGTTGAACGAACCTTTGCATGTTGAATGGCATTCAAGGCAATAGTCTTCTGATCTTTTCCCCACATTGAGTTGTTTTGGACCTGAAGCCATGCTTTTCAAGCTTGGAAACACATGATTTGGCCACGTGGGTTCAAGATGGCTTAAAAAAATGAAAACTAATTACTATTTAAAGATGAAAACTTCACATAAACATTCAAAATGTGTTTATAACAAATGTTTAATTAATTGAAAAAAAAACACAATTTGGAAACACAAATCTCTTTCATTCCCTATATAGAAAATAAAATAAAATAACTTATTCTTTCATTTTTCATACTTTATTCAACAACCATAGGCTTCCGACAATGACAGGGGGGTTTGAAGAGCATTGGGAGCAGCTTTTAAGAGTATTGAGAGCAGTTTCCTAAAATGTGAAGAGGGGTTTTAAGAGCATTGTGAGCAGCTTCCTACTTTGACAAGACGAGTTTAAGAGCATTGGGAGCAATTTTAAGAGCAGTGCCAATGAGAGGATTATTATGGAGAGTGAAAAGATTGGTGTTTGCATTGGAAGTAATTTTGCAGCATCCATGCCCTCACAAAGTCGTGTTTGTCTTGCTCTTAAACCGAAATCAAGCAAACTGAATTATTATTATTATTTTTGGAAGTATGTATTGGGAGCAGCTTTTAAGAGTATTGGGAGCAGTTTCCTACAATGTGAAGAGGGGTTTTAAGAGCATTGGGAGCAACTTCCTACATTGACAAGATGGGTTTAAGAGCATTGGGAGCAGCTTCCTACATTGACAAGATGGGTTTAAGAGCATTGGGAGAAATTTTAAGAGCAGTTCCAGTGAAAGGATTATTATGGAGAGTGAGAAGATTGGTGTCTGCACTGGAAGAAATTTTTCAGCATCCATGCCCTCACAAAGTGGTGTTTGTCTTGCTCTTAAACCAAAATCAAGCAAACTAAATTATTATTATTATTTTTGGAAGTATGTGAAAAGCTTGTAAATATTCCAAGAGGTGGTTTTGGGAATGGGAGTGCACTTTTTTAAGAACTCTTACAAGGATCCTACAATAGAATGAAGGCACATTGGTTGCATGAAAAGGGGTATGGTATGGATAGATGTAAAATAGCAAAGCAGGATGATGCTGAAATGCTCAAATAAAGGAAAATGCTTAATATATATAAGGATGCTCTTGGATGATGTATTTTCTTGGTTTAAATGACAATGAGGTTAATGAATTTGAGAGCCAGGATGATGCTGAAATGCTCAAATAAAGGAAAATGCTTAATATATATAAGGATGCTCTTGGATGATGTATTTTCTTGGTTTAAATGACAATGAGGTTAATGAATTTGAGAGCTAAGTGTAGCTCATATTATATTTGAATTATTTTTATTATTTCTTTCTAATTTGTTATTTATAAATAATTAATATTGATATTTCTTGTAATTATGAAATACCTCATTCCTAAAATTTTGACAGGTCACATTTCCATGCCATATCTATTTTAAAAACACAGATGTTTTCAAGTTTCATGTAATTTGGAGAATATTTAAATGGGACTAGGGATAAACTACACACTGATACAATGTGGGAGTGCCAAGGCTACTATTTAATGCTAAAATATAAAGATATACAAGTGAAAATATCAGGAAGAGAGGGTGATGTAAGAGAGTAAACCCTCTAAGATAGAGAAAACCACTTCACCACACTAGATATAGAGGTAGATGAAGATGAGGGAGTAGAGATATCTCTGTTTACATCAATCATTGTGAGGGTAACAATGCAATGCTTGATGAGGTCCTTCAAGGAGTGCCCACGAATAGGAGGGTTTGGCTTGGTTGAAGTGATACAAGTGAAAATATCATAAAAGAGAGTAAGAGAAGGTGACATAAAAAGGGTATACCCTCTAAGAGAGAGAAATCAACTTCACAACACTAGATATAGAGGTAGATGAAGAGGAGGGAGCAGAGACATCTTCATATACATCAATCACTATGAGGGTACCAATGCAATGTTCGATAAGGTCGTTTAGGGAGTGGCCATGACTGAGAGGGTTCCATTGTGTGATCTTGGGAGGGGCTTAGAGGTGGTAAGTAGAAGTTCTCTTAACATTAGAAGTTGAAGAGAAAAATACAGTGATGTGTGTTTGGTTGCTCAACATGGGCTATAAGAAAACTATGGGTTGATAGTTTGTAACTATGTGTCATTGTGAAAGTAGGTTGTTCGAACACAGAATAGGAGGATGTGCACTATCTCACCGATATGGTATCACGTGTGTCCAAGGTGGGCGAGTCTTTACAATGCTTAGCACCTCCAATTGTCAAGATAGGCTGAAAAAGGAGGTGATCAACTTGGTGTGACAAGGTTTGAATAAATGTTGCAATGTCCCACATCTATGATTAATCACGTCATGTATGAAGATGGTCGTACACTTCTTACTAGAATAATGAAAGAAAGCATCACATACTTATTAACCTTTGTTCGTTGTCAAGGCTATAGGGCACTTGGATTTGACTTCTGAAATTTTTATTTATGATACCAATCTTCATTTTTAATAGCTAATTGTGTATAATAACAACAAAAGCACACTACAACAACCTTAACTAATTAACTAAAATCCCAAACATGAGTTTTACCATGCATATATCCATATCTACGATGAATTATTTCCATACACACATAATTGAGGAAATTGGAAGGGAATCAAGCATAACAGAACATCAAATAAATTATAAATGACATTCAATAAACAAAATTATAAGCATGACATTCAAAGACACATTCAACACTGATCTTTATGGAATAGTCCTCCAACTAGCTGCAAATGAAGGACGTTCGTCCTAGCTTTAGGAACTCTATCACATTGAATCTTTCTATGATAGAGGCCACCCCCGAGCCGAGGCTATCATTTCACAAGGGTGAAGTTTCTAGGCTTTGCCAACACATGAATTGCTTGATTTCATATATTGTGAAGGTCGCACTCTCTTGTGGCTAGGGTTTCCTCATGAAAAGAGGATGAAATTTATGTGCTAGGGTTTCTCTTCAGGAATGGTAATTTACTTGAATTGGATTGATTTCTTCTAAGAAAAGTTGGTTGAGTTTTCTCCCAAGTTTGGGTTTCCCAGGGTAAAAATTCTTGCATCTATTGTGCATGGTTGTGTTTCTGTGATCCTTTGTTTCCGCTACAGTTTAAGTTGAAATTTTTAGTGTGCAATTATTCAATGAAAACTGTGGGATGAAAAGAATGTTTGAAATCATTAGGAAATAATTGTCAAGATCTTAAAATTGTATTTCTACTACTATATGAGAAAATTCAACATGGTATTAGAGCAGTGTTGAAGACTGTCGTAGCAAAGAATTGTCGAAAAAGCAGGTCTAAAAAAGTAGAGACGAAAAAGCAGGTCCGAAAAAAGAGGGTCAAAAAAGCAGGTTTGAAATTGTAGATTTGGAGATTATGAAATAAAGGTTTCTAAGAGTTCAAGCAAGGAAGAAAATCAAGGAGTAAAACTAAACATTTGCTGAAGCAGATCTAAGGGCAGATCTTAGGACTGTATTGTTACATCTCTATGGCAGATCTGAAGATTGATACTTGCAGACCAAGGCGTAGTTCATAAAGAGAGGTGGTTGCAGGAACAATCCTAAAGAGAAAACATTAAGGAGGATGGTTACAAGTCTTCCAGAGCTCCAGGTAGAGCAAGAGTATGTTTGCAGGGGCTGTACACTTGGAAAAAATGCCAAGGGGTATTTTCCGAGCAATAATAATAGGTCAAAGGGGATATTGGATCTAGTGCATTCAGATGTATGCAGACCAAGGACGGTATCATCTTTGAGTGAAGACATGGATCTACTTCATGAGGTCTTCAACAGGCTCCAGGATTTCAAGGCTCAAGTAGAGAACCTGGCAGGAAAGAAGATCAAGGTCTTCAAGTTAGATAATGGAGGAAAATATACTTCCAAGGACTTCAGTGATTTCTACAAGGAGGCAGGGATCAAGAGGGAGTCAACAAGCAAGATAAGTATTTAATGCTTTGTGTAATGAGTTTCATTTACTTAAATTGAATTGATGTTTTGTTGATGAATAACATAACTATTTAATTGGTTTGGTTAACTCTTGTGGACAATTCTATCATGTGTTGTAGAATAGGTCCATTGTGGAGGTTGTGAAGGCGATGATTCATGATCAAAATCTATCCATGCTCTTATGGGAAGAGGCATCCAGGACAGTAGGCTATGCTTAGAAAAGGAGTCCTCACCAGATGTTGGGGGACAAGAATCCTAAGGAGATATTCACAGGAGTAAAGCTAGAGGTCAATCACTCGAGGATCCTTGGTTGTAGTATACACCCATGTGCCGAAGGAGAAGAGGATGAAGCTAGGACCTTCTGGGAAGAAAGGTACTTTTGTGGGATACAACGAGATTTCAAAGGACTACAGGGTCTACATTCCAGGACAACGTTAGATTGAGGTAGGTCGAGATGTTGTTTTTGATGAAGAGGTAGTCTTCAAGAGGTCTAGAGGATCTCACATGGAGATTGATAGTGAGGAGCAGGAGGCTCTGAAGGATGAGGGTACAGATCCCTCTAATACATTTATTCATCCTTCAGACTATTAGAGTTTGCACTTTAATTCAATTTAGTTAGATCTTTGAACTGAAATACAGACAAGCACAACAAAACACAAAAGACACAAGAATTTTCCTCAGGGAAACCATAAAGGAGAAAACCCCGCAACTTCCTCAGAAATAGATTTGTCACTAGTACAATATAAAACAAGATGGAAAACCCAAAATATAAGATGTCTTCTACAACTATCTCTCTTTCTCCTCCAGCGAACTTGTCTTCTCTCTCACTTGGTGCGAACTTGCTTGAGTGAGTGTGAGTGCCAAATGAGAGAGTGACTCTCTCTATTTATACTTCAAGTGAGAGTGACCTAATTCCTCAATGGGGCCGACTTGTCTAACTGACTGGGCCGACCTGTCCTAGGGAGACTCAAAAATACATATTACATTTGACCTTTGGGGAACTATTGCCCCGACTTACAATGGAGGTTTTACCTCGAAATTCTAGTATGACCAAATACAATAATGACATCCCCGAATGGAGGAAAAACATCTCGGACAGAGGTACAATAAAGATACAATAATAATATAATAATAATATTCAAAGGAATATCTTCCGAAGTTACATTTACAACAACACGGACTATCAAGAGGAGTCAGTAGAGCTAGCAGAGCCAGTGGATCTACCTAGAGATGTTGTAGTGATCAAGAAGAGGCCAACGTGGTTTCGTGATACCTTGCAGGATGCAGAGAGGCATGCAACCCCTAGTGGTACTTTTAGGGAGATAGTGTCGAGATCAGAGGGGAAGTTAGTGGTGACTTTCAAGTGGATCTGAAAGATCAAGCATGTAGTCCAGATTAGCATAAGGGATGAGCCAGTTTGCAGAATTAGAGAGAGTCATGGATGGTATTCAGTGTTCTTGAGGGAGTAGGAGGCTTGTCTTAGTAGACCCACTTGGTGGGAGATGACATAGATGGATACTCAGATGTAGAGGTGGTAAGGTGTCCATATGCAAAGGGAGCAGGATACTCAGGTACAAAGGGAGTAGGGTGCTCCTACACAGAGGGAGTAGCTGCAACACAGTTTGTTGATGATGGAGGAGGTGCCCCAGTCAGGAGTACCTCCCTCTCCGAAAGGAAGTTTTCCTATGAGTTCGAGATGAACGATCTTGGCCTGATGCATTATTTCTTGGGATTAAAGGTGTGGTAGAGATTAGGTGAGATCTTCCTCAGTCAGGGGAAGTACACAATTGAGATCATGAGCAGATTCAGTATGAAGGACTGCTAGTCCATGCTTACACCTATGGTGACAAATCTGAAGAAGTTGAGTGATTCCACTTTAGATTAAGATTTGGTGGATCCCACTATGTATAGGCAACTGATTGGATCCTTGATGTACCTGGTTAACACCAGGCCAGATATTTGCTTTGCAGTGAGCACCTTGAGCTAGAGCCGAGGCATATACATTGGATCGCGACAAAGCATGTGTTGAGGTACCTACATGGTACAGTTGGATATGGTCCGAGATATGTCTCAGGTGGTGAAGTGAGGTTGCAAAGATATACAGATTCTGACCGGGAAGGGAGTGCAGTGGATAGAAAGAGCACCTCGAGGTGCTGCTTTAGCTTGGGATCAACTATGATATCCTGGTTTAATAGGAAGCAAAACTTCTGTAGCACTCAGTACAGGAGATGCAGAGTATATCGCAGTAGTGTCACAGGTTGTGAAGTAATGTGGCTTCCAAATCTCCTTGCAGGACTATTTGATTAGGATCAAATAACACTTCATCCGAGACATGGTGTAGAAGGAAGCGGTGAAGCTCCAATACATATCCACAAATGAGCAAATAGCTGAAATTCTCACCAAGCCTCTGTCTAAGGCGAAGTTTCTATACTTCAGAGACAAGATTGGTGTGATGGAGAATGTCTCCCCTAGTAAGAGGAAGTGTTGATGGTTCTACAACATCTGGCATACATTCATCCATGGGAAATGGTCTTAGTCATATGGCTAGTGGTGAATGGCCTAGACATTGTGATGGTTCTACAGATGAGAAGCATGGGGCAGAAATTCATCCACGGGAAATGGCCTGAGCCATATGGTTAGTGGTGAATAGCCTATATACCGTGATGGTTCTACAAATGAGCAACAGACACCATAATGGTTCTATAGATGATCAATATGTGGCAGACATTCACCCACGAATCTTGAGTCATATGGCTAGTGGTGAGTGGCCTAGACATACATATGAGCAACATTGGGTAGACATTCTCCTAGATTGGTCATGCTGATTTGACCAAGGGAAAATGATACATTCACTAACGGGGCTATGCTAGTGATAAATGACCATTCACGGGGCCATGCTATTGATGAATGGCCTAGGCGTAGTCTATCTCCAGATAGCCATGCTGATTTGGCTAGGAGTGGAAGAATCAATATGCATATTGAGTACATTCTCACCAAGTAAGCTTGGCATGATGCAAAATGTCTCCCTCGTTGAGAGGGGGTGTTGATGTTTCTCCAGGTTGCAACATCAGGTAGACATTCTTCCAGATTGGTCATGTTGATTTGAACAATATTGATACATTCACCCTTAGAGCCTGAGTCATATGGATAGAGGTGAATGGCCTAGGCAAGGGCAGTACTTCTCCCAGGTCATATGGTGTGGAGATGGGCCCCAAGGTGCTATCACATTTCCTGCTTCGTGATGGAGTGATATATTCTATATTAGAGTGAGTTAACTTGTTTATTTGATAGGTGATTTCATCCCCTTATGGAATATACAAGTCTAATCTAATGTTTCATTTGACATAGGCTCTAAGAAGTGTCCGAGACTTCTTAGTGTTGGTCAAATAACATTAGAGCTCTATGGGTGAATAGACGTGCATGTGAGGATATGATCATTAACAAGGACAAATTTTCTATGATGAAGAAATAATCAAGAAGACAAGTCAACAATTGAAGAAGTCCTACATAGTATTGAAGAAGCCTAGGAAATATTGAAGAAAAAGAAAGGACAAGTCGGTCCTAAAGATTAAAATAAAAGTGGAAAACAAAAGTACAAGTCAACCCCATAAGAAAAATCAGGGTGAATTGAAGTGTATAAATAAGTAGCTAACATTTCATTTTCACAATCCAACTAGCACATCACAACAACTCTTCCAGCTAATGCACACTTGTCAAGAAGGCCTAGCAAAGGCACAAGGAGCTAATTTTCGAGGTTCTTATCTTCTCTAGAGGTATGTTATCCCTATCTAGGGTTTCTTTGTGAAGGTCGCACTCTCTTGTGGCTAGGGTTTCCTCATGAAAAGAGGATGAACTTTATGTGCTAGGGTTTCTCTTTAGGAATGGTAATGTACTTGTATTGGATTGGTTTCTTCTAAGAAATGTTGGTTGGATTTTCTCCCAAGTTTGGGTTTCCCAAGGTAGAAATTCTTGTGTCTATTGTGCATGGCTATGTTTCTGTGATCCTTTGTTTCCATTGCAATTTAAGTTGAAATTTTTAGTGTGCAATTATTCAATGAAAACTGTGGGATGAAATGAATGTTTGAAATCATTAGGAAATAATGTCAAAATCTAAAAAATGTATTTCTACTACTATATGAGAAAATTCAACAAAAAAAAATGCTAAACTAGGTTTAGGAGATAAACTTATCAACATTAATCAAGAATGAGCAAAGCAAGTGCTCCGCAAGTTACCCTTGAGCATGAGTTATTACAACTAGTGTTAGCATCAACTTAGCATGTACAAAATCAAACCCTAGAACATCATCCATTCATCCTTCAAGCAAAAAAGACATCCAAGAGAGAGGTGTACATAGCTTCAAATGCTCAAATAAACCAAGAGAAAAGGAAAAAGTTTCATATTTGAACCCTTGTCCATGTTTTACAAATGAGGTGAGGTTGTCTTATTTGTATGAGATGACTCTCAATCATTTACAAATTCAAGCCCACAAAGGTAATGACAAATTATAAAGTTTAAGGTTAGTGCACCCACAAATTGGGGACTAAACCACACAATGGCATAAAATAAAAATAAAAATGTGCAATTAGGTTGCACCAAGTGCAAGGTGAACCAAAAGGAGGACACCATGCCCCAACTAACCCCAACAGATGCTTTTCCCTCAACGCCCTCATTTTTTAACAATGTAGGCTTCTTCTTTAAGGAATGATGTTTATGGTTTTGGAGACCAAGAGGAGGAGTTTTGCATTAAAACAATAGGTCCAAGTGGGAAAAATGAGGTGTGCTAAAACATGTATGACAACCCTTACATAGGAAATCACCTTTACAAAGCAAACTATGACTATGGTCATGTGTCCCAATGATTTTCCTCAAGGGCACCAGACAGCCACCCAAAGGATAGTTAGCAGAGCCACAAGGCGAGCACCTCCTTGAGGTGGAAACCAAGGGGACCTGTTATCACTAGAGTTGGACCTAGACTACTGAGGTTCAAGCCTAGAGAAATATTAGCAATAATTTAAGGATAACTGGGAATGTAATCTTATAAAAATGATGGTAGGTAAACAATCACCACAGAAATCAGGTTATGGTTTAGAATTGAACTGCAGAAATGCATCACTGTAAAATAAACTAATAAGAAAGGACTACGAGCATGACTTTATGAATGAAACAAATCATATTCTGTATCATATATTTAAAGGATAATTACACATGGTTCATAAGAATTTTGGGCTGGATTGATAAGACCATTCACATAACAAATTTATAACAATATGTAATTCAATTATTAAAACTAAAATAAGGCTCATTTGTCATTTGATTTTCAAAATGTTTTATTTATTAATTGAAATAATACAAATGCTACTATGATTAATGTTATCATGCTTGAAATATTAGCAATTTTCAATTGATTTATGATTATATATTGGTAGTATGTGAAAAAAATGTCAAAGGGAATAATGCTGCCAATATTAATTTTTGAAATGAATACGAGTGGCAAGAGCTCATGCTAATGTTTTAATTGAAAATGCTTATTCATTAAAGCATAGACATCACACAGTGGAGAAGTTTTGAAGAGCGCCAAGGACATATTTTATAATAAGAGTAATTTATTCAAAACATATCACTTGGAGAATCTGTGAAGGCATATTTTTCTAGAAATGTCCTGTTTCGTCATCTTTTTTCAGAACATATTGTGGCCAATGAGAGATGAATTTGGGAAAACTGAAGGAGGTTTTTATTCCTAAGATATCAAAATACAAAAATCTATCTCACTTTTTACACAGGTATCAAGGATTGGAAGATCCACTCTCATCATTTCAGCCCATTTTTCTGACTGTGCAAAGTCCAGTCTGAGTCATATTATTGCAGAGTTGGTTATGGACAGCTGAAGAGTAATTTTGACAAACTGGAAGAGGTTTATCTTAGTAACATTTTCATATATAATAACCTCTTTCATTTTTGCTACAGGTGTCATAGATTGAGAGAATCGAATCCATTATTGAGTCCCATTTTTTGGATTTCAGAATTTTTCCTGTTTTGACACATGTTTTTAGAATGCAGATCTCAAGCAAATGGAAACAAATTTCAGGAAACTGAGAGAGGGTTTTTTTCATAACAATCTGATATACAAAACCTCTCCTGGATTGTACATAGCTGTCATGATTTAAGAGATACGAAATCATAATTGCAGCCCTAATTTTCAGCAGTCTGGTCTGTTTTTCATGTCAGACGGTTCCAAAATTTAATGTAATTTCTGCTATCTTTAGAAATTTGACCTCCTAGGGAGGATTTCGACCTCAACACCTATATGAGGCATGGTTCTAACAAAAGGAAGTGAGATAGAGTTCTAACCAAAGGCTGAGAGAAGGGGTTGGAACTTATTATGGAAGTCAGATTTTGAGCACCAATTGCAGGCATGTATGTTTTGCTTTATATTAATAGGAAATAACCATTTTGAAATGATTGTGATCATATGAGCCTTTTCTGTTTTAATATTTGTGTTACATATTGTCAATATTTTGTTTGTGTGTGGTCTTATCAATCCATTCCATGATTCTGTTGATTAATATGCAATAATGTTTAATCCTTGAATGCAGAACCTTATTCACGTTTTTCACAAAGTCATGCTCATAGCTCTATCCTATTAGTATCTATAATAGTAATACTAATACATTCACTGTTGTTCAAACATTCAAACATGCTTGATTTCTATAATGATTGTTTTCCTACCACCAAAACTTCATAGAATTATCTCCTATTTACCTTGTATTTACTCTTAAGATTTCTCTAGGCTTGAACCCCAGTAGTCTAGGTTCAACTCTAGTGATAACAAGACCTATCATGATTTGACCAAGGATTTTTAGCCCCAAAATCAACACTCTACACAATATAGCCCCCAAAAGTTGGCCTTTACAAAAGAAAAAGAAGCCCCTCACTTTGGTACATCCAGAAGCAATGCTTCAAACACTTTGAGGTGTAACAGGGTGCATCACAATAGAAATCCTTTGAGGATATGAACCGATGCCTCTACTCGATGCCAGTCCTCACTCTACCAGACCTACACCAACATTTTGAGATTGAGACAGATGCCTCTGACTATGCTATCGCTTTTGTCCTCACTCAGCATGGACACTCAGTGGCCTATCATAGTGAGACACTCTGATTATGTTCATAGGTATCCCACCTATGATAAGGAGATGTGCTCCATTGTTCATGATTGTCATCAATGGAAATATTACATCCTAGGGAAGGAGACCATCATCAACATTGATCACAAGCCCCTATAGTTCACGTAGATGTAGGGAAAGTTATAGAATGGAAGCCATCAGAAGTAGTACACATACCTGCAACAATTCAACCTAAAAATTAAGTATAATAAGGGCAACACCAATCACGTTGTAGACTTCCTTAGTCAACCTCCAACTGCTACACTGACTACCATGCTCAACTCTTGTGGACATGAGACATTCAGGTGGCCCAAATTGTACGATAGTGGCCCTAACTTTTCTATTGCCTATTAGACATTATAAGTAGGAAGATCAGTCTTGAAATTTCATCTCCAAGATGAACTTTAATGCCATCTTGGCCACCTCTGTGTTCCTGTAAGCAAGTGTGAGAAACTGATTCGGGAGGCACATTACAGTTGAGTGGTAGGGCACTTCGACGTAGAGAAGACAATCACAGTGTTGCATAAATACTTTACTCGTCAAAGCTTTGACAAGACATTGGTAGGCACATTAAATTGTGCATCGCTTGTGCCATTTTCAAACCCACCATCAAGAAGCAAGGATTGTACACTCCATTGCCTACTACATACAAGACCTGGGAGTCTGTCTCAATGGACTGCATGTCCAACTTACTTTCAACCAACCATGGCAACGAATGCATATTTGTGGTTATTGAACGGTTCTCTAAGATGGCAATTTTAACTCTCCGTAAGAAGAGCATCACATCAGAGGTCACTGCTAATATCTTCTTTGAGTATGTTTGGGTTCATTTTGGCCTCCCATGGACCATTATTTCAGATCAAGACAACAGGTTCCTAAGTACCTTCTTGTCCATCCCATAGTCGAAGATGGACACAAAGCTGACTAAATCGACTGCCTTCCACCCCCAAACCAATGGACAAACAAAGGTGTTCAACATGATGATTATGCATATCCTGAGAATGTACAACTCCAAACATCCCCGCACTTGGGATGAGAGCCTTCCTTATGTTCAACATAGCTACAACAGAGCTCTTCATAGCTCTATTAGCCATATCTCTTTTGAGGTATGCTTGGGGTTCCAGCCATTAGCCCCAATTGAAGTAGGACTTCCCATTGCATATATACAAGAAGAGTCCTCCCATGCTCAAGCTGAGTCTAATCGGGTTTCCAAATTTTTTGAGCGGATCCACCACATCCAACAACAAGCTCATGATATCTTGAAAAAAGCCAATGCCAAGTATAAGCATTGACATGACCAGCATCGAGTTCCACATAAGTTTCAGGTTGGCGATAAGGTCTGGTTACATTTACAGAAAGAGCGCCTCATAGGGCCCCATTGGAAGCTCCACCCACTTTGATATGGTCCTTACACTATCACCAAGGTTCTCAATGAGAATTTTTTTGAGTTAAGTATTCCCCCTTTCCTTGGATTGCACCCTATCTTTAATGTGGAACTACTTCGACCATATTTTCCACCTCTCTTAGACACCTCAGAGGTAGGCGAGAACTTGGACCCTACAAAATTCAATCTTAACTGCATTGAGAAAGCTACAATCGACTGGATCATGGACATTGATATGAAGGGCACTCGCAAGTAGAACATCCAACTGTGTCGGGTCATCAAAGCAGGGTAGCTTCTTCATCAGGAGTCAGATTCAACAAAAGTTTCCTCATCTAATGGAGGAACTTGACGCAATGGGGACCATTAATCCCCAAGGGGGAATGACTAATCCAGGTGGATATTGGTGGCCACCCTCCTATTCCATCGAGTTACAATGGTTCTCCACCTTCTTGGCAATTTTCTAAGGTTTTTTGGGTCCCAAACTTTCATGGTCGTTTTGAGTCCCTAAACAATGTTTTTGGCCAATTAAGGGGACATCAGTTGCGAGAACATGCCGTGGCCCTTGTCAAAAGTTGTAATTCTCACTTAATTCTTTCCACCGAGTTATTGAGTGGCCCGAAACAAAGAACATATGCAAAAGTTACACCCCTGGAAAGTTGACGTATTGACTAGCCACCTTGGGGCCCCCAAATCCTTTCATCTTCAAGATTAACTTTAATGCCATCTTGGCCACCTCTGTGTTCCTTCAAGTGAGAGTGAGAAGCTGATTTGGAAGGCACATTACAGTCAAGTGGTAGGGCACTTCGACATAGAGAAGACAATCACAGTGTTGTAGAAGTACTTTACTTACTGAAGCTCCGACAAGACGTTGGTACGTACATTCAATTGTGCGCCGCTTGTGCCAGTTCCAAACCCACCCTCAAGAGGCAAGGATTGTACACTCCATTTCCTACCACAGACAAGCCTTGTGAGTCCGTCTCAATGGACTACATGTCCAACTTGCCTTCAACCAAGCATGGAAACGGCTGCGTATTTGTGGTTGTTGATTATCTCTCTAAGATGGAAATTTTAACTCCTTGTAAGAAGAGAATCACATCAGAGGCCACTGCTAAGCTCTTCTTTGAGCATGTTTGGTTTCATTTTGGCCTCCCATGGACCATTATTTCAGATCGAGGCAGCAGGTTCCTCAGTACCTTCTAGCCCATCCCATGGTCGATGATGGACACCAAGCTATCTAAATCAACTGCCTTCCACCCCCAAACCGATGGGAAAACAAAAGTGGTCAACAGGATGATTGTGCATATCCTGAGAATGTACAACTCCAAACATCCCCAGCCTTGGGATGAGAGCCTTCCTTATGTTTAGCATAGCTACAACAGAGCCCTTCACAACTCTATTAGCTATATCCATTTTGAGGTATGTTTGGGGTTCCAACCATTAGCTCCAATTGATGTAGCACTTCCCATTGTATATACACAGGAAGAGTCCTCCATGCTCAAGCTACGTCTAATTAGACAACCAAATTTGTTGAGAGGATCCACCACATCCAACAACAAGCTCATGATATCTTGCAAAAAGCCAATGGCAAGTATAAGCAGTGACATGACCAACATCAAGTTCCACATAAGTTTCAAGTTGGCAATAAGGTCTAGTTACATTTACAGAAAGAGCACCTCACATGGCCCCATCGAAAGTTCCACCCACTTCGATATGGGCCTTACATTATCACCAAGGCTATCGGTGAGAATGATTATGAGTTAAGTATTCCCGTTTTCCTTGGCTTGCACCTTATCTTTAATGTGGAGCTACTTTGACCATATTTTCCACCTCTCTTGGACACCTCAGAGGTAGACAAGCACTTGGCCCCTACAAAACTCATTCCTAACTGCATTGAGAAAGCCACAATCGACTAGATCACGGACATTGAGATGAAGGGCACTTGAAATCAGAACTTCCAACTGTATCGGGTTATCAAAGCAAGGCAACTTCTTCACCAGGGAAAGTGGCTCACCAAGAGTCAGATTTAGCAAAATTTTCCTTATCTAATGGAGGAGATTGACGCAATGGGGACCATTACTCTCCAAGGGAGAAGGACTGATCCAGGTGGATATTGGTGGCCACCCACCTATTCCACCTAGTTACAATGGTTCTCCACCTTCTTGGCAATTTTCTACGCTTTTTTTGGGTCCCGAACTTTCAAAGCCACTTTGAGGCCGTAAACAATGTTTTTTTAGCTAATTGAGGGGCCATCGGTTGTGATAGAATGCCCTGGTCCCAATCAAAAGTTGTAATTCTCAGTTAATTCTTTCCAATGAGCTATCGAGTGCACTAAATGAAGATCGCATGCAAAATTTGTGCCCTTGGAAAGTTGATGTATCAACTAGCCACCTCGGGGCCCACAAATCCTTTTGTTGCTTCATATCCTAGGGTTAGGTTTTTGGATGTTAGGGTTTTTGCTCCTTGGAAAAGTGTTTTTATCTCTTTAGTACCCTCTGAAAATGTGACTCGGATATTTCTAGACTTTAATCTGTATGAACACTTGGGTACTTGTCATTGCATGAAACCATGTTCAACGTAGAAAGCAAATTCCTAAAAACTCCTTTACAAATTCTCTTGTAGTTTATTTCTACCAACATTTCCCCAAAAATGAAAAAAGGAAATATATATATTTTTTCTTCGAATATACTTCAAAACACTTAATATCAAGTATTGAGTACACTAGAAACCCCGTGGAATGAAGGGATATGCTAAGCTTTTAAAAATAATTCAAGGTAGAACATACAATCTTGCAATTACAATGTTAAGAGAAGAAATTCGTCACATTGTAACAACTATTTATAGGGGTTCTTGGATCAAAGTATTTTGATAAGACAACTATATAGATTAATGAATTGAATATTGGCTTTATAGATCAATATAGACAATTTTATATTGTCCCTTGTTGACCAAGTATTGAACCTTCAACTTTTTGTCATCGATATTCTTAGTGCATTCTCCTTACAAGAAAAAATTGATGTGCATTCATTAATTGCGGTGAGAGGCCCTTTCTATAGTTCAAAGTGGATGAGATGTGTCATCTCTGTCACACTACCATGGTACATGTCGGCTCCAAAAATTAAATATATAAAAAAATTATAAAACCAAGCACATGTCGACTCAAATTTAAATTGGGTAGATTGTAAAATACATATATATAAATATATATATATTTTTAGGTGAAAAATATACATCGAATTTCAATCACAATTTCCATTCACGCATCCTTACGTTTTAAATAAATATTTTCATAAATAGTTACAGAATAACTAAATCTTTGGATATTAGTTAGTCTTTCCTCGATTTGATTTACAAAAGAGACATATATCACAACATAATCACTGCATATGGATTAAGAATAACTATTTTACTTCATAATCAATGAATGAATGCAATTTTTGCCTATTTGTAAGATTTATAGTTGGCACATTCTATGGAGAATATATTGATTATGTATTATTAAGTTAATAATAGAACAATAAGTTAGATATTAGTTTCATGATAATTACAAATTAATAATAATTACTTAAATTGCAAGTATTTTACTTCATAATTAGTTAAAGAATGCAACTTCTACTTATTTGTAGGATTTATGTGTTATAGTTTACAACATGAAATAGTTAGTTGTCACTTAGACAATTATATTTGGGTAAATAACTATTTTACTTCATAATTAATTAATTAATGCATTTTTTTTCATATTTGTACCATTTATGTGTTAGCGTTTACAACATTTACAACATGATTCTAAATTGGAATAGTTGGTACCTAGAAAATTATAATGGAGACAAACCTTTTCTCAAATTTTAGACCTTAAAATGGGTTTACACCTGAACGGATTTGATCATTCTCGGCTCTTGATAGAGTCAGAGTTAAGATGGATCTATGCTGGTAGTAAAAAAATCCATTTAGACTTCATGATAAACAACTTTCAACTTTCTAATTTTAGTGAAATGGAGAGCTTAAAGACATATAATAATTGATGATCAAACACTAAATATGCCTTTAACCCTAGCAAACTATTTTATCATTTACAAATAGAAATGGAGAGCTTAGACGCCTATAATAAATGATGATATCCCTTCAACCTAGAAAGCTATTTTATCATATAAAAATGAAAGCAGGAACCCAATATCAAGGCAATATGACAAGACAAGAATTTTAGTTTGATAACCATGCTATTTTGATAAAATCAAAATGATCCCATGAACCAAACAGGTTAAAAAATGGCTAATAGGTGCACTAAGATGCCCTTGCTCGTGAAAAACAATTTCTCTCTAAACAAATTGGAATTCTTAACCCGTCAACTTACTATTCAAAGTTTTGAAATTAGAATTCTTAACTAGATAATTAAAGTGCTTAGTGTGTTATATTTATAAATATGTCAACCTACTAAAAACGGTTTTAATTCCAAGGAATATAATATATAATTTTGTATCTCTTAAAGACTATTTGATATATGATATTTATATATTATTATGTTTTTTTTGTTCATTGGATATTATTATGTATTCATTGTTGCAAGTGTTATCTATTTTTTATAAATAAAAATATGATCTTTTATATAATATTGATAATATAAAAGGGAGTGTCCATCCAAGTTGGTGATAATTATGAGATCCTTGTTTTTGATGGAGGACCAGATTTCTAGTGATGGAGGAGGAAATCTTGGTTCTCATCATTTCTTAAAGGGTGAGTGGTACATCTCTTCTTTAGGTTCAATGAGAATCTCTCTTCTTGGTGAGTGGTTGGTGGATGGAGAAAAGGACTTGGTTGTTAGGGTTATGATTAGTTATTTATGTTGGCATACCATCCTCTTTCTCAAAATGGTTGAATGGGCTAGGTCTTCTTGAGCAGCTTTTTCCAAAAGTAAAGTCCATATTTAGGAATGGGTCCTTCCTCTTTAATAACTTTGTTGATAAGAGAGCATTGTTGGCGACTGGTCCTTGGAGCTATTAATTTTATGGTCTAGTTTTATTCCATTGGTATGAGTCATTCAATCTTAATATGGATAGAAAATATAAGTTTATGTTGAGGGTATCTCTTCTTGGGTTGCCCCTCCAATTGTAGGATAGAAGAATCTTGGAAGTTGTTGAGGAAAATATCATCTCATTTAGGGATATTGCTTAGGAAACCATTATAGACAATATTATGTGTCTTATGGTTTTATCCAGTTTGTTAGAGGGGCTCTCAAGAGAAATTATTATTGAAACATGTGAACTTTCTTGGGTTTAGAGGCTTAACTATGAAAATATCTCGTTTTGTTGATGTAGGTATTGTCATGCTCATGGTCATTTATTTATAGAATTCCCTAGCAAGGTTTTTAATGAATAGGAAGTTGTTCAAGCTTATGCATAAGCAATGAACCACAAAGAAACAAATGATATTTCTCCTCCCCTAGGGGTTAGTAGTCATGCTGGTAGCATGTGGGCATGATGTAAATCCTTTAGTTTTGGGTGGATATGGTGCCATTAATGGGTCAATGAAGGTTCCCATTGGTTATGACACATTGTTGGAGGAGGGGGAGGGGTTTGGTCCAAATGTTTCTCATCCTCTCTTAATCCCCCCACTTCCATGTTGCTTGAGTCAAGTTTTTTCAATCATCCATAGTATTGAATGAACAAATAGAGGGGTTTCTAGTTCTATCCATGTGCATGTTATTTTAGGGGTTGTGACTGAAGGAAATATAGGTTTAAGGCTAGAGCCTTCTGCTTCACATAGATTCCCTAATATTTTATATGGGAATGAATGCTCCCATCTTGTTGGTTCTTCTCAAGAACGATGGCAAATTTGCCTTCATCTTCCCTGGTTGGGGTCCTATTAGTTGATTCAAGGGAGGTAGTGGTCTTATTAGGGGTATTTTCTTCATTGTGGTTGAGCTCATATTGACTTGGGGAGGGTCTTTGGTGCTTGTATTAGCAAGTGTCCTTCCTTGTATGAATCATTATGTTGTGTGTCTGTCGATTAGATGGTGGTTATTTTGCGTGTTGGAGTGGATTCATTGTTGGTTGATTTGTTGGGGGAACTTTCTCAACTAATAGAAAATGCTTCCTCTTTCTTGATTTTCTTCTCTAGAGATGTTGAGATTATGTTTAGATATGATTGGGGTTGAGGTGGGTTCCTATTCAAAGATGAATGGTTTTACCAAGATTTAATGTTAGGCAAATGATGTCATTCATGTGGTATTCTCATCTCTCCCAACCTCTCTTTTGTCTACTTCAGAGGTCTCAGGTAAACAAACTAATTCCCAAAAATTCATAAAGGATTTTGTTGACTTGAAGTCTCCTTCTCCACCTATCTCTCACACATGGAGCCCCTTTCATACATAATACAAAGCATTGTGGTTGGAGATAGGAATATAAGGTCTCATCTTGTAGTTGTCATGTTTCTACTAGAAGAGGTGGGATGTCTATAGGGTAATTTTGGATTTGAGTGTTTTGATTCAAATTGTAATCTTTTGAGATGTATGGACTAATATCTTTGGGCCTTAGTGTTGTTGCAATGGTAATTTTTTAGTGATCCAAATAGTTTCTTAATAAAGCGATATTGTACATAATATGAATATATTTTGGCTCCTTGTAGGTTTCATTATTATGGATGATGTAAGCTTGGTTTGAGATCCTTTTGTTTAACCTCTTCGGAGTAGTGCATTTAGGGATTTTTTAATCAAATTATTGAAATATTAATATTTTTTCCTTAGAATATTTTTTAAAATTTTTTCTTTTAGATAAGAAACTAGAATTTTAATAGAATGGTAGAGTGGTGGTTGTCACATTAATATTTGGGGTTATGTTGCGGGAGAAAAAAATTCAATACACTACAATATTTTAGAGGAGGTGCCACCAAATTAAACATCCAAACAAAAACCTCAATCCAATGGCTCATTGATAAAATTTCTCTTTCATTGATGTTTGGTTGTTATTAGAGACATTTTTCATCATTGAATATGACCACGGTGAAATCAACATTAACATTAAAAAATGGCATTATTATACTGTCAATAACATCCAAACATACGTCTACATGAATGACTCGATTAACGTCTTATTTAACATCTAAAGAAAATGTATATTTGGCATCATGAAATGAAGTACATCTTGGAATGTTACTATAGAGGTTATGGTGTCATAAGTAGAGACTCAAATGGAAATCGAACATACCTCGTTTTCCAAAATGATATTCCGTTGGTAGACCAATCATCCATAATTACCCAAAAGAGATAACAAAATAAATGACTAATTTAATTAAATATTTTGACAAATATTAGCCCCCGATTAGCTCGCATATTAAAACATTCTCCTCGAATCCCTAGCCCCTATCCCCTTAACCATTAACTATGACTAACCCTCGATGAACCCTAACACACTAACCCCTAACCACTAATGCACTAACCCCAACCCACTAACCCCTAACCCCAACCCACTATGAAATTGATTTTTGGGCGCTTTGATAAATTTGTAACTCCATTCCATGAAAGTTGTATCCAAAATGTCAATAATGCTGAGAAGACTTCAAAAGATCACTCTCCATTTTTAAAAGGGCGGTACTTCCTAAATTGTTTGCAGTTTAGATATGGATGGTGCTTTGTGCCCTTTGATACCCAAGCACTGTAAACTTAAGTACAACCCATACATAGAATGCAATATTGTGCCTAATGTCCTTATGGGTTATGTGAAAGACTTAAGTATATTTGTTAAAACCATCAGAAATACTAAAAAAAAAGAAAGGAATCATTGAAAATAAATGAAAAAATGTGAAATATTGCAATGGAGAATAGAATGAAGGGCTCACCTCAACCTTTTACTCATAAATTTTTCCATTTATACCATGTTCTTAGTGTTAGTAGAACTTTTTATAAAAAAAGAGAACCGGAAATATAATTCTAAGCATTGACATATGACACCAAGATAAAGATCCAAATGTTCCAAGAAATCACAAATTCATTAAGGTATAACCAATGTTACACAACCTTAATATACTATTTGACTTCCTCACTAGCTAGAGGAACAAAATTATCCTCAAATCTAGAATGTTGCAATTACAAACAAAGAGGAAGAATAATTTCTCAACTTTATATCTCTTCTCATGGACACATATTTGGTCCTCTGAATCCACATCAGAATTTTTTTTCATAGAATATGACTTGATAATGCTTGAAACAATGAAATTTACAAAGAGGAATTTAAGATGAAAGAGTTTAAAATTACACCAAACTCAACAAGACGCTTGATAAACAAATGAACTCTTCATTGACTAGATTCCATGTAAAAATACTCCACTTTGACAATTGTGCTCCACCTTTAGAGGCCAATGGAATTTCTCATTACATGAATGTCGCTGTTAAAAGTAAGATGACTTTTAAGAGTTTTATAAAAAATACTAGAAATCATTTTTTTGGTTAGATTATGGTTAAGTTGTTAGTAATTTCCCTACACTCATAGGAACCCCTGGAAGCTTCCAACATCTCCATATGATGTGTCATATCAATTGTTTTCCTTGATTAAACCCAAAGTAACCTCTAGCATATTCTTGAGTGGATTCTTAGTTCAAATAGATGGACAAATAGTGAAGTATTTTTGTTATGTATTGAAGGTCCAATGAGAATATAACAACCCCGTACCTTTGAACTCCAAGAATATCCAACTCATTATGTGGCATCAAGTCCAAGTTTGATGATGGGAAGTGAAGTATAGGTAACATTAATAATGTTTCATGAGATTGTTCCCTTGATCCAACACTTAAAACTCTACTCTATGTTCAAACTTGATGGTTAAAACCCCTAAAATGGTTTACTTCTATTCACAAAATTCCTTTGGTAGAGGATTTGAATTTGTGTTCATGTTGCTTAATGCCTAATCAAACAATGCATTCCTCAACTAGTGCAGGAATCTACACATATCCCTATCCATCTGCATATTCTTTGGATAGATCTTGTGAAATATGCACATATCCTTATTCATCTTCATAAATTTTTAATAAAAATTCAAAAATCCACATAATATGTTCTATCTTCCTTTATTTTCTTTGAACAAATCACTAAGATCATTAATAGAAAACCTTTAGCATTAGTGATGAAGACACAACTCAACAAAAGATCCTAAGGTGCTCTTCTAAGCATAAGAACAATGCTTACATTTATATATTTATTGTATGGAAGCAATTGGTCATGATATCAAGCAACAACATCCATAGTATGATTAGATATAGTTGGAAAATCATGCTAAGTGACAATAGACTCGGAAAATAGATAAATTTTGAGGCAAACATTCATGTATGGATTTACATGAAAATACATGTCCCATTGTGACTAATTGTGAGTATATAACTTCATTTACTACACAATCTATAAAAAAAATAGAGGCTTTATAGATTGCTTGTAGTATTTTGAACTTTGAAACTACTTGCTTGGGTGGCATGTGTCATGATTTCATTGGTGCATACATCTTTCATATAGAAATACCAATACTATGTGTGAATACATTATGATATCTAATTAAATCATTCTTTCCATGTAGAATGTTGGGGATCCTTCTATTTTTTTTCCCATTGATTCCATTAGTGAGCTCACCAAGAGTTGAGATAACACTTCCATTAAGCATATGACTTTACACTAATTATAGTACTCAGAAAACTTGTATTCCTTCCCTCCTCAAACTCTCCAATTGCTAGTCTACCTATCATGTGGCACATGCCAATTGGTGGATAAACTAGCATGTGTCATGTTTTGATTGTTTCTTATAATCTTTCCATATGCTACATCCTAATTATATTTTAGGAAAAAGAGTTAGCAACCTTTCTAGTTGAACAATTTTCAAAGTATTTTCCGGATCATTGGTCATTCCCCTCATTGTAATCAAACTTTTATGAAACCCAATGATCCTTGTGTAATGTACATAGAGAGGATAATATGGGGTACCTAGGGAGGTACTTGAGGGGAATAATGAATGTCATGTGGTCTTAATCATGGAATAGGCCCACATTGTAGTTAAAGGAAATGATATAATAAGGGGTAGTTAACATTGTTCCCAAGGAATACTCATCTAAACGTATAAGTACACATGAGTATCATTATATATGTGGGGTGTATTGTTTTGTAGCAAGCATGGCTTGTAGAGTGATTCCTTCCTTAAGCAATATTCAATGTTGCTACCATACCCTAAGGGTCTTCTCTATATTTTTGTGTTGTCTATTGTGTGGATGAATTTTGGAATTTATGAAGTTAAGGGGCTTTTATCTTTTATCTATCCAAGTTTACTACAAGTAGTGTAAAAGCTCTTTCTTGGGCCAAAAAGGGAAGATTTTTTGGCTCTTTTTGCAGTTTTTTAAGGAAAAAAAGAAGACAATGGTATTCAGACCCATTTTAAAAAAACAATTGCAACACCTAAATAAATCAATTGTAGATATGAGTTCCACTTGAAAAGAACACCCAATTTCAAAAAAACAATAGTCCAAATTGGAATTTGGGAAGTGGAGATATCATTGCTTTAAAATAATTTGTTTTAAGTTGTTTTTCCCAGTGATGGCTGCACGAATGTAGAGATTATATATTTTGATAGAGTGCCCATATTTTTGTCAATTTAGTGCTAGTAGATGCATAATGACCATGGAATTTCATTATTGTGCTCATAATAGAAATTCCGATCAATAATGAGAGAGTTATGATCATTTCAAATTTACCTCCTAAAAATCCTACCTGCATAAAGGGGCTATATTAAAAAGTAAGTGATAACTCCTAGTTCTATTTTTGGGTTATAACAAGGAGGGTGTTTTTTACAGAAAAATTTAATGGTCATAACATTGAAGAATTCATAAAGTTCCAAAATTAATTGTGGGAATATAACTGGAAAGCTTATATACATTAGGTTTTAGAAAACATGTTGACATATGATGGGATTCAATTAAGTATAACAAGATGATGGAAGTGTGCAAGTGATTTTAGATAAGTGGTTTCATGCCTAGAATAAGGATAATGGGATTATCAAGGGCTATTTTTAGGTGCAAACTCCCTATTGTAGGTTCATGGATGTATTCAACAAGAGAAGGTCATTGTTTCTATAAACCCTAGTAGTAAGAATAATTTATTCAACGTTAACTTGGGTAGAAGATTGCAAGTCCCCACAAAACATATTGGAATCATATAGGTTGAGGGTGAGGATGTTTAAATATTTAAATATTTAAAGATTACTATTGATAAATATGTCTTGCATTCATATTTTCATGCTATAGATATGGATGTCGTGGATATTGTTTTGGGATATCCTTAGATGGACATATTTGGTACAATTAATATTAATGTGCAAAATAAGTTTTTAAAGCTTTGGTATAAGAAAAAGAAAATCACATTGCAAGATATTTTTCTTACTAAATAAGAAGGGCCCAAGGGGGAAAATTAAGAAGTCATTGTCGATAAATAATTGAGTACTGACACATACATTAGATGAATATTTTGAGGTTAAATTCAAAGAAGAAGTTGCAAAAGCACATGAAGAAAAACACCATGACTGACATAAAAAAGGAAAAATAATCTAAGGAGCTAAATGACCCAAAGGAGCCACATGTTGAAGAGTCCATGACCAAAGAACCATTACCTAAGGTTGTTGTATATTTCCACCCACATCACAGGCCATACAAACAACATCCAATAAGGAAAGGTTATAAGCATCAACAAAATTATTTTGGATCAAAATGTAACTAGAGAGACACCTAGTATGGAGGCACATGGAGGACTAAAAGCAATGCATGGAGATATCAAAGTAGCATAGCACCAACGTGGAAACAAAGGAGCAAACAAAATCAATATAGAGGTGGCAAGGAATTAATTGGACCCCTTGTCCACATTTCACTAGGCTGGATTGATGCTCATGCTTGGTACCAGTTGACTCACGTTGCTTAGTAGATCATATTATATGGCTTCCTTCCATGTTTTGAGGACAAACATGCAAAGGGGGACATAATGTAATGTACATAGGGATGATAATATGGGGTACCTAGGGAAGCACCTAAAGGGGATAATGAATGTAATGTAGACATAGCATGGAATAAGATCACTATGTAGTTAAATGAAATAACATAATAATAAGGGGTGTTTAGCATGGACCCCTAGGAACACTCATGAGGAAGTATAAGTACATGTGTGTATCATTGTATTGGGATATGTTGGATTTTTTATGTTGTCTATTGTGTTATAGAAAGCATGGCATGTGGAGTGATTTCTTCCATAAGGAGTATTTGATGGTGTTACTCTACCTTAAGGGTTATCTCTTATCTCTTATGTTTATTCTTGTTTGGATGAATTTTGGTTATGTTTGAAGTTAATGGTTTATTATCAAGCTTGAGGCTTCTATCTTGTTTGTGATCAAATTTGAAGTGTCACAAAAATCACTATACCTTGACTCGATAAGTTTGATCCAATCATATGACACACAGGGATTTCAAAATTTATATTGTTGTCACCTCTTAAATTTCCATGTATCTACCATTTCGCACAATCCAATATGTCCACATCACAAAATTTGATTAGCCTTTCATATGTCTGCCTATCATGCTAAAATCAATTGCAGTATCATCCCTTCAAACTCTCAGGGAATTAGAATGAGCTTTGAGTACAAATTACGATATCCATACCCATAGCTTACACAATAACCTAACAAAGAATAACCAACCCAAACAAATAGAAGAAAATGTGACATGAGCATATGCTCCAATATTTAACATTAAACTCCAAAGTAGCACCTATACATTCCAATATTGTCACGTACCTGGTGACCTCACTGTGCTTTTTGGGACACGAGGTACTCAACCTACTGAATGAATTTACCTCTGACATTCAAATTCATTTTTCTATTGATTTTAAATATCCATTGATAATGAAAAATAAATAGTTATGTAAATGCTCATAAAACATCTATAAAAAATCTATAGACTATTTCTATGGGAAATGCATTCACCAATAACCGACTGAATTACTGCAAACCAAGGGCATTCCTCCTGGCCATAGGCTCTGTCAAACCATATCTTTCTTTGATAGAGAAACCCCCGAGTTGGGGCTACCAATCCACAATAAGGTACCAAGTTTCCTGCTACAGTTATTCCAATCCATTATTCTCAGGATGATTCCAATCTACAGTACGAGGTTGATGGTACGGGTGATGGTGGTCTGAACATTGGTGGTTCAGACGACATATGATGGCTTAGTCATGGGAGAGAATGATGGACCAATGGACCAGTTCTGCATAATTATATGCATGTGGATAACTAGCCAAGTCGAATCAAGGATGATAGGAACTCGACACTTGACATACCTCTGGTTGGACACCTTTTTCCCTTCTAATCCTAGGCTTAGGACAATTAACCCAAGGTCATCTCCCTTCTAACACCCCTCTCACTCCCCGTCTTGTGGAATAGTAATCCCTCATCTCTTCTTCGTCCTTTATTCTACAATAGTCATGGTTTTTATATTAATCATAAAATGTACATAATTACATCATTTTGGCCACAGTGGACCATTCATGTCTAATTTCTGGCCATTTCCATCATATTTACATGATTACATCCTGGGGTAAAAAACAGGGTGTTACATTCCTCTCCCCCTTAATTTATGCATCATTCTCGGTGCATAATCAATGCTATATATAATGACATAATTTATCATGTATTTAGACATGTTGAATATCCTGTTGTACGACATCCCTTAGTTCTCAGGTTGCTTCCTTGGGCGCATTTTTTAGAGTGTTCTTGGCCATTGTACTCTAGTATTGTTGTTGGCTATCTCATCCGCAATGCACCAACATTGATCATCCACTACCTTAGTTTCCTTTCCATGCTCAACACATCCACTTGTACCTATACCAATCATTAAGACATAGTATGCATGTTATAATCCTTCTTATGAGATAGTCATAAAGTCCATAGCAATTTTCCAATAGAAAAATGTAAGAACATATATTCATTTCATTTAATAACTATGGAAATCTCTATCCAATACTTATTTGCATACATATTTATTTTCTTTCACAACATTGCCACGGAAAATAATTCAGCTCATTGCTCCTCTTGACACACCCTCTACAGTTGTCCCAATACATAGCGCTCCTCCCCCATCATCCTGCACAACATAAGGAATGAAGCTCCCTTCTCTACGTTAACAGTCCCTCGAGCTCCCTTCTCTAAGTTAACAGTACCTCAGGTTTGTTATCCCGATTCCCTTCTAGTGCTCCAACACAGGCCGACCAGGGAATATCCATGCTATGACTCTAAATGTCATGAATCCCTCATAGAAAATTCATTAGAGTTTCCTCTTCTTCGCAGTCACTCACCCTCCAAGCTCAGGCATCCCCTTCTCTGAGTTAATAGTCCCTCGGGAAATCCATCACTCACCAAGGATTTCTTGCATAAGAAGAGTACAACTTTAGGCTTCTCATGTCTTTGCAATGGCCTTCTTCCCAAGCTTTCCAACATACAATTTCTACCATGGGATCATAATAAGTAGATTCACCATCCACCATGTGTCATAAACATAAACATACATGTATTAAGAATCATCCTTTTATATATCAAACAATATTGGAAATCATTATCTTCACAATTAAATTCCTAATAAGAACACGGGTTCCACACATAATACTTAGATTTCAATTGAAAGATAAATAATCCTTGTCTTAATTATGCCTTGCTTTTACTGCCATATCCAAGACAATCTTTTTTTTTACACAACTATGTTCTTTTGATAGAGCATTCTTGTAGTCCATCCAATGTGACTACTTTTTCATGCATTTATTTCACTACATTCACAACAAATCCAATTCATGACATTATTGTTTAGCTCTTGCAGGCCATAGCTCATGGTCTTCTTGTAACGTGTCCTCAGATATCCGACTTTTAATTAACTATGAGGTCCTTCTCATAGTGTTTTGTCCTTTTCATATGGTAGTACTTAGTCTTCATTATGCTATTATACTCGTTTCCATGTCCAAGACAACTCTACCTATAGTCTGTTCTCCTAACTTAATTTTCAAATTAGCCAAGCAACAATGAGTATCCATTCATATACTCATTTCATTGCAACATTCATAATAACCCATTAAATAATCTCAGAATTATGATACCAACAATGCAATCATTTTCAATTGTTTACATATTAAATGCAACAAAACATCATTATCCATATATGTATTATCAACACATCAATCATTTCACAATGTAATCAACACATGTGCCAACATGCACATTCACATAATCTACTTATGCATATTACTCAATGCATCCTTGCATTGATTCAAGAATTCTATTATGCTAACTCTTATGATCTTCCATGATAGGTTGAAGGATTCAAACAAAACCTTGACACATCATACATCCACCTCACAATTACTTGTTTGATATTCTGGATAACGTCCTCTTCAGCCCAAACACCACACTAAGAATACACCTTTTTAATGTTCTTTAGTGTTAGCAAAGAGGTTGCATTCCAAGACATCAATCACAAGCAAGGAGATTATTGGATACTTATGTGGCACTATAGCCTTCCCAATTTCAACAACACATGGCCTCACACATGGTTATCTCACATGGCATCTAATTCCCAAGTGGGAGTATAATACTCGTTTGCAATGGTTATTAACTCTTAATCATTCCAATCGTGACAAACTAACTCATGAATGCATCAAAAGATTAGAAGTCATTTTCATACCCAAGGATTTATGCCTTTATCGCAATTGTGTATCAATCACATACATGCATTTGAACACAGCCTCATGTGCTTTGCCACATACTAATATCAATATACCTACTAGTTCATATATGCATTCAAGATATGCTACATTGTTAGCATTATCTTGCTATATAGATATTTACACATAGCTACTTTCTTAACATAAATAAACATAAACAATGCTAAAGAAGAGTTAAGGAATTTCTCCCTCTCCATTCCTCTTCATAGCATGGATTTCCACAGCTTGACTAATGTCTTCTAGGTCCTTTCTACCAACTACATAACAGATCATCAGCTACAATATTCTCACCCAAGTAGCAATACTTAATTCATGCATAAGTTATACATGCTACTTTAATAGGCATATAATTCTGATCAAAATTTAAACAAGATTAGGGTGAGCATTCCCTCTTATTTAACAATCCTTTCTTACTGAATTTATAATTCAGTTTGCTACTGCACCAATGTTCCCAACATCCTATATCATTAGCTCATTCCAAATCTAAAATTATGGAATTCTTCCTTAGCATACATAGATTAGATACTATATTAGTTATCATGTCCATCTTGTTGCTACAAATACAACCATCACAACATTATAAACCATTAGGCAACATCTTTATCATTCACATGCCTAACATATTCCCATTCATGGTTTCTATATATTGCTGGAAACATAACTCTAAGCTAATCATGCAACATTATCAACTATGTGCTTAAGCATATCTATATGCATTTCTTTTCCACACATGCATCCGAGCACGTTTGCATGCATTTATATGCCTCATCTCTTAAAGTATACATATTTATTTCAAGTATGTTATTCATTTTCATCCCAGACATGCTCATTCCTTAGAACTGTCTACATATGATGAAATAAATTGAAATAACAAAAGAAGAGTTAAGGAATTCTCCCTTTCCCAATATCTTTTATGATTTGGAATTTCTTTCAATCGTGAGATCCATCCTTTATACCCTTTCTTTATAATACTGTAACTCATTTTCATGTGCTCTAAAGCTAGCTCCAACTAGGCCCAACTTGACACCCCATACTTATAGTTGGTTTGCAATCTACTTTTCCTACTTTTCCATTTTCTCTTCTGCACACACATAGAGACTTCCTTTTCTTTTATTAAATTTGTTGTTGCAGATTCACCTTCGATTTCTTGAACTTCTTAATTCTATTGTAATTCCTCTATGTAGCATGATCTTTTATATCTACATTGTAGCTTATCCCATCCCCGACCTTCCTTGCTGGCCTCTTCTCTCCAACTACTACAACCATTTTCTTAGTATCATGTAGCTCACTTTGTTTATTTTATTTTCTTGTAACTTCCTAGTCCTTCTACCTTGTTGCTCCCTTGCCTTGAGTCTTTACTCTTTTTTAGCCAAACCCAACTTTTCCATTCTTCAATTTCAACAGAGTATTATTTGTTCTCTCTCTCTATATTTTTTAAACCAATATGGTCCTATATTTAACCATAACGTTACAACTCACTATATCATTATAGTTATGTCACTCCATCTTCATATGAACTCTTGCATCCCCATTTTACTCCACAACCAATACAAGCCTAGAAGTATTTTTTTGTTTCTTGAAGTTGTTGCTCTTACATTAAAAAACATACAAAATCTTCCCTATACTTTCTTCGTTGTTAATAATTGATACATGCTGATATCAATTATTACTTCAAAACCATCAGTGAAAGATGTCTACGTATCAACATGGCAATGATTCACATGCCTCAAGCATTCATTTGGGGCCTATATATTGCATTATCATATCCTTTAAATGTCCTTGATGTCCCACTGTATTTGTAGAAATTTTAAATGTTCTTCTTATACCTTTACTTTTTTATTCAAGGTTACAAGCTCTCTCATTCGTAATAACAACAATGCATCTTTCCCTTTCTTCATTTAAAGATTTAAGGAATTATGTGGAGGAATAACATACCTTCTCCTCAAGTTGGTACTTGCATTCTTATTAGTCCTTTTTAACCATGGATTATGCAATGATTTTCAAGCTTGAGAGATCCTCAACTTTTATTGCTCGTACATTCGCAATTTTGCGCCCTCATGGAGTATCTGATAGTCGTACATACCTAATTTAATTTTTGTTATGTACCTCTATCACCTCCTCCTTTGAATTAGATTTACAATGATTGAAGCCATGCCCCACTATGATCTTATAGTGAAAAATTGCATTCCTCCAAAATTTGTAAATTCACCCTATCTGCATTATTCCTTGTCTAATTACATTGAGAGGCTTCGTTTGTGCTCTTTCTCAAATAACTAGAAACTTATTTCCTAAAATCAGTTCTATCTTTTAGATTCTCCTTTATATTACCCTTCAAGTGATTGTAGATATTCTTAATTACGTGTTTTGGATTTAACATTACATTTTCCCCAAATTAACACTTTCGCCTAGTACTACTTCATTCTTGTAGCTAATTCTGAATCTCAAAATACCCACTCCTGAGACCTATACCTGATATCTGGAACTTGATTCTACATCCAATATGTTAGGTAAACCATTTTCCAGAATTTCATAAAGAATTTCATGTATAATGAGAAATTTTGGAAAATACCTATTTGATATTTTTTTATCTAATTGAGTTGCAAGCCTCTTTTCTGCTAATATTTTTAGAAAGATAAAAGGCACTAATTTATAATCAGATTCACTATGCTTAGTCACTTACTGATACTCTTTCCAATGATTGCTCCCATTTACATTTCTGAACACAGATCTGAAAGTTACAACTCTCCAAAGTCAACAATTTTACCCAATCTTACACTGTTCTTGTAGTTGCACTTATTATGAAGGACAAACTTCTAAGACTCATAGAAGAAAATCTGTGAGGAACTAAAGAAAATTTTATATTGGATGTGGATACCACATATGATGGTGAGTACCTAGACATTTTCATTGTTCAAATATGATATTCCCATCAAATTTTTAAAAACTTATGGTATCACCAACTTTTAATTTATGTAATTCTTCCATAATTTTTACAGAAAACTGCTCTCTCTCTATCTAAGCATTTATGGAAAAATTGCCTCTAAGCAAAGTTGTTCAGCTCAATGAGTAGACAAAATTTCAAAATCAGAATTTTTTTTCGTTATGAGTTCTTGGGCCACTTTTGCCTCCTTCAAGTTTTCAAAAATCGACGTTTCATGTGCCCAAATAGTGGATTTTGGCCTTCTTTTATCTCCCAGCTTCACATATTTTTGAATTTGGCCTCAAGGCTCTATATTTATCCATGTTCCCGGGCCATGATTGCACCATAACAATTTGGGTCTCAACTGGCCCCCCATCCATCCTCGGGCTACACACATTCAAAACCCATTAAATTAAAATTTCTACAAAATCTAAGCAAAATGGGTCCTTGTCCCTCACTGGTGATCTTGTATCCTCCATTAATAACGTCAAAATGGAACATTTCTCTTTAAATTCTGGTTTAATATGTTCCTATTATAACCAAAACAATATTTTCGTTCCAGACTTGTTATTTTATTTTAATTTTGATTTTTTTTAGCTTTTCTAATTTTTCTATTGACATGGCATGATGCTGGTGTGGCATAGTGTTGGCATTTCACGACACTTGTATGTTGATGTGTTGGAAAATCCTACGTGTCACTTGTATTCTATCTCTTGTATTCTGGTTGTATCATTGCTCTATCTATCTCTGAGGAAGTTATTGGGGTTTTTCACCTTTATGGTTTTCCCCAAGTAAACTCTGTGTCTCTTGTGTGCTTGCATTATTGTGTCCATGATTGATATGCTGTAGATTTGCTGTACATGTTGTTCTCTCATTAAGATCCTAGATCGGATTGAAGTAAATTCTGAAAATTTAATATGGTATCAGAGCTAGCCTGAACGAAGGCATGATATGGCATGTATGACACTTGTTGCACTTACGATGCTAGGGCTTGATATAGCAAAAACCCGTCATCTTAGAAATTTTGCTATAAATCCATTTTGGATACTTTTTCAGATTTGAAACTTGTACAGGTCGAAGATCAGATCCGCATGTACCTTGTGTCCAAAGGACAACCTCTAATTCGTTGTACTTTGTGATTTATGATCTGTACAACATAGGGTTTTTGCCTCTTCCAGATCTGAGTCAAAATCAGGTGACCTTGGGAAAAAGGTCATAACTTGGGTTAGGAAGCTTCAAATGAAATTTCGTAAAAAGTGACAGGTAGTACATAGACTGTACTATGTCAAGAAAATTTTTCATAGGTCGAAGATGAACTAGTGACACGTGGCACATCGTACAAGTTCGCTCTCCTGTATTATCCCATAAACAGGTCACGTTGCGACACTTGGCATAACTCTCTCTCAGAGAATCCAATTGAGGTCAGACCTATCGGGATGGAAAGATAACAGGTTGAGATATCTCAGGAAAATTGTTTAGAGGCCGAAGTTGAACTAGTGACATGTGGTACGCCGTACAAGTTCGCTCTCCTATATTATCCCATAAACAGGTCACGTTGCGACACTTGGCATAACTCTCTCTCAGAGAATCCAATTGAGGTCAGACCTATCGGGATGGAAAGATAACAGGTTGGTATATCTCAGGAAAATGTTTCAGACCCTGTGGATCGAAAAGTTCGGAGTTACACTAGAAACAATCGAGTACATATTTATGTCAAAACAGAATTATTTTTGAGCACCTTCATTCATGGCTTCCGGAATTTAGGGCTTTGGAGAAAGTTGGAATTTTTGTAATCAGAGACCACAGCTGGATGCTACTCATCAAAATCGAAATTTAGAGACCAAGATCAGATTTTTTGGTTGGGCAGAAGGCCGGGCTTGATCAAACCCCAGTTCGGGACTTAGATCGGAAAGATGGAAAATTAGGGCTTCTGCAAAACTTGGAATTTTGGAAATCTGTGACCATGGCTGGAAGCTCCTCAGAAAAATTGAAGCTTAGAGCTTTGAATCAAATCTTTTGGTTGGGTGAAGCTCCAGGAAACTCAAACCCTAATTCAGGGTCCTCCCAGTGAATCCATAAATCTAAAAGGCAATTTCCAGGGGTGAAACTTTGCAGCTTTCAAATTCTGAATATACCAACTTGATCAGCTCATCAAGGCGCATATTTCTATCCTTTCGGAAGTTTGAAATTCAAAGTTTGAATTTTTGACAAACCCTAATCCAGCTCCAGGTCCAGTTCTTGCAAATCAAGTGGATTGGGTTAATCCTAGAAGAAGATGGATTGGTCACCTGCATAAGTGAAGAAGTTCCTGTCTCAGAGGGAGATGAGGCTAAGGCCTTCCATAAGAAGATTACAAGCAATCTTGAAAGGTATGGCTTACAGGTATGTTTCATGGTTAATTTTATCATATGTTTGTCTTCATATCATTACATTACAATCTTGATTAATTACTAGACTTGTCGTATCACCTTAATAGAAGATATTCATTGATTAAGGTTTTGACACTTATGAATGTACTAATGCATTGTGATGTTGTATGAGGTTTATGTTGTTCGCTAACATAAAAGGTACACCAAGAAAGACAAATCATGTCTACTTCAAGAACATATGATCATGGTGACATGAAGACAAATATTCATCCATTGTCATGGATCACATAGAATATCTACTTTCGAGGTATGTATAACTTGGTCCTACAATGGTTAACCTATGAGACATGCAGGTTACTAGCACAAGTCACTGAAGAGAACCAGAAGAATTTATGCGGGTATGTTAGACATAACTAGCTAGCATGCTAATCTAGGTATGTTTTTCCTATATCAAGCTAGAATCCTACCTTGTGTTAGGATCTTATACTGTTGTGTTGTTGATAATGATTATTCATGAAGTCATAGGTTTGAATAGTCATGGCTGTATGCATATTATGTTTCTTACCATAATTGATGATATGACTAACCAGAAGAATCATGAAAGTATAGGTTTGAGTAATCACGGGTTTATGCATTGATGATTTAACTAATCAGAAGAGTCCTATGATCAAATAAGAATATGCATGAGTAAAAGAAGACTTCCCTGAAACCTTGAATACTAATGTTTATTATCTGTGAATGATCATGACTATACATGTTTAATATTATTGTGTTTTGATAGTATTAAGATTATACTAATAAATGTGTGATTATGTATGAGACCTCGAGGATAACACAATGATGATACTAATAAGCATGCATAGTGATTAAGGATGGATGTAAGCTCAAGGACATGTAATCTAGGAATCAAAGATCAAGAGGGAGCACACTCCAGTTGTTCCTACAAGAAAGCAAAGGAGCACACTTCAGTAGTTTCTGCAAGGATGTAGATATTCAGAGGGAGTTGACCATCTTTCTATATTCCACAACAGAAAGGTGTAGAACAAGCTACCTCAGCAGCTCCTACAAGGAAGAAAAGACTCAGAGGGAGTCCACCCAGCAACCAAACAAAGATAAGTATTTTTAATTATCATTTCTTGCATATTTGTTTGTTTAAATAAAATTGTTCAATGATGTATATGCTCATGTTCCTAGACTTAGGATATGTATTGTGCATATTAGAATGATTGCATTAATGAACAATATACTACTAATATGCATGTAATGGGTAAGTGGCCTATGGCACTGTACAAAATTCCAGTGCTACTTATCTAGAATGAAACCTCTTTGCTGACATGTTGGAGTAGTGCAAACTCTTAACAATGTTCTGGTAGAGACTGGAAGGCATCTAGAAAGTTGTGGAACATGGATAAATGTTGTATTGAAGCATTGGCTAAGATAATTTCATGACTGTATGACATATTTCTTTATGTGTAAGAATTTGTCTGAAAATTATGAGATGTTTCTAATCATGCAATTTAACTTGTTTTGTAGAAAAGACCGTATACCTTCACCTACAAAAGAAGGACTACAACATTTGTTCAAGCAACAAAATTATCTATTGAAGATATTGAAGTTCCCAGGATATGGGAAGAATGCCATGATCCGTCGATCATGAAGAACGATGTTTGGGATGCGGTCCCAAGAGCTGAAGGGAAGTCTGTTGTGACTTCCAAATGGAACTATCAGATCAAGCATGCTGCAGATGGCAGCATAGAGAAATATAAAAGTGATGAAATAGAAGATACACCAGATGGATTTCAAGACAGCCTTCTTGAATGGTGTAGTCATATATGTGTGCAGAACTTGGTAGGATAGTCAGATTTCTATCCAGTTTGGGCTTTACCAAGAGTGAAGCGGATTCCAACCTTTACTACAAGGTTGAGGAAGGGAATCCTGTGATTTTACTCCTGTATGTGGATGAATTGTTTGTAACAGGAGATGACAGATTGATTGCCGACACACAGCGGAATCTTGCTGCCGAGTTTGAGATGAAGAACTTGGGGATGATGCACTATTTGTTTTTTTTTGGCATGGAGGTGTGGCAGAGTGCAGATGGAATCTTTCTTGGACAAGGGAAGTATGCAGTAGAGATCTTGAAGAGGTTCGGGATGATGGACTGCAAGGCTATGGCCACACCTATGGCATCGAACCTGAAGCTTCTGTGTGATGCTTCATCTGAGCCGGTTGATATCACTATGTATCACCTGACGAACACGAGACTAGATATTTGCTTTGTGGTGAACACATTGAGCCAGTTCTTGACGAATCCGAGGAGTGTTCACTTAGTTGTTGTAAAGCATATTCTGAGGTACCTGAAGGGTACAGTTGATTATGGGCTCAAGTATGAAGAAAATCAAAAGTTTAACCTGCAGGGTTATGTTGATTCAGATTGGGCTGGTAGTGCTGCAGATAGGAAGAGCACATATGGATGTTGCTTCAGTATGGGATCAGGTGTGATCTCTTGCTTTAGCAGGAAGCAGTCCTACGTAGCACTGAGTATAGCTGAGGCAGAGTATGTTGCATCCTGTTCAGCTAGTTGTGAGGCAGTATGGCTATGGAAGCTACTGTCTGAGTTATTTGATCTCCCGTTGGATGCTACTGGTATCTTTTGTGATAACCAGAGTTGTGTGAAGCTGTCCGAGAACCCAGTGTTTCATGACAGGTCGAAACACATAGAGATCAAATATCACTATATCAGAGATATGGTGCAGAGAGGAGCTGTGAAGCTCCTGTATATTGCGACAGACGAGCAGATTGTAGATGTGCTGACGAATCCACTAACCAGGGTGAAGTTCAAGTACTTGAGGGAGAGGCTTGGTGTTCTTCAGATTGATGACACTTCGAGGAAAAAGTGATGGACACATTTGCAGAAGCCATTCCAAGCATGTTGGAAGGAGGATCCTTCACATGGCTATGGATGTAAACATTGGATGATGAGCATCAAGACGATGCTCCAGTTACTGCTCTGTTGGATGCTGGATATGATCAGTTGGATCATTTATATTTATATGTATGTACGCATCATGTTGGATGCTGGATATGATCGGTTGGATCATTTGTATGTATTTTGCATATGCATCATGTTGGATGCTTGGACCATGTATCTGTATATGTATCAGGTGGATACATTGTATGATCAGGTAGATCATGTATGTTGATATGTATCATGTATGATTAGGTGGATCATGTATGATGATATGTATCAGGTAGATAGTTGGTATGCATCAGGTAGATGCATGATATGATAAGGATGATCATGGATGATGAGCTTCAGGATGTTGCTCCAGATGACTTGCAACAGGATGTTGCAGTGATGATGATCAAGATGATCATGTATACATCAGGATGATGTATGGTGAGTATCAGGTTGATACTCTATGGTCGTGGATCAGGTTGTACAGATGAGCATATAATTTGGCCCTGGGAGATTTGTAGATAGTCTTTCGAGGTTTTGCCTATGGCATGTAATCTGGCCCTGGGATATCTGGCAAATTCTCTTTCGAGATTTTGCTTTGGGAGGACATATAATTTGGCCCTGGGAGATCTGCAGATAGTCTTTCAAGGTTTTTCCTATGGCATATAATTTGGCCCTGGGATATCTGGTAGATGCTCTTTCGAGGTTTTTTCCTATGGCATATAATATGTCCCTAGGAGATCCGATAGGTTGGGCTGTGTGCCCGTAATAAGTCTTGGGATGCTCTTTCGAGGTTTTGCCATGACCACATATAATCTGTCCCTGGGAGATTCTATAGGTAGAGCTTTGTGCTCATAACATCCTGGGATGCTCTTGCGAGGTTTTGTGGTGACCACATATAATCTGTCCCTGGGAGATCCTATAGGTAGAGCTGTGTCCTCGTAACAGCCTAGGATGCTCTTGCGAGGTTTTGTGGTGAGGTCACATATAATATGGCCCTGGGAGATACTATAGGTAGAGCCTTGTGCTCGTAACAGCCTGGGATGCTCTTTCGAGGTTTTGTGACGCACGTAATAAGTCCTGAGGATTCCACAGTATGGCCAGTGATGACGAAGACCTGTAGGTGGTGGGCCTACATCCAATATGAAAAAGGACTGGCTCTGTAGAACTTCCTATGACGAGTAGATTCAGAGATTGATTGAGATAGCAGCAATAGTGACGATGATAATGACTTGATGATGATTATCCAGTGATGATGATCCAGAGAAGAAGACTTGTGCTAGAAGACCTGTGTCGGGAAATACCTTCCTAGTTAAGAGGGAGTGTCGATGTATATGTAACTTTGGAATGTATTTCACATATATGTATATTGTATTCCTATAGAGATGTTATTATTCCTCTATAGGAAGTGTCGTCATTTATATTGTAAGTGTCATAACTTATACTTGATGGGTTATTAGACCACCCTAGTGGGGGTCGGCCCAGTCAACATTATGTTAAGTGGTTAAGTTGAGGCCGACCTAGTTGAGTAAAGGTCAAGTCAAGTTAGTGTATAAATAGAGAGTGTGTCTCTCTCATTTTACACATTCTATTCTCTCACTCACACTTGGGAGAGTGGCGCACTTGTGGAGGAGGAGCCTCTGCTGCTAGGAGAAGACTATCTCTTGTATTCTGGTTGTATCATTGCTCTATCTATCTCTGAGGAAGTTATTAGGGTTTTTCACCTTTATGGTTTTCCCCAAGTAAACTCTGTGTCTCTTGTGTGCTTGAATTATTGTGTCCATGATTGATATGCTGTACATGTTGTTCTCTCAGTTAAGATCCTAGATCAGATTGAAGTAAATTCTGAAAATTTAACAATGCCACAATCTGCTTTCTTCATTGACATGAGTATGGAGAGATGATTGCTTCGAGAGAGGTAAGAAGTGTGAGAACTCATATAGTTTGGAGTTGTGATTTGCAACTCCCTTTGCAATGATTTCACCTGAAACCATGTTTTGTATCTCGACTTCATTTGGAGAAAATATCACTCTTTTGGGCTCTCCAATATGAGTCATTTGATACACTGAAAGTAAGTTTGCTGTAAGAGAAGGAACATAAAGTACATCATAAAAGTAACCATAGTCAAGATTGATTCTTCCAATCCCCTAAGAGGAGAGTTCTGAATCATTGCCCAACATGATGGAAGGGCCAACTTAGCTTTCGAAGTTGGAGAAAAGATATTTGGAGGAAGACATGTGTCTTGATGCTCATGAATCTATGATGAAGGAAGAATCTGTTGATGCACTTTCCATGAAGGCATGGAATCTTTCTTTGTCTTTGGATCTATAATATTCATTATTAGGATCTTTCTTCCTTGCATATGATGGTACAGGAAGATTGTTCTTCTCAAGTAACTGAGCCATCAAATCTATGGTATTCTTCATGGAAGAACTCTCAGGATGGAACCCTGTATGACAGTATGTGCACTTGCATCTTCCATTATGAGAATGCCTGGTCTTCCTTGAGTTTGAAGCCCCATCTGACTGGTATGGACTATCTCTAGGCCTTGTTTCATTCGATCTCTTGTTAGAAATATTTTGCTTTCCTTTACCATTCGCTCTCTCTGCAACTGTAAGAGCTGAATCCAATTTGGGTTTGATCATTCCCATAGAGATCAACTTATCTTCCTCTTGAGTAAGAGATTGGATGAAGTCATCAAGTGAGGGAAACTTCCATCTTGGAATGGAAAACCTAGCTGACTAGAAAGTAGAGACAAAAACTGAGAAGTTTTCCCCCAACTTTGAGAGAATGGCAAGTATAAGCTGCTTGTCTTCTTTCACTATCTCATATATTTTCAACTGTGATATCAAGCTTTTGAAATTGGTGAGGAAGGAATTGATAGATCCGAAGCTGTCAAGACTCAAAGATATGAGTTCATTCTCCAATTTTTATCCTTTCATATCATCTTTCTGTCCAAAAAGGGATTTGAGCTTGTCCCAAACCTCTTTAGGAGATGTAAGATCGATGACATGGAAGTGAAGATCTTCAGAAATTGAGAGAAGGAGGAGTCCAATTGCTTCATCAAGCCTATCTAAGTACTTGGAATTTTCAACTGCACTAAGAGGTTCTACCATCATTCTGTTGAGTATTCAGGTGAAGCTCTTGGATCTCATGAAGAGAGCCATCTTGGATTTCCACTCAAAATAGTTGGAATATGTGAGCTTTAGATCCATCTGAACAATGAAAGTCGAATAGTTGAAGAAGATTCCGAACAGGTGAATAAACCTGCAAAACAAGAAGAGTTTTTGATGATGGAGAATGCTACAATTCGACTGAACACTACCTTAAGGACACTTGGCACATAGAGTAAGTCCTTCACACATGTCTAGACCTCACTGGTTTTCTCCAATGAATTCAAGTAATAGCACCAGGATTTGTTGTGGAAACTCAGAGTCTTCTGGTGCACAAGTGAAAGATAGCTGCTCAAAGAAATGCTGCAACTGCTGCAATTTGAATAGTTGCTTCCTACTCTGATACCATGTGATAATCTGCAAGAGATCTAGCAACTGTAACAACTCACAATCAAACTCTCAAGTGTGTTGCAAAGAAGAAGAGAAGAATGAATTCAATAATCACTCACAAACTGAGAATAATAGACAATGTCAATATCATACAATGGAATTATGAATGTAAATAATGTGTTACAATGAATGACAAAGTAGCATGATATAGGATTCGAATTAGCCAAGTAGGGAATTCGAATATGAGCTCAGAGTCTAACATGGATGACTATGGAGATATCATCCAGTTAGGAGTATCAATCACAAATGGTAGTAGTCAGTCAAGTGTGTCCAACTGAGTCTAACAGGACCATCTAGGCATAAAAAAGTTAATGGAGACTCCAAGGGGGGCGCATGATGCTGTCTAACTCAAAGTCTAGCTTGGATAACAATGGAGACATCATCCATTCAGTAGTATCAATCATAAATGGCAATAGTCATTCAAGTGTGTCTAACTGAGTCTAACATAACCATCTAGGCATAAATCAGGGAATGGAGACTCCAAGGGGGCCGCATGAGGCTATCAAATAGTCAAGTGGAACTACAAAACTAGCTAACTAGAAGCTACAAGCAGTCAACATGAACAATCAGTGGAAGAACTACTCAATCAATGCACTAACTGAATGATAACTCCCGGTAGGTGAGATAAGGCACCCTAACTGAGTGATAAATGGTGGTAGGTGAGCAAAGGCGCCCAAATTGGCTGTGGTAGGTGAGAAAGGGCACTTTCCATGTAGAAAAGTCAAAGAGGGCGCATTAGGTAGGTAGGAGGCCAAATGGGGGCTAAATACAGGCTCTAGAGAGCTAGAAGCAAGCTCTAGGTACTGGGGAGACATCCATGATGATGACTGGATGCATGCAGTGGCATGCAAATGCATGCAACATGCATATTTGCATGCAAGCATGCAAAATACAAAAATGATGGTGTGAATATTCCAACATCCCTATAGCATATCACTATCTTGGCTATTTTCCTAAGCAGCCTAATCCATGTTGGGGGCACACCCACAACATGCTCCTGCATGTTGAGCGACATCTGCTCAATTTTGTATGTTGGGATGTCATGAGTCAGTCGACTCATCAGAAGAACCAGGCTCATTCAGACGAACAAATGTGCGAGGATGTCCCGTAGGTCAAACAGGTCCCACATCTACATATATCACATAATCAACACTCTTACTCATTCATAAAAATTATATGTACATAAAAGCATAAAAATGAAATATATTTTCAAAAGCATAAGCATATCTTACCCATCTCTCCCCGGGATGATCCTGGAGGAAGAGCGAGCTCTGGATCTCCACAGAAATCCACACCTACATATGGGAAATGCTCTATATCAGGAACCTGGCGGCTCCACCATCCGATATAGTCTTCATCAGCATAAGAAAGCGTAGCCTCGCCACCAACCTGGAGCAAGAAGTTATCACCCCATCGAGTCATCAACAGCTCGTGGGGGTTCAGGATAGGTAGACCCATCCCAAGGATCAGAGCAGGAACCCTCTTGAAGAATAAATAACACAAGATGCTCTCGTAGCCAAAGTTCTTCTTCTTCCCTGCCTTGCATTCGGTCAATTGGTGTTTCATGTTCACTAAGAGACCCAAACACCAGTCAAATACTACACCCCGTAAGTAATCAACACCAATTTGCATGTAGTTCCTTGAAGCCAAGTGTTGTGCAACACTCCCTCCCATCCTATTTAGAGTACTCAGGATGACCTTCAATGGGAATCTCACAATGGAGCTGTAATGTCCCCACTCAAATAAATTCCAAAAGGAGAAAATTCCTCCAATCTACTAGTTTCCTAGGTTGGGTGGAGACATTAAATTTGGAATAAGGAGACTAATAAACCCAAAATGTTCTTTAGCATTGACATAAATATATTTATGTGGGGATAAATAAATATTTATGAAGAGAAAATAAGATGGCACTTGGTCATGGAGACACATTGGTGGTGTGGGACCCCCAAAAATCTAGATTCCCCATGCCACATGGCAATCCACTCTCACCCATTCGAATCCAAGGTTGAGTCCACTATTATTGGGGTAGTTGGAAGTTCATATTACTTGGCATGACTCAATGAGGTTGAATTGTAGAGGAAGAGTAACTCCCATGGGAGAGGAAGAGGCATTTTGGAGTTAGTGGGACACTTGGGCTAGATTCCCTAGCTTCTATGACACTTATGACAAAATCAGACCTGATGGATGACATCTGACATATATGAAATGTCAGGGCTAAAAATAGCCTCCAAGAGGGCGCACAAGGGAGTTAGGGCAGCCAAAGAGACACCTATTTGAATTTGGTGGAGGAGGAGGATAGAGTTGGAGGGACAAGTGGCACACATTGGAATCTCTTCCCAACTTGAGTTGGCATGAAGCTCTTGGAAGAAATTCGGCCCACAGAGGACCTTATAATTTTATAAAAGACAATATCAAAGAAGGATGGTGGCTTTTGATCATTTTTACATTTTTCATTTGGAGAGAAGAGCTAGTAGAGAGATAGTCTACTTGCCTTAACACCAATTTCGAGGGTGAAAGATTCCCGTCCTAATTGGAAATTGGAGAGGCCACTCAGATATTTCATTTGGATCTAAAATGGAGTATTTATTTACAAATTGAAGCTATAGGAAATCTCATGGTTCATTCAGCTACAACTCATTCTTGCATCTCTTTCACAGTTTATTGCATATTTGGGCTCCTGGAGGAATTGCGCCTTTGGTGAGATGATGATATCTTTGTGAGAGTCGAAGAATCTCCATTTCTTTGTATTCTGATATATCTAATCTATATTTACTTCTCATAAGACTCTCAGGTCGAAATACCAAGTGAATTTATGTAAAAATACCAAACTATGCATAAATGATGCCATTTCCCCTAGATCTTGTTGTTGGAGTTTGAAGAGACATTATTTCAAGTTGTATCAGTTATTATCTGTGATTTTTTATTATTTATGGAGTGTTATTAAAGTTTTGAAGAAGTTTCATTAACAGTGCACAATCCCTTGGCACCTAAAATTTGAATTTCATAACACACGATGAAAATTACTATCTTTCCCCCCTATGTGAAATCTTGCATATAAACATATGATTTAAATGAGTTTTAGAAGGCCATAAGAACTAATTAAGGATACATTGGGGAGATAATTAAAGCCACTTATCAGTACCATACCTCTGTTCAGAAATTTGGAATGGTTTAACAACATTTGGGAAGTCATCTTTGTCCACTACCCTTGGGGGTTTGAAGCTCGAAATTGCTAGTAACTTTCCCTACTTTGTCCAGATTGTAAATGAATGTTGCAGAATTGTTTTAAGGGTTGTTAAGAATCCACCAGCCTCATTTATATGTATTAATACCTTTCAAATACTTTCAGACCCAATTTGAAAGAATTTGGAGTCATTTGGAAGCAATAGTGTCAATACTAGTCTAAGGGTCGAATTGGTTAAAAATTGTAATTTTTCCTAGTTTGTGCAATTTTTCTAAAAGGGACACTACAAGTGGTATCAGAGCATGGTCCTTGAACTTGATGTGGATGAAAATTCACGAGGAAAATAAGTCAAACAAATAATCCCCCACCCTTAGAAACTGAAACTGGAGTTGTTGTGGTTGAAGAGGAAGAAATAGGAAAAGAAGTGCATTTTTCTGAAACTATGGCTACAGATGAGAAGGATAACTCAGAGGATAAGGAATAATTTTCTAAATTCATGAAACCATTCTTTCAATATATGACAAAACAAATCAAGAAAGGGTTTGAATTATTGTCCAGTCAAGTTGGGAGCAAAGGAGTAATAGGAGGCAGCAGTAGTTCACATTCAGAAGGAAAGAAGGCAATGGGTGAGCATATTTTCTCAAGCACAAGACCCACTAATAGACCTAATGAATTTTAGAATACACCAAGGCCTACTACACCTAAATTTATTGTGGCCAAAGAAGAACCTAACACCCAATTTGATATGAATGCGGTGGTAACAGAATGGGAAAAGTTGAGTGAAGATTGTAGAAGGACTCTACCATTTGACCAATACTTTACTGTTTCAAACAAAATCAAAAAGAAGGAAGATAATAGGACTCTATTTCAGAATAAAGGATTAAATTGTGCCATTGGTAAAATTCCCCTTCCCACTTTTGATGGCTCCTCTCAAAGTTCTGCTAATACTTGGGTACAAAAACTAGATGTGTATTTTCAGCTGAATCCAATGGTGGAAGAGGATGCCTTAAAAATGGCTACTTTGCCTCTAGAAGGAGATGCCAATGAGTGGTGGTTACATAGTATGAAAAATTTGGGACATTATCAGGTTACAACCTATGGAGAATTTGTTGATAGGGTATTAGAAATATTTGAGCAAAAGACCCATAATTTTCTTTCAAAGAACTAGCCCAATTGAAGCAAGTTGGAACCCTTGCTGAATATATGATGGAATTCCAAAAATTGTCAGTTAAGGTGGCTGATATATCTATGGTAAGATTAGTATTGTTGTTTATTGAAGGTTTGAATGAACCCTTAAAAGGTTTATTTAAATCCCACAAACCAAATTCATTGAAGGATGCTATGAGCTTGACAAGAGATCTACAAAATGTGCTACCTACGACAAGGTTTCCTCCCAAGCCTAACTTCCCTTCCAAATTCAGATTTGAAAAGAAGCCATGGAAAAGAGATATATTTGGAAAGGATAATAAATAAGGTCCAAATAGGGAAGAACTTAGAAGAAATAAATTGTGCTACACATGCTTCCAACCTTGGGTACCAGGGCACAAACGTGCTAAGGGGAAAGCACAATACATTGAAGTGTTTTCTGATAATGATGAGTATGAAGGGGGTATGGAGGAAGAAGGAAATATATTAGACCAATATGAGGGATATGATACAGAACATGAATTGAAACAAGAATACAATCATTCTTAACTTGACAAAGGAAGGATGGAAGTACTTTCAACAGTGCCTCGTTTCCACACTATTCAGTGCAAACGAGTATTACAAGGACAAAGGGTTTCAGTTTTGGTAGATGGAGGAGCCACACATAAATTCATTGATGCAAATATGGTGGAGAGGAGGAAGCTACCTATTGAACAATTTGATGGCTTCATAGTTGTCATTCCAGGTCACAACACTATGGAGTGCAAAACATGGATTCCAAAGCTAGAAATCACCATAGGTAATTATACTTTTTTTTTTGGATATATTTTATGTTGTTGATGTTGTTGATACTAATGTGGTCTTGGGAGTGAAATGGTTGTACTATATAGGGGAGCATATAGTGAACTATCAAATTCATGAAATGAAATTCAAAGATTCGAAAGGAAAACAAAGGGTTGTAAGAGGGAAGCACACCTATCTGAATCAAGTAGTGGCTTCACATAGTATGAGATCTATATTGAGGCATGGAGATATTGAATGGGTTGTTGAATGTTGCATTAGTTCACCCAAACCAAAAATAAATATTTCAGAACATCCAAAGGAAATAAGGCAGCTCCTACACAAATATGCGAAGGTTTTTGGAGACCTTCCCCCTGGAAGGCCACCAGATAGAGGGGTTGAGCACAACATTGTTTTGGAGGAGGGAACTTATAATATGAAAATTCCACCAGATAGGAATCCCAAAACGTTTAGAGAGGAGATTGAAAAGACTATCCAAGAGCTCTTGGAGTTGAGACTCATTAGACTAAGCTCTAGCCCCTGTTCTTCTTCGATTCTTTTGGTTAAGAAGAAAGATGGGACCTTGAGAATGTGCATTGATTTTAGAGCCCTCAATAAGAAGACAACAAAAAATAGACACCCCATTCCAAGAATAGATGAGCTCATGGATGAGCTACATGGAGCAAAATTCTTCTAAAAAATTGATCTTAGATATGGTTACCACCAAATTTGAATGAAGGAGGAGGATGTACCAAAAACAAATTTTCGATGTCACTATGGACACTTTGAGTTTCTTGTCATGCCTTTGGGTTGACCAATGCTCCAACCACATTTCAATCACGCATGAATCAAATATTCAAAAAATAGCTTCGTAAGTTTGTGTTGGTTTTCTTTGATGACATTCTTATTTATAGCAAAACATGGGAGGAACACTTGCATCATCTAGAAGTTGTCTTAAAAATTTTGCATGCTCAATCTTTGCTTTCCAAGTTGTCTAAGTGTGAATTTGGGATGAAAGAATTTTATATCTTGGACACATCATTGGGAAAGATGGAGTGAAGGTACACTTGGAAAAAATCAGAGCTATTCTTGAATGACCAACACCCAAAAACATCACAACTTTGAGAGGCTTCATTGGAATATGCACTTACTACAGAAAATTTGTGAAAGGGTTCTCTAAATTGACTCCTCCACTCACTGATTTGACAAAGAAGGATGCATTCAAGTGGGATGAAGAGGCTAAAAAGGATTTTCAAAAAATGAAAGAGGTAATGAGTAGTTGTCTAGTACTTGCATTACCTGATTTTACTAAACTATTTGTCTTGGAATGTGATGCATCAAGAGAAGGGATAGGGGCTGTCCTAAAACAAAATCAACACCCTATAGCATTTGAGAGAAGAAAGTTGCAGCCACATGAGAAGCTCTATTCCATTTATGACAAATAAATGTTATCCATCATGCATGCCTTGGATAATTTTAGACAATACTTGGTGGGAAACAAGCTTGTGGTAAAAACTTACCATAATAGTTTGAAGCATTTTCTCACACAAAAGGACATCAATGAAAGGAAACAAAAGTGGGTAAGCAAAGTCCAATCTTTTGATTTTGACATTGAATATGTTAAGGGAAAGATTAATGTTGTAGCAGATGCATTATCTAGGAGGCCATCATTTTCTCTTATGAACATTTCAAAAGATTGGAAAAATATGCTAATAGTTGAATATGCCAAAGATAGTTTTGCTTGCGGTGTGTTAGATGGGGTCAAAGGTGATGATAGGTACAAAGTTTGGGATGGTATCATATACTACAAGGATAGAATATATTTGGTTCATGGTTCAAATCTCAAGTACAGTATTTTGAAGGAAGCCCATGACTCTCCCTTAGCAGGCCACCCTGGTTTTTTCAAAACATATAGGAAAATAAAGGAAAGACTCTTTTGGAAAGGGCTGAAAGAGGATGTTCTAAAATATGTGAATGAATGCAAGTCATTTCAGCAAAACAAATCTGAACATACAGATCCTGTTGGTCTACTACAACCATTTCCCATTCCACAACAAAAATGGGAAAGTTTCTCCATGGATTTTATTACAGGTTTGCCCAAGGATTTGGGTAAGGATTGAATTTATGTTGTGGTGGATAGAATCACTAAATTTGCTCATTTATTTGCTGTTACATCATATTTTACTGCTGCACAAGTGGATGATCTGTTCTTTAGAGAAATTTTCATATTTCATGGACTCCCCAAGAACATTGTAAGTGATAGAGATAGCAGATTTATAAGTGCCTTTTGGAAAGAAATTTTTAGATTGGTTAGTACTCAATTGACTCAAAGAACAAGCTATCCTCCTCAAACTGATGTCCAAATAGAGAGAGTGAATCAATGGTTGGAAGGGTAATTGAGGAATTATGTTGGTGAGCAGTAGAAAACATGGGTGAAATAGCTACATCTGGGTGAGTTTTGCTACAACACTACTTTCCATATGTCCATTGGTATGTATCCTTTTAAAGCACTATAAGGTTATGAAGCACTTACATTTGTTGAGAAAATATTTGGTGATAGTAGAGCCCCAAAGGCTAAATATTGGGTGGAAGAAAGTCAAGATATTTTGAAATTCCTAAAAGACAACTTGCAGGTTGCCCAAAATCAACAAAAACAGTAAGTAGATCAACATAGAGTGGAAATAACTTTTCAAGTAAATGATTTGGTCGATTTGAGGCTACATCCATACAAACAAACATCTTTGAATATGAAAGGGTCAGAAAATCTCAAACCAAGATACTATGGTCCTTACAAGATAGTTCGAAAAGTTGGGGAGGTTGCTTATGAGTTGGAGCTTCCGGAAGGGATCAAAATTCACAATGCATTCCATGTTTCATGCATTAAGAAGGCCATTGGTCAGAAAATACCTGTTTCAGAAACCCTCCCTCCATTGGATGATGAAGGACAACTTACACTTATTCCAGAAGATTTTTTCAAGACAAGAGAAAGAAAATTGAGGAGCAGAACCATAAGGGAGTACTTGGTACAATGGAAATATTTCCCAAGTGAGGATGCCACATGGGAGGAAGAAAAATTTTTGCAGCATCCTAATTTAGAATTTCTTGAGGGAAAGAAATATTGGGTGGGGAAGACTGTAATGTCCCCATTGAAATAAATTCCAAAAGGAGAAAATTCCTCCAATCTACTAGTTTCCTAGGTTGGGTAGAGACACTAAATTTGGAATAAGGAGACTAATAAACCCAAAATGGAATTTAGCGTTGACACAAATATATTTATGTGCGGATAAATAAATATTTATGATGAGAAAATAAGATGGCACTTGGTCATGGAGACGCATTGGTGGTGTGGGACCCCCAAAAAGCTAGATTCCCCATGCCACATGGCATTCCACTCTCACCCATTTGAATGCAAGGTGGAGTCCACTATTATTGGGGTAGATGGAAGGTCATATTACTTGGAATGAATCAATGAGTTTGAACTGTATCGGAAGAGTAACTCCCATGGGAGAGGAAGAGGTATTTTGGAGCTAGTCGGACACTTGGGCTAGATTCCCTAGCTTCTATGACACCAATGATGAAGATGCCTATGAAACGTATGAAAAAACCAAACCTGATGGATGAAATCTTACATATATGACATGTCAGGGATAAAAATAGCCTCCAAGAGGGTGCACAAGGGAGTTAGGGCATCCAAAGAGACACCTATTCAAATTTGGTGGAGGAGGAGGCTAGAGTTGGAGGGACAAATGACACACCTTGGAATCTCTTCCCAACTTGAGTTGGAATGAAGCTCTTGGAAGGAATTAGACCCATGGAGGAAATTATAAGTTTATAAAAGACAATAACAAATAAGGATGGTGGTTTTTTATCATTTTTACATTTTTCATTTAGAGAGAAGAGCTAGTAGAGAGCTAGTCTACTTGCCTTAGCACCAATTTCGAGGTTGAAAGATTCTCATCCTAATTGGAAATTGGAGAGGCCAATCAGAAATTTCATTTGGGTCTGAAATGGAGTCTTTAGTTTCAGTTTGAATCTAAAATAAATATCGTGGTTCATTTAGCTACAACTCATTCTTGCATCTCTTTCACATTTTATTGCATATTTGGGCTCCTGGAGGAATTACGCCCTTGGTGAGATGATGATATATTTTTGAGAGTCCAATAATATCCATTTATTTGCATTATGATATATATAATTTGTATTTACTTATCATAAGACTCTCAGGTAGAAATAACAAGTGAAGTTATGTAAAAATACGAAACAATGCATAAGTGATGCCATTTCCCCTAGATCTTGTTGTTGGAGTTTGAAGAGACATTATTTCAAGTTGTATTAGTTATTATCTATGATTTTGTTGATGTATGGAGTGTTATTAAAATTCTGAAGAAGTTTCATTAACAGTGCACAAGCCCTTGGCACCTAAAATTCGAATTTCATAACACGTGGTGAAAATTGCTAGCTTTCCCCCCTATGTGAAATATTGCATATAAACACATGATTTAAATGAGTTTCAGAAGGCCATAAGAACTAATTAAGGATACATTGGGGAGCTCATTAAAGCCAATTATCAGTACCATACCTCTGTTCATAAATTTGGAAAGGTTTAACAACATTTGGGAAGTCATCTTTGTCCACTACCCTTGGGGGTTTTGAAGCTCGAAATTGCTAGTAACTTTCCCTACTTTGTCCAGATTGTAAATGGATGTTGCAGAAGTGTTTTAAGGGTTTTATGCACCCATCAACCTCAATTATATGTATTAATACCTTTAAAACACCTTCAGACCCAATTTGGAAGCATTTGGAGTCATTTGGAAGCAGTAGTGTCAATACTAGTCTAAGGGTCGAATGGGTTAAAAATTGCAATTTTTCCTAGTTTGTGCAATTTTTCTAAAAGGGACACTACAGGAGCCGATCGGGACTTGGATACCACTTATTTTAGTTCCTGGAAAACATTAAGTGTTGATATAGTCTTGTACTGATAACGCACCGAATCCTATGAATGTGCCTTTTAAGTTTACCATTTCCCCTCGACGGGATAAACCTATTATGAAATAGATGTCGTCAATGGTGAGTTCAAGTATCTCTCCCTAGAGATCAAATACTCCTTGGTATGCATCCCAATAGTTAACAAGCATTTGGAGTAGATATGTCTGCGTTCTCATGCCGATAGTTCGGAAATGTTTTAGCAAGCCACATCTTCACAACGCGTTTAGTGTCAATGGATCGCCCATAGCTTGTCTATCCATGTCCTCATGCTCCCTTTCCCGCCACATTAGCACCATACCTACATTCATTCAACCATTTCACCCTTTAGATTTTGTTTTTTCATTTTTAACTGCGGCATTCGCGACTGTACTTACTAGACAGATGCGGTTACCCGTGGGCCTGCTTATAGCAGTCACACATTTTTCTCGTACTCGTGAGTTTTCTATAGGTCAACCCGCGGGTACGAGGACCTATTTTAAAACCTTGATAAAAAGAAAAAATAACCATAAAAAATTAAAAACATTGGACTGAATTGAAAGTAGAAGGAGAGACCACTTACTTGCAAGTGGTAGAATCTGATTCGGTGGCCCGGTGTAAGCGCTACAAGCGTTTGAAGGAAGAGTTTCTTTTCACCTTTTTTTCCTCCAACAAATGACTTTGCGAGTTTTGTTGTCATTTTGAAACTATTTATAAAAGTCACTTATAATTTTTACCCACTTTTATTAATTCTATATAGTTTCAAAAATGTTTTTAAACTTTATTTAACCACTAATGCATTTTTTAAAGTTCTTTTGGGTTAGGTAAAGATCGAAGCGACAATTCTCATTTCCTTTCACGACATTGGTCTATAAAGGTTTGATTTTCTTTATGACACATCAATTTAGTTCAGAAACTTCCTGTCACTTTATGTCATTTTGAAATCTCTTTGATCATGTTATATGTCATTTGTTACTAATTTGGTTATCCCTATGATATCAACAACATTTCGTCATTTGACAAGATCAAGGAAGATAGTTTCCCTCATACCTATATAGTCTTTTTTAAGCCCTTGTTATACTCTTTAAAAACAAACAATATCACTGAGTATGCTTGTTTTGTTCAAACTCGTTAAAGGAAGTGAACAGACATCCACTTAGGTATAAGTTTACCCCTTTTCCGGACCTTTGTGGATTAGTTACGAAAAAGGTATACTCTAGTCATACGTGGCTAGAAGAGTTCTTATCTCATTGTTTTACACTTTTTCGGGTGAGGAGACAAACTTTATGAAAAAGGACCTTTGGGAGTCTTCTTTAGGGTTTTTAGACACTCGAAATATGGAAACACCAACGAGCATTCACCAACTCAGGCTCGATGTGAAATCTGTGAGACGGTATATAGAGTCTTGTTTAAGTTTTTCAGACCCTTTAAATATGAAAACACCGGCGAGCACATACCAACTAGGGATTGATACTAAAATCCACGAGTAGGTGTATGGAGTTATTGTTTAATTTTTTTAGTCTCCTTAAAATTGAAAACACCAGCGAGCATGAACAGATCCAAGATCGATATTAAAATCCATGGATCTGTGTTATCGAATATTAGTCTATCTCTTCTTCAAACTCGTTAAACAATGAAGAAGGTCTTGATTTTCCCTCCCATAGATTGGTTAAAATTACACATGGTTGGACTTGTATCAAGTAGTATTCTTCCTCTTTCTTCGAGCTTGCTTTAAAAATGAAGAAGGACTATTGAGTTTGCTTTCTTGGACTCATTAAAACCAACAAGAAGGATATTCTTTAAATAAAAAGAGAAAAGGGAAGGGAAGTATGTCAAACATATTTTTCAGTTTCAAGGCAACAAGTTAGTCATATCCTTGAACAAAGCACCTTTTGAGTATATCAAATAGTTGGGTTTAGTTTTTGACCTTAGTATAAAACGTGATTTCAGAGTTTTTACTACTTTGGTTGGTTACTCTTCCAATCATATAGAGAATCTGTTAATGTCTCCTACATTACAGATTTATATCGTGGTCCCTTCGTGTTTTCAAAGCTACCTAAGTCACTCTTGTTTCGTTCTCACTGTTCAAGGATACAACCTGTGTCGGCCATTCTGCAGTTACCTTAACCTCATGTGTCGGCCATTCCTTGCTGTCAGTATGTTTCATCATGTACTCAGTCCTATTCCAGATCAAATCAACCTTTGATTATTCCTCGTGTTGGATGATGGAGGATTCCTTAAGGCCTCCCTTATGACGGACTTCTTCCCATCGATTTCAACTCATCTTGCTTTGGGAACGAATTTTTGTGTTCTCGGTATTACCTTGGGGGTTGCACTCATTAGTGGAAATTTCCCTCACTACTGAGTAGTGCGAATACATCAATGTCTCCTACTCGATGGATTCTTCAAGTGTTCAACTTCAGAACCCCTTATTCACACTTGTTAGAATGTACTAGGTACCTTGGGCCCCATTTTCATTATCGATGGGTTCCCTCGAGTTTTTTAATGGTATACATCAATGACCGATAATCAAACGCTATCCCCCATGTTCGACTCCAACTCATTTATTTGCATGGTCAAGATTCGTACCTTGAGACGATTTGGACAAAGACCTTGGGCCTATGATAGCATTATCACATTTGTTATTGCCCAAGTTGCACAATATTGAGCCACACTCATTTTCGGCTCTTGATGAGACATAGATCCAATTTGTTGTTATGGCTATGATCTCTTGTTTGATCTAAGGGTCAAAATGGGGTTATTACACAAGTTTATCAAGCATCAAATGTTTATCCACTCAACTATTAATACAGTTATGTGGTAGCAGTAAGATATATCAGTTATTCCATCATCAAACATCCACTTATTTATCCAATCTGATATGTCAAATCACTTACTTTTCTGTGTTTGTATGGAAGGATTTGGGTGGAAGCTAGAAAGGGCGGGCCACAATAAGTTAGAAACCCTAAATATGACATCTATGAGAATCCCTAAGGGATTCTACAGCCCACGAGGGACTTTCCAAATGGAGAAAGGGTCAAGGAAGGTGAAGTTCGAGGAAAGGAAGGAAAATAGAAGGGAATGGATGGGAGAAAAGGTAAGGCAGGGCCGAGGAGGAAAGAAGGGAGGAGGTAGCAGGTCGAGGCCTGTAAAAGGTTCCCTAGCCTTATGAGGGAGGCATGAGTAGTAAAGGAGAAGGCTTGGGATAGGGCCAAGCCCTTCCTAGGGTTGTCTGAGGTTAGAAGGAGGGGGGAGTTGGAAAGATGAGAAGAAATAGAGTTAAGGAGGAAGAAGGAGGGAAGGAGGAATATAAAAGGAAGCAAAGGAAGAAAGGAGGAGGGAGGAAGAAGATGAAGGATGCCAAAGGGATGGAGAAGGAAAAGGTGGAGGGTGGAGAAAAGAAGGGGAGGGAAGGGAAAGAAGGGAGGAGCGAGGGTGTAAAGCAGAAGAAGGAAGGAATGTGATTTCTAGGAGATGTAGAGCGAAGGTAGTAGAGGAGGAGAAGAAGAGACCGCAAGGGCTTAGTGAAATATGGAGTCAGGGTTTTAGAAAAATTAGGGCCATTTTTTAGGTTTTTAAAAAATCAATTAAATGTAAAAATGAATTAAATTACAAAAATAAAAAGAACTAAACTAAAATAATATATACAAGTTTACAAAACTCACAAATTAGGGTTTGGAAAAGGTAGAAAATGCCAACCTAGGGTTTTAATGGTTTTAACCTGACCCTGGGGAATCAAGGACGATGGCATTCCTCTTGAGATGGTACTTTCCAAGTTTGGAAAACTAGGGCCTTCTTCAAAAACCACAAAGGTTGGTTAAATGAGCCCTAGTTAGGGAAAACCTTGGAGACCTAAAGCTCAAGCCTCACAATGCTATGGTGATTAAAGGCTGAAAATGACCTAGCTAGGACAAAATGCAGCATTAATGGCTACCATTCAACCAAGAACAAGCATCATCATTCAACATTTAACAAAGAGAAATCAAGATAAGAACTTAGATACCTCCTTGTGCATGTGTTAAGCAAACAACTCTAGCATCACCTTAGAAAAGAGCAAGAACAAAAGATACTTCAAAAGATTGCCTCTAAACCAGAAAGTACATTCATCCTCAAGAGGTGTGCATCACTCAAAGAGCCCTAAGAAGGGTAAAAAAGTATCATAATGTTTTTATCCCATAAGTTGTTCCTAAAATGAATTGAGGATAAGTGTATTTATACTTTCTCACTCACTTTATAAAAATATAAAAATATCCAGGATGACAAGCCTTTTAAAATGTCAATTTGAAATTATAAAATGTCAACTTAAAATTAAAACAAAAATAATATAAAATAATCAATTGTGTGTGGGGGGGAGTCGTCATACCCCATCTAACCCCTATAGTAGTGAAAATCCCTCAACACCCCCCCCCCTAGTCAAGCAATGCTATCCAAGCCAAGGAGAGAGGGCGTTGCTGAGCTGGAGGACCAAGAGGGTGTGAATGGTGGCCTGGAGTAGAGGCATGGACCTCGGTGTTGAAAGAAAGTTCCACCAATGTGATAAAGTAAGGTGGGGTTCATGTGACTCAATGACCCACCCTTGGGATCCCCAGAAACCAACCTGAGGGCTTTATTCCCTTTCATGAGGTAGTCAACAATGTCACTAAGACATAGTACCCCTAGAGGAAAAACCAAAGGGTGTGGCCATAACCCCCCACTTAGAAAAAGTTGGATGACACCCCTCCTGGTCAGGAAAAAATGACCCCCTCTTCCTGGGGTACATCTACAGGTGCGCTGGTACTGGTACCACGTAACAAAACCCAAAATAAACACTCTACATAATATAGCCCCAAAACTTTGGTCTTTACAAAATAAAAAGAAGCCTCTCACTCTGGTACATCTGGAAGGAGAAATTCAAAAACTTTGAGGCGCAGCAGGTTGCATCACATTAATAGAAATCCTTTGAGGATATGAACTAATGCCTCTTCTTGATTCCATTCCTCACTCTATCAGACCTACAAAAACCTTTTGATATTGAGACAGGTGCCTCTGACTATGCTATCGTTGTTGTCCTTACTCAGCATGGACACTTAGTGGCCTATCATAGTGAGACACTCTGATGATGTTCATAGGTATCCCACCTATGATAAGGATATGTACTCCATTGTGCATGCTTTTCATCAATGGAAATATTGCATCCTGTGGAAGGAGACCATCATCAACATTGATCATAAGCCCATGTAGTTCATGCAGATGTAGGGAAAGTTATAGAGTGGCTGCCATCAGAAGTAGTCCACATACCTACAACAATTCAACCTGAAAATGAAGTATAAGAAGGTAAACACCAATCACGTTGTAGACTTCCTTATTCAACCTCCAATTACTACACTGACTACCATGCTCAACGCTTATGGACATGAGACATTCGGGTGGCCTAAATTGTACGATAGTGACCCTAACTTTGCTATTTCCTATCAGACATTACAAGTAGGAAGATCGGTCTCGAACTTTCATCTCCAAGATGAACTTTAATGCCATCGTGGCCACCTCTGTGTTCCTGTAAGCGAGTGTGAGAAACTGATTCGAGAGGCACATCACATTTGAGTGGCAGGGCACTTCAGCATAGAGAAGACAATCACAGTGTTGCAGAAGTACTTTACTGGTCAAAGCTTTGACAAGACGTTGGTAGGTACATTAAATTGAGCATCGCTTGTGACATTTTCAAACCCACCATCAAGAAGCAAGGATTGTACACTCCATTACCTACTCTAGACTAGACCTAGTAGTCTGTCTCAATGGACTACATATCCAACTTGCTTTCAACCAAGCATGGAAACAAATGCATATTTGTGGTTATTGACTGGTTCTATAAGATGGCAATTTTAACTCTCTATAAGAAGAGCATCACATCAGAGGTCACTGCTAATCTCTTCTGCTAATGTAATTGTAACTTCGGAAGAAATTCACTTGTATTTTATATTGTTATTATTATTGTATTTTATTTGTACCTCTGATGGATATGTTTATTCCTCCGGTCATGGATGTCATTATTACATTTGGTCATGTAAATTCATTGAGGTAAATCCTCCATTGTAATTTGGGGAAATAGATCCCCATAGAGTCAGTTAGATTAGGGTTATTGAGTCCCCTAGAGAAGTCAACCCAGTCAGGTTTAGTTGGGTTCGACCTAGCAAGTGAAAAAGGTCAAGTGAAAGTAAGGTATAAATAGAGAGCTTAACTTTCTCATTTACACACACACACTCACTCACACAAGTTCGCATAAGTGAGAGAGAGAGGACAAGTTCGCATAGGAGAAAGAGAGAGGAGCTGCAGAAGACCATCTTTGTTTTGGGTTTTACTTTTGTGACATTGTATTGGTGACGATTCTATCTCTGAGGAAGTTGAGAGGTTTTCTCCTTTATGGTTTTCCCGAGGAAATTATTTGTGTCTATTGTGTTATGCTGTGCATGTTATTCTTTCAGTTAAGATCCTAGACAATATTGGTTAAAAGTAGAAAATCTAACATGGTATTAAAGCTAAGCTAAAAATAAGACATTGTGTAGCTGTGAGAAGCTAGGGCTTCTTAATTTTGGGTCTTCTCTCCACATATCATCAACAAAAAGAGGCTAGGCTAAATCACCCTAGGAGGGCGCATCTTTCTATCGAAGAAGAACTTGATTTTGAGAATTTTCATTTTTTGGCCCGTCACTACTGCGGGAGGAAAACTAGGGCATCAAATATTTTGGGTTTCTGTTCACTAATTTGGAAGAGTGAGTACATTGGGAAACGTGCCTTGAGGAGGCGTATCTATATATACAATTAGAAGTTTCAAATTCCAAGTTTGAAAAATTAGGGTTTCTTTGACAAACCCTTGGCCAACTAGCTCCAGAACCAGTTTGGGAATCTAAAAGTTGTAAGACCTAAAAGCTTTGCTATTTCCATTTGAAGTTCTCATTAAATATGTCTCACCACACCAAGCTTGAGGATAAGATTGAAGGAGATGATAACTTCCAAGCATGGAAGTATAGGATTGCACTTGTCCTTGAAGACAATGAATTGGAAAAGTATGTGAATGAAGAGGTTCCAACACCAGAGGGAGATGAGGCTAAATTCTTACACAAGAAGAACTTGGTTAAGTCCAAGATAATAATTGTAGATTCCATTAAGGATCATCTCATCCCACATGTGCCATCTTTGAATACACCTAAAGAGATGTTTGAGGCTTTTAAAAAGCTATTTGAATGGAAGAATATAAATCAGAAGATGACCTTGAGGAACCAACTCAAGAATGTAAATATTCAAAATGTAGAGACCATGCAGCCTTACTTTACAAGGGTCTCTTAGATCAAGGAGTTGAAGCTGTGGGATAAAAGGTAAAAGAAGGAGAAATTGTGATGACCACCTTGAATGGTCTCCCAAGATCATGGGACTCATTCATTCAAGGGATTTGTGCTAGAAATAAGTGAATCACAATCAGTAGGATATGGGAAGATTGCTCACAAGAAGAAGCTATAATTGTGGCTCGAGAATAAAAGATGGGAACAAATGAAGATCAAGCTCTCACAATTCATGCTAGAAGAAACCACAACACGAGGGATCATCATCATCACAACAAGAGGGAGAACCACCATCAAATTCAGAGGGATAACTACGATAGACAAAGAAAACTCATAAGAGATCTATCCAACATTAGATGTTATGCATGTGATGAGAAGGGACACTACTCCAGAGATTTTCCCAGAAACAGAGGCTCCAACAAGAAGACAAAAAAGAAGAGACATCATGCTCACACTGTTGAAGATGATGAACCTGCAAGGAAAAGAACCAAAGAAGAAGAAAGAGAATATTCTTCAAGTGATGAAGAGTATGCATTGTAATGAAGGTAACCAGTTACAAGGGTTCATTCAGAAGGTGAAGCTAGATATGACTTTCAGTATTACATGAAAGGAGTAGGAAAAGCTCCTACAAAGCTGGAATCCGGAAACAAATAAGGATCGATGCTCTATGGAAGAACATCTCATCCATTTCAACATTGGTTAAAGATGCAGAAGAAGGAGAACACATAGTCGATTCTAGTACAAAGAACAAGTGATCTACAATGTAGAATACTTCCTCAACATTTCCGATCATAAACAAGAAAGGCACAGGACATCATAATCAGAAAATGAAGAAGAACACTCTGTCAAGACTCTAGTAGCAAGGAAGCAAAGATCAAGAGGGAGTCCACCCAAAAACTAAAAAAAGATAAGTATTTGAATTGTCATTTATTGTATATATAATTATTTAAATGAGATTGTTCATTCATGTACATACTTATTTTCCTAGATTTAGGATGTGTATTATGCATGTTAGAAAAGTTGTATTAATGAACATAATACTACTAATATACAAGTAACAGGTAAGTGGCCTATGGTACTATACAACATTCCATTTCTCCTTATCTAGAATGAAACCTTTTTGCTGACATGTTGGGAGTAGTGCACACTCTTAACAATGTTCTGGTAGAGATGGAAGGCATCTAGAAAGTTACAGGATATGGATGAATGTTGTATTGAAGCATTGGCTAAGATAATTGCATGAATGTATGACTTATGTCTTTATGCATAAGAATTTGTTCTGAAAACTATGAGATGTTTCTAATCATGCAATTGAATTTGACTTGTAGGAAATATCATCACCTACAAGAGTGACTTGTTTCGAAGAACAAGCAACGAAGACTCAGCATACAACAAATGCATAAAACTACCTATTGAAGAGAATGAAGAACTTGAAGTTCCCAGGATCAGAGATACAACTATGGTAGAAGAGACTCCAGAAGATCATGAAGATCATGATATGGCAGCACCACAAGAACCTGTAGATCCACCTCGTGAGAAGAACTCCCACAAAAGGAAACCATCATGGGTACGAGAAGCAATACAAGATGTAGAGAAGTATGGCACTCCAGAGGGGATGCAAAGAGAAAGTAAGAGACCTAGGCCATACTCCAGCTATGTAGCCCTATTGTGCGAAATCATTGAAAAAGAACCTTCCAACTATGAGGAAGTGGAAAAGAAGAAAGAATGGAAGGATTCCATGATTGAGGAGTACCAATTGATCATGAAGAATTATGTCTGGGAGGTAGTTCCGAGACCAGAAGGGAAGTCTGTTGTGACTTCTAAGTGGATCTACAAGATCAAGCATGATGCAGATGGCATCATCGAGAAACACAAGGCGAGGTTTGTGGCACGTGGCTTCTCCCAAAAGGAAGGCATAGATTATGAGGATACATTTTCACTTGTATCCAGATACACTTCCATTAGATCAGTACCAACATTGGATGTAGTAATGAAATGGAAGCTACATCAGATGGATGTCAATACAATGTTCTTGAATGGTGTAGTAGAGGAGGAAGTGTACATGGAGAAGCCATTCAGATTTGAGACACATGACAGGCAGACTCATGTTTGCAAATTGAAGAAGGCCTTGTATGGATTGAAACATGCACCCAGGACGTGGTACAACATGATGGATAGTTTCCTGATGAGATTGGGATTTACCAAGAGTAAAGTAGATTCCAACCTTTACTACAAGGTTGAAGTGGGAATCTAGTGATACTTCTACTCTATGTAGATGATCTGTTTGTAACAGGGGAGGATGGGCTCATTGAAAATACGAAGAGGAAACTCACCGCAGAGTTTGAGATGAAGGACCTGGGTATGATGCACTATTTCCTATGCATGGAGGTGTGGTAGAATGCGGATGGAATCTTCCTTGGGCAAGGGAAGTATGCAATGGAGATTCTAAAGAGGTTCAGAATGATGGACTGCAAGGATATGGCCACACCCATGGAATCGAACTTGAAGCTACTATGTGATGCTTCATCAGAGTCAGTTGATGCCATGATGTATCGTCGGATGATTGGGTCATTGATGTACCTGACGAATACGATACTTGACATATGCTTTGCTGTGAACACATTGAGCCAATTCCTGATGGAGCCAAGACAAGTTCACCTGATTGCTGCAAAGCATATATTAAGGTACCTGAAGGGTACAGTTGATTATGGGCGCAAGTATGATGCGAACCAAAAGATTAACCTCCAGGGTTATGTTGATTCAGATTGGGCAGGCATTGATGCTGATAGGAAGAGCACTTCAGGATGATGCTTAAGTATGGGATCCGGTAAGATCTCTTGGTTTAACAGGAATTAGTCGTGCGTGGCACTGAGTACAGTTGAAGCCGAGTATGTTGTAGCTTGTTCGGCTAGTTGTGATGTAGTATGGATTAGGAAGCTATTGTATGATTTTTTTGATCTCTAGTTAGAGGCGACTTGTATATTCTGTGACAACAAGAGTTGTGTGAAGTTGTCCGAGAACCCAGTGTTCCATGACAAGTCGAAGCATATTGATATCAAGTACCACTATATTAGGGATATGGTGTAGAGAGGAGTAGTGAAGCTCCAATATATTGCGATGGACGAGCAGATAGCCGATGTGTTGACCAAGCCGCTAGCTAGAGTGAAGTTTGATTACTTCAGAGAGAAGCTTGGTGTTCTCCAGATCGAGGTTCCTTCCAAGAGGAAGTGATGAGTCTGAAAGACGTAGATGGTAGGCTCGTGCCTCCTATGTTGGTAGAAGTAAGGGTCGAGCCATTTTCGCATAGTGGTAGGCTCGTGCCTCCTATGTTGGTAGATGTAAGGGATGAGCCATTCTCACATAGTGGTAGGCTTGTGCCTCCTATGTTTGTAGATGTAAGGGATGATCCATTCTCACATGGTGGTAGGTTTGTGCCTCCCATGTTGGTAGATGTAAGGGATCAGTCTCCAATGGTGGTAGGTTTGTGCGTCCCATGCTGGTAGACAAGGTCTCGTATGGTGGTAGGTTCGTGCCTCCCATACTGGAGATGTCCACCGGTCATAAGACACTGTGTGTGCTCCTAGGTAGGGTCTCGCATGGTGGTAGGTTTGTTCCTCCCATGCTGGTAGACGCAGGCTGACCATTGTGGGACATGTGATGTGCATCTGGGCTTTGCTCCGTGTGATGATGAGATTATATGAAGACGATGAGGCGACAGTAGGAGATGAAGGTGTTTGCAGAGGCAATGTAATGACTGGTCTTGGGATGTAACTATTTGATGGATTTCTCGCAGAGATGATGAAGACCTACATGAGGCTTAGGCCTACATCCATCATGAAAAATGGCTGGCTTTGTAGAACTTCCTATGATGATTAGATTCGAGAGATATCACCAATCGATGATCGACATGATGAGGATTGCAATAGCGACGATGATGATCGAGTGTTGATGATGATGTTCCAACATTGATGATGATCCAGCAATGAAGAATTTTGTCCAAATGTGTTGATGAATGTGGCAAGAGAATACCTTCCTAGTTAAGAGGGAGTGTTAATGTAATTGTAACTTCGGAAGATATTCACTTGTAATTTATATTGTTATTATTATTGTATTTTATTTGTACCTCCGACGGAGATGTTTATTCCTCCGGTCGGGGATGACATTATTACATTTGGTCATGTAAAGTCATTGAGGTAGATCATCCATTGTAATTCAGGGAAATATATCCCCCTAGAGTCAGTTAGATTAGGTTTATTGAGTCCCCTAGAGAAGTCGGCCCAATCAGGTTTAGCTGGGGCTGACCTAACAAGTGAAAAAGGTCAAGTGAAAGTAAGGTATAAATAGAGATATTAGCTCTCTCATTTACACACACACACTCACTCACACAAGTTAGCATAAGTGAGAGAGAGAGAGGATAAGTTTGCATATGATAAAGATAGAGGAGCTGCAGAAGACCATCTTTGTTTTGGGGTTTTACTTTTGTGATATTGTATTGGTGACAATTCTATCTTTGAGGAAGTTGCAAGGTTTTCTCCTTTATGGTTTCCTTGAGGACATTCTTTGTGTCTATATTGTTAATCTGTGCATGTTATTCTTTCAGTTAATATCCTAGGCAATATTGATTAAAAGTATAAAATATAACATCTTCTTTGAGCATGTTTGGGTTTCTTTGGCCTCCTATGGACCATTATTTCAGATCGAGACAACAGGTTCCTAAGTACCTTTTTTTCCATCCCATGGTCGAAGATGGACACCAAGCTGACTAAATCGACTTCCTTCCACCCCCAAACCAATGGAAAGATAGAGGTAGTCAACATGATGATTATGCATATCGTTAGAATGTACAACTCCAAACATCCCCGCACTTGGTATGAGAGCCTTCCTTATGTTCAACATAGCTACAACAGATCCCTTCACAGCTCTATTAGCTATATCTCTTTTGAGGTATGCTTGGGGTTCCAACCATTAGCCCCAATTCATGTAGGACTTCCCATTGTACATATACAAGAAGAGTCATCCCATGCTCAAGCTAAGTCTAATCGAGATTCCAAATTTGTCCAGCGGATCCACCACATCCAACAACAAGCTCATGATATATTGCAAAAATCCAAAGCCAAGTATAAGCATTGACGTGACCAACATCGAGTTCCACATAATTTGCAGGTTGGCGATAAGGTCTGGTTACATTTACAGAAAGAGCGCCTCATAGGGCCCCATTGGAAGCTCCACCCACTTTGATATGGGCCTTACACTATCACCAAGGTTGTCAGTGAGAATGTTTTTGAGTTAAGTATTCCCCCTTTCCTTGGATTGCACCCTATCTTTAATGTGGAACTACTTCGACCTTATTTTCCACCTCTCTTAGACACCTCAGAGGTAGCCGAGCACTTGGAACCTACATAATTAAATCTTAACTGCATTGAGAAAGCTACAATTGACTGGATCATGGACATTGATATGAAGGGCACTCGCAAGCAGAAAATCCAACTGTATTGGGTCGTCAAATCAGGGCAGCTTCTTCACCAGGATTCAGATTCAACAAAAGTTTCCTCATCTAATGGAGGAACTTGACGCAATGGGGACCATTACTCCCCAAGGGGGAAGGACTGATCTAGGTGGATACTAGAGGCCACCCTCCTATTCCATTGAGTTACAATGGTTCTCCACCTTCTTGGCAATTTTCTAAGGTTTTTTGGGTCCCAAACTTTCATGGTCATTTTGAGGCCCTAAACAATGTTTTTGGCCAATCAAGGGGACATTGGTTGCGAGAACATGCCGTGGCCCTAGTCAAAAGTTGTAATTATCACTTAATTCTTTCCACTGAGCTATCGAGTGCCCTAAACGAAGAACATATTCAAAAGTTACACCCCTGGAAAGTTGACGTATCAACTAGCCACCTTGGGGCCCCCAAATCCTTTCATCTCCAAGATTAATTTTAATGCCATCTTGGCCACCTCTGTGTTCCTTCAAGTGAGAGTGAGAATTTTATTTGGAAGGCACATTACAGTCAAGTAGAAGGGAACTTCGACATACAGAATACAATCACAGTGTTGCAAAAGTACTTTACTAGCTGAAGCTCTGATAAGACATTGGTGCGTACATTCAATTGTGTGCCAGTTCCAAACCCGCCATCAAGAAGCAAGGATTGTACACTCCATTTCCTACCCTAGACAAGTCTTGTGAGTCTGTCTCAATGGACTACATGTCCATCTTTTCTTCAACCAAGCATGGAAACGACTGTGTATTTGTGGTTGTTGATTGGTTCTCTAAGATGGCAATTTTAACTCCCCGTAAGAAGAGAATCACATCAGAGGCCACTGCTAATCTCTTCTTTGAGCATGTTTGGTTTCATTTTGGCCTCCCATAGACCATTATTTCAGATCGAGACAGTAGGTTCCTGAGTACCTTCTAGTCCATCCCATGGTCGATGATGGACATCAAGCTGTCTAAATCGATTGCCTTCCACCCCCAAACCGATGGGAAAACAAAAGTGGTCAACAAGATGAGTGTGCATATCCTGAGAATGTAGAACTCCAAACATCACCAGACTTGGGATGAGAGCCTTCCTTATGTTTAGCATAACTACAATAGATCCCTTCACAACTCTATTAGCTATATCCCTTATGAGGTATGCTTGGGGTTCCAGCCATTAGCTCCAATTGATGTAGCACTTCCCATTTAATATACAAATGAAGAGTCCTCCCATGCTTAAGTTGAGTCTAATCGAGCAACCAAATTTGTTGAACGGATACACTACATCCAACAACAAGTTCATGAAATCTTGAAAAATCCAATGGCAAGTATAAGTAGTGACATGACCAACATCGAGTTCCACATAAGTTTCAGGATGGCGATAAGGTCTGGTTACATTTATAGAAAGAGCACCTCACAGGGCCCCATCGAAATTTACACCCACTTCGATATGGGCCTTACATTATCACCAAGGCTGTCAGTGAGAATGATTTTGAGTTAAGTATTCCCATTTTCCTTGGCTTGCACCCTATCTTTAATGTGGAGCTACTTTGACAATATTTTCCACCTCTCTTGGACACCTCAGAGGTAGACAAGCACTTGGCCCTTATATAAAACTCATTCCTAACTGCATTGAGAAAGCCACAATCGAGCAGATCATGGACATTGAGATGAAGGGCACTTGCAAGTAGAACTTCCAACTGTATCGGGTCGTCAAAGCAGGGCATCTTCTTCACTAGGGAAAGTGGCTCACCAGGAGTCAGATTTAGCAAAAGTTTCCTCATCTAATGGGGGAGCTTGACGCAATGGGGACCATTAATCTCCAAGGGAGAAGGATTGATCCAGGTGGATACTGGTGGCCACCCACCTATTCTGCCGAGTTACAATGGTTCTCCACCTTCTTGGCAATTTTCTACGCTTTTTTCGGGTCCAGAACTTTCAAAGCCACTTTGAACAATGTTTTTTAGCTAATCAAGGGACCATTGGTTGCGATAGCATGCCTTGGTACCAATCAAAAGTTGTAATTCTGAGTTAATTCTTTCCAATGAGCTATCGAGCGCACTAAATGAAGATCGTATGCAAAAGTTACGCCCCTGGAAAGTTGATGTATCAACTAGCCACCTCGGGGCCCACAAATCCTTTTGTTGCTTTGTCACGTCCCCATTTTGACCCTATTGCATTAAGATTGTAAATGATGTAAATATCGTTATTAAATCATGGTGAGGAGCTCAAGGCCAAGGACCCACCATTGATTTATCGTTTTATGTATCAGCAATTAAAATCGGTGCATATGATTCTTGTGCTAGACAGGCACAATGTAAATTAAGACATCATGTAAATACAAATTTTAATGAAATACCCACAACTAGTTATGCAATGCAACAAAGAGATGGGGGAATGATTTTTATAAGGAATAGGGAGGAAAATTATTCAAACCCTTGAGCCAATGGTGTTAATCCATGTGTCAATGAGAAAACCCATAAACCACCAACTACCC